>JAVYIG010001509.1:0-328571 GCA_035222895.1 Strongylocentrotus droebachiensis | reverse complement strand
TTATCGTATAATCTATAGATATTTCAGCCGTATCTGAACCAATTTTGATCAAACAAAGATGATGTTGTCATTATATATTCTTTCAAATTTGACACTCAATCTTTCATTATCTCACAAAACAATATTTTGTTTAGCGCCCTTTTCAACAAAACTCAACTATCCCTTTAAATTGCCGACAACTTTAAAAATGATTTAAAAACATTTAGATTTATACAAATACATATATATAAACAGTAAACATCTTATGCAAATTTAATGTTGTTGTTTTTTTAGTTTTTTTTTTCGCTACGCAAGAATGAAAGGTGGAATGGTTGAATTAGGGCCGTTGTTGAATATTTTTAGATGTAAGCTTTGATGTGTTACATTCTCAAAAAACATAAATCGAGACAAATCGATTTCACATACTTGAACAATTACAAACTTGATATGTGTTTGAATCATATCTTTGTTAACTGCATACATATATATACATATATATATATATACGGGAAAATGTCAGCCTTTTAAAAATGCTAAGCGGGTAGCTAATCCACCTCCCTCCTCCCCCCCCCCCCCCCCCCCCCCCCTCCTTCCCCGCCCACAATCTGGCCGTTTGTGTTAATATAATATCGCGATCTCAATCCCCTACCACATGCACGTCGAAGATGGCGTACATCCAGCCTGGCCAACTGTGGCTTGCAGTAAGTAGGGGAGATCGGGCTGGTAATCTTACCTGATACTCTAACTGTTGGAACACCAATTCCTATCACAGCGATTGCTGCAACTAGCTTAAGTATTGGCCACATGCTTGAGGGCATCCTTCCTCCACCAGAGGCAATTCCGCAGATCCTATATGAACATAAAATGGTGTAATTAATTGATGTAAATTTACAAGGTGTCATAGCTTTATGGGGTAAGGATAGACTGGCATATATGATGTACATTATCTAAAATGAACTGATTTTTCAAAGTTTCCCACATTTTATTCATCATCAGTTTTGAGGAGCAGCCATAATTTCATAGCAATCTTCGGATTAGGCATCAGCATTAAAGTTGACACCACTTTAATAGTTGTAAAGCGTTTCAGGAAGCAGTCATAGGTTAACAAAAGCAACCTACTCTTGATAGTTAGCGTATGATCTACCCAACTTTGGTAGCTTACGATAAAAATGTCATAATCAATGTTACCTTGAAACCTATTTCATGATTAGGAATAATACTTTCTGTGTAATGAAACCTTATTCATTTCTTTTTTCTGAAACATTAATAGCAAACGAGCAAACGAGCAAAGTGAGCGAGCACAAAACTAGAATATGTTCTGCCTGTTCATGCAGTGTTGTAGGTCTACATTATTGTAGGTCTACAGCTGCTTATAACTCCATTATCAATAATCATTAAGCAAATTCGGGACGAACTGCGTCCCGCGGAGGTTTGATATAGTACGTGGACAAATGGTCGAGATACGGGACAATCCAATTGATACGGGAAGTCTGGTAAAAAAAAGAAATCCCTAATTAACATGGAGCTTAGTCGACGACCTGTTGCTCAGGTCCGACTGGAACCAGGAGAAGAAGTTATCGAGTAGAAAAAAGGCGATTGACCAGCCTATGTGAGAAAGTTGCATGATCCACCGGGTCAAAGGCGGACAAAAGGGCAAGCATTCATAAGAAGACAGCATGTCTGTTATCAATGGCAAAAAGTTTGTCATTCTGCACACGAATAAGTGCAGTCTAAGTCATACAATGCATAAGAAACTCATGTGGAGACTGCATAGGATCAAGCAAATCAATGTGGTTGACAAATGTGGATACCTGTTTAGAAACAGACTTTTCAATCAATTATATTGTAAACGGGTCTATAACTACTTAAACCATGTCTGTCCAGAGATTTCTTAATTAACGGAGTAATGACAGAAGAATTAGTGCCTCTGGAAACACCCTGGTAGACAATTATAGATTCAGAATGCATCACAGTACTATAAATAGAACTGAAAAATATCTTCTATATTAAACCTTTCAAGGTTGCATGTGAACTCTGAATCAATGTGTGGGAAGGACATTTCAAAAGCATAAATGTTGTTTCAGACAATTTCACTCACAGGATTAAACTGAGCGAAGATAGAGTAAGGTTTATACGTGTTTTAGGATAAAACTAGATACATTATAGGTTTAATTAGAACTGTGCTCTCGATTTCGTCCCATATCTTAGTTACCTTATTGAACGAAATCTTCAGTAAGATCAGTAAAGTCTTTACATTCAGGAAAAAACACTAGTACTGACATTGAGCAACTCATTAACAGTCGTAAACATGTTCCTGGTGTTACATGATGAATGTCTGTTATATTATCTTACACTTTAACAACGTTTATTTGAAAATAGTAATACTGATTTGAAAGCAGTTTGGGATAGATTGATGATAAAAGTTAATTTTGAATTTTTTAAAATAACATTTTATTAATTGCACGTTGTCGGCCAGAGTAGATTAAAAAAAAACGTATTCATCAATAATATAGATCATTGGATAACCAAATATGTTTTGCCTAGCGCGTACAAAGGCCTTTTCATTAGCATTTCAAGAAATAGTCAGTGAAACGTTGTTTATCCCAAAAGCGGCGAGGACAAATCGGGAATTATTTTCATTTCACTAAAATCCAATTTCCGAAGTCTTTCAAATCATGTAAAGTTTGTGCAACTACACAGCCATTTGAATTGAAACTATATCTAGAAAACTCCTCCTCCCCCCCCCCCCCCCCCCCCCCCCCCCCCCACCTCTTAAAATACACTGCCGTATGTTCCTCGTCATGAGGCTAATTTACGTCTCTCTAAATCTGGTGCCAGCAGATATTCACCATCGCCATCGCAGACATTTTTTGAAAACAAGTCAAACCAGGTCGATGTTGAACCAGACTGCACCGGAGACTGATTTATAAAACGCAGGATTGAAGGGCTGATTTGGGGGTTACACTCGAACAGTGGCTTATTTTAAAGTTGGGGAATATGGTACGTAATTGCACGTATATCAACGAGATTCATCAAAGCCTTGTCCATGAAATTAAATATACGTAATTTAGTATCGAATTATGAACTGATCGTTTAAGAGTTAGTTAGCAATTATATATTATTACATTAAACATAGTATACCTTGCGCTTTTTGTTTTTTATATGATGAGGTTGTTAAGGGAGGATTTTCTTTCACCAGAAGGCTAATCTGACTAAATATGACTTAAAGAAAAAATATAACATAATAGACAAATACACTCTATCCTCATGATATAAAAGGGAGCTGCTGTACTTTAAATGAACAGCGACTCCGAAATAAGAGAGTAAGCTTATGTCAAGCAAGGTAGGTGGCTCACCTTGGAGAGAAGTACAGTTGATAAAAAATGTCCAGCTCGTCACTAACTTGAGAATAAGTAAGAGATGCAAAGAAAATATGTCCAAGCCCGAGCAATGCCGACTTCAAACTAAAAGCTATCCAGTCCACCTTATCTCAACGCACACTCGTCGTTTGCTAATGTTGGGGCGTGGGCTACCACAGCCAGCAGACGAACGTTGTTTGGACGAATCGTATTGAGAATCGGCTAAGCTTCCAACCAATCATCTCGAACGTGGGTATGAATCTTATGCGCAGGTTGTGTTATTTAGGATCAGTAATATGGACGAAGAGAAAATACTGTATAATTTTATCACATACTTTATTCATTCAATATAACATCAGAAAATATGTAAACAAATACAAGAAAATTGTTAAAGGTCGTTTGGTTTATGTGTTTTACTTGACTACTAAGAAAGCATGTGTATTCTTGTAAGTAAGTGCCAATGGGACCTACGGCTTTAAGTCCTCTTCGAGGGATTTGGTACTGAGGATGAATGCCTTACCAAAGGACAATAGTGCATTGCCTTGATTTTGAACCATACAGTGGACTAATACACGTACTATATGCGATGTGGAATTAATTTTTGCATTTGGTACGTACTTCTAACGACTGACATAGGCAGATAAGTGTAACAATCCAGTCCTACCAAAGGGACAGATCCAAGACTTGTTTTGCGTGTTTTTCAACAAGTCCGTTAAAACATGCATACAATGTAGATACAAGAAAACATAAACAGTTCATGATAGAAATTAAAATAACGAGATGAAAAATGTGTAAATAACTTTTGATAACAATGACACTTAAAATATCAAAGATTAGGAAGAAGAAAGGAAAAAAATGTGTCAAATCTCAAGCATCTTATCATAAAACGAATCATGATAGGTAGATTGAGTGAAAGAGCTAGAGACAGCCAGAGAGAGAGAGAGATGAGATAGAGAGAGAGAGAGAGAGAGAGAGAGAGAGGAAAAAAGAAAGACAATAACAATAAAAACGTGGGGTGGTATACCATCGATCACCTTTATTAAGTTTGAAAGCTGAGATTCTGATGAACTGGGGTAGGTGATTGAATAATAAAGATGCAACACCAAAGAGTAATGCTTCTAAGAAAATTTGACTGACACCAAACCAACACCAGGCATTTATAATCATTGGCATTACCTCCCCGAATGGCCCTGAATTAGACGGTTAGGATTCGGAATAAATAGCTCCGTCTTATGTAAACATGTTCAAGGTTGTTATGTTTCAGATGTGAATTCTTGATCAGCGCGTAGCATTCAGGGGATTTGATAAATAGAGGACACTGCAAAGATTTTTTTCATGAAATGGTGCCAACAAAAAAACGCACGAAGCCCAACCGAATTTTGAAAGGGGAGAAAAATAATTGCTAAAAATGACAAATGCCCTCATTCGCTGACGATGCTGGTGTATCGCATTGTGCATTGTCTGCCTTTACATGTATATGCTCGGTTAGTTTTGATCTACGTTATGTGATTTTATCATTCTTCACTACCAACATTCTGAAGCTTACAAACTTAGTTGTAATGAAAGTCAAATCTTAAGATGGGGGATTTGGAAAAAGAGCGGCGTTAGGACAGAAACAATTAATATCAACACATTCTTGGCTTTGCAATAAGGATATAGTCTTGTAGGTTTATACACAGTTTGTTTGTGCAGTCCCATATACATCTTTCTATGTACGGTGCTTGTTACTTCATAACCAAGGCTTGGCCAAATTTCTTATCATTTTGATGATTCAAGAACCTTGTAGTACACACCAATAAGCATATGTTACATGATCAACCTAAAATATACATTTTGTGCCCCCTTAGTTTCAGAACAATTTGCGGCCCCTCAGTAAAATGTAAATTTCTGCACCCTAAGTTTCAGATCAATTTTGCGCCCCCTCAATACTAATAGATCAAATTTGCACCCCTTTAATGAAATATAAATTTTGCGCCCCCTTCATTTCTGATAAATTTTCGTCCCCCAAATAAATTTCGGCCCCATAAGTTTCAGATCAATTTTGCGCCCCTTTTAGTTTCAGATCAATTTTGCGCCCCCCTCAGTTTCAGATCAATTTTGCACCACCTCGATGAAAGTTCAATTTTGCGCCCTCTTTTTAGTTTAAGATAGTTTTGCGCCCCCTCAGGTTAAGATAAAATTTTCGCCCTCTCAATCGAATATAAAAATTCCTGCCCCTTAGTTTCCGATAATTTTTGCGACCCCGTCCCCCCCCCCCACAGTTTCAGATCAATTTTTCGCCATCTCAGTAAAAGATAAATTTTACGCCCCCTCAATACAATTATATTTTCCCCCACCTAAGTTTCAGATCAATTTTGTTCTTGTTTCCCAGTTTAATATTTGTTGTTAAATACTTTCGATTATTTCGCTCTAAATCTATCACCATCACTTTAATAATACGGCACATACAATGTGAACGCAACGTAGCCATAGGATGGAAGGCACGTTTGAAAAAGAAAGGAAGAATGAGAGAGAGAGAGAGAGAGAGAGAGAGAGAGAGAGAGAGAGAGAGAGAGAGAGAGGGGGGGGTGGGAGGGGGTTGATGACCAAAGGGGAACCTTTGAACCATGTATTGTTCGTGAAATCCATGCAATAATGTTTAATGCGCCCATAGGCATGCAGGGTTGGCGCATATAGAGTCCTTTTAATATACAAAGAGTTGCGACACGAAGCGTCCTTTTTGTTGCGTTTTGTTGAAAACAGAAATAGTGTTTGAATTATAATTTGGGCATGCATGGAGTAAGCAGTTGATTGACTCGGTATGAGTTGCGATGACTTATGTACGACTTGTATCGATCTACCGACAAGTTATCAAGATCTTCTAACGAGTGATAAGAGTTTTCAACAATTCATATGCGATCAAGGGGCGGGAATGCATCATTTTGGCCAGGGGCGGCCAAGCGACTTCCGAAGTTGGAGGGGGAGGGGGCACCAAGAAAAAAAGGGCACCTTCAAAGGGAAATCTCATGTTTAGACATTTTTATATACCCTTACTTTGTGATTGCATTATCAGGGATGATTTCAATATTTGTTTCACTTTGTACACAGTACAAGATATTGTTTAAGCATCATATATACTTTGCATTTGAGTGTGATGGTCCCCATGGGGATGGGGTTATATGTAGATTTTTTTTTTATAACTGAAAAATGAAAAGCAGAAAAGAGCAGAAGTAAAATTAGTATATCATTTATAAACGCGAGCGGGCGAAGCGAGCGAGCTTTAGGAGGAGGTGCTGTTAGTCGCTTGAAATTAAGGGCGCGTTTAATGATGAGAGGAAAAGGGGACATTTTTATCAGAAAAGAAAAGGAGCTCGTTTCAAAGTACAAAGAGTAATTATCAGAAGTGAAAATGGGGCACTTCTTACACCTTGTAAAAGAGGCACTCACCAGGGATGAAAAAGGCACTTACAAAAATAGGAAATGAGCATTTGTCGACGGAAAAGGGGCTCCCATCTGATTTTGATAGGGGCATTTATAAGAGGTGAAAAGGGGCTTTTATAAAAAGGGGATAGTCCCTTATTAGAAAGGGAAAAGGGAACGTGTTAAAAAATAAGGTGCGCGTATCCGAATTAAAAAGGGTGTAGTTATTAACAGGGGAAGGGACACTTCTTCCAAAGGAAAATGGGCACTTGTCAAAATAAAAGAGGCACATCTCAGATTTGAATAAGGCAAAATATCAGAGGTGAAGGGGGCACTTATCAAAAGTGAAAAGGGGCACTTATTGCAAAGTGAAATGGAAACTTGTCGCAGGAAAAGGGGCACTTGTCAAAATAAAAGGGACACTTATAAGAGGTGAAAAGGGGTAGGGGCACTTCCACAAATTAATAGGGGCACTTGTCAAAGATAAAGAGGCACTTGTCGTATGTAAAAAGGGGCACATTTCGAGTACTTGATAAAGTGGGTGCACTGTGCCCCCCCCCCTCCCTGCTCCCCTGCTCCCCTGCCCCCCCCCCCCCCCGAGAGGGTTGCCTCTGATTTTGGCGCTCTCCAAAATAAAGATGGATGCCAGAAGCATATTTGCTCTATATTGCTAATGATTTATGTAATGAATGTGAATGTCAAATGTCAATCATGAAATAAAACTTAACTGAAAACTGATAACCGAACCATATGACATAGAATAGCACATTAATCTGCAGGGACTCATGGTAGTTTATTTTACAGTTGATTTCACTCGGTTGATTTCACTCTTCGCAAGAATTAACAGAGAAAGATAATATGAACATTCAAGCCCGTACATTCTTTTCGGGGGATTCTTAGGATTGCCAATTTTGAGCCAGAGGTAAGAGTGAGACATTGCAAGGGAGCGAAGCGACTGAGCGGGAGAAGGATGTGGGAGGGGGTGTCCCCCCCCCCTAAGGTAGGGAGCTTTTGCATTTTTGGACTTACAATGGTGCAATTTGGCGCATGTCATGCCATACTGATATGCTAGGCCGTGGTGCGCAAACAATTGTTATGGCAAGATTTCATTTAAATTGTATCATTATGTGAAAGAGGATGTCTGAAATGATTTTCAAAACAGATGTCTTTGAAGTTGAATATCTTTTTTTTAGGTGGGGGGGGGGGGGGGTCGCGCGAAACCCGCGAACCCCTAGTTTGCACAGGCCTGATATTTTCACAATTGACGACGATGTATTATTATTATTCTCATTTTTTCATGGTCTCTACAATGCATTTGAATTAACAAAGTTTAAATGTGAGGACTCCTAGTATAAGTTTCAATTGTTGTTATGAAATGTATGGCAGATCTGGTTCGAACATTTTCTTCTGACTTGCTTTCAATTACAAAAGGAGCACGCGATCTTAATCTACTGGGTGCATGCCGAACTTTTCTTTTCATCAAGAAACTATTCTATGTACCGTCACATGGTAATCACTATTAGCAGTAGTAGTATAATTATTATATCATTGTTATTATGACATGGAATAGCAATTTACTCTTTAGGGACTCAATGATTAAAGATGTAGTTCATTTCACAGTTGATTTCACTTGGTTGATTCCACTGTTCGCAGGAATTAGCAGAGAGAGATGGACGGGAACATTCCACGATTAACGTTGACCTTGTAGTACATTATTATTATTATGAAAAATGTAGTTAATTTCACAGTTGATTTCACTTGGTTGATTCCATTGTTAATTCGCAGGAATTAGCAGAGAGAGATGGACGGGAACATTCTCACGATTAACGTCGACCTTGCAAGTATTATTATTCTTATTTGTTCGTCGTCTTTACAATGCTATTTGAATATTTTAAAAAACACTGAGCTTTAATTATTTTTCTTTCTCGACGGGGGTGGGGGGGGGGAATAGGTGGCAGTGTATACTTTTGGCCTAAGCAATGCACAGAATGCTTTTAGCAAAGGGAAATATTGGAAAAAAGGACACCCTAAGAGTATGGCGTAGCTGTGGGGCGGGGGCGACACCTGGCCCTGAATATTTTTATATTTTTCTAAAGTACGTATATGTCACGATATATTTCCGGTCCAGATAGAAAAGCAAATAATTATATCAGTTAGTAGGCGGTTTCCCGGCAAAATTTGTATTATCACGTATTAGTGAAAACATATTCTTTCACATGATTGGTAATAAAAGCTTCCCATATCATTTTTGAGAGGGGGCGTTTCCAAAACTGGTCTATACCTTTAAACAGAACTGGCAAGGGCTCCAAGATAAGCGTAGCTTGATGCATTGTGAGCCCTGACAATTAAGAACTAGCAAACTTCATAAATTGAAGGGGTTCCTCGTGATGCAAAGTTACAATAAAGAGAAGAGAAGAATGATAGGTAGAGACTGAATAGTGATTTGGAGAGAGAGAGAGAGAGAGGAAGAGCGAAAGGAAGAGAGAGAGAGAGAGGGGTAAAGTGAGAAGGGGTTACATGTGATTGCACATATCGTTACTAACAAAGAAGACATGAGCATCTACGATTAAACAATGTATTGAGAGAGTAGCATTTCATATGTCCGGGCCACTCTGTTTAATTGATGTATGTGCCGTAGCGGTTTTGGGATTGGATAGGTGAAATCGATTTGACTCTCTTGTTGGATAAAATGTACGTCTTTGTTTTTCTTAGAAAGGGCAGTTGGAGCAGAAGGCAATTGGCCTTGGTAAAGACGAAACAAAAACAGTGAAGTCTGTAAAAGTATTTTTTTTCAATTAAAAAACAAGGAGTCCTAGTATTGAGCCATGTGGGACTCCACATTTGATATCTAATATGTAAGAATTAACATGATTATAAGAACTAAACTGTTTCCTGTGTGACAAGTAGCTCTAAGACCAATTTTAAACTATTCCTCTAACACCGTAACTCTCACTGTAGTATTTTCGTAAGAATAGAGTGATCAAGAGTGTCGAATGTCTTGCTAAAATCAATATAGACCATGACGGCATGTTTAGGGTCAGCCAAGGCATTCGATACTCCGTCATGAAATTGTACAATTCAGTTCAGTTGAATATGACTTCCTAAAGCCAAACTGATTAGGATTAAGTAGTTCATTCTTCGTCAAAAATTCATACAATCTGTTATAAACAATACGTTCAAGTACTTTTGAAAAGCTTGACTGAAATGAAATTGGGCGACAGTTTTCCTTTTTTATATATCGGTATAACTCTTACTGTTTAAAAGAAAAATCGGAAATACACCAGATTTTTATGAAAGATTAAATATTAACACATGGGGAGTAAAACTGTTACCTATTATTTTCTTCAATACACTGGTGCTAATTTTTGTGTTCCCTGATGAATACCGAACAATTTTGACTTGGGCTGCCCCCTTGAAAATCCCGGGCAATTTCGTGAGGGGCCAACAAAGGTCAAACACTGGCAGGGGTCGAAATTCAAATATATTCAAATCGTGTCGATATGCATATCAAATTACTCGTCTGGTCATGAGGATTCCAAAAATGTATAGTTTGTTATACCTCCGACCTAAAATGAGGGCGCTATGGTCAAAAAACGTTGAAAGGTCAACGCACTTTTGACCGGTGTTCAAATTCACCAACACAGTTAATCTTATCGAATTGCATATCAAATTACTCGTCTGGTCATGAGGATTCCAAAAATGTATATTTTGTTATACCTCCGACCTTAAATGAGGGCGCAATGGTCAAAAAGGTCAATGCACTTTAGACTGGTGGTCAAATTCACCAACACGTCCGATTCTCATGATTTTAGTGTCTAATAATATGTTTTCTGACATAAAAATTCAAGTAAGCAACATTTAAAATCAAAAGTGGTTGCCATAACCTTGAAATTTCCCCCAAACCCATGGATAAGAAGTTGTTAAATGTTTGTCACCGAAACGCACTTATATATACGCAATCATACAACTTTCAAAAGTAAAAGTGCTTACCTTGACCATGAACATTCAAGATGGCTGGCCCAGCGATCTCGTAATCGGGAGGTCCCGGGTTCGTAACACTAAAGGGCGGTAATGACCATTTGTATTAGGCATTAATCCTCATAACTCACGCTGACTTACACCTACCTTCCTAAATTGCGTTTTGCTTCCAAAATACTAATTGTTTCAAACTCATGCTTTGGTATTATTAGTGCACGTTTGTTTGGTAAAATGTACCCAAATTTGGTTAAACATTACCTAGTGTTGGATTCAAGTCATCGTTTTTAATTGATTTTTGCTCGAACTTTTCACTGACCCATTCCTCTCAATTTAATATCAGAGTAGACTTCCCCTTTAAACGAGTTGGGTAAAATTCTTCACATAGGATCGGTTTGAAAAAAAGAACCATACGCGTTTTTAGGGTTAGACTTTATTCCAACACTAGGTAATGTTTGAACAATTGTTTGTACATTTTACCGAACAAAAATGCTAGACTTATAATGGCTCATAGTTTACCCAATCTTGAGTTTAAAAACAATTAGTACTTCTGTAAACTATTCAAGGGCGGATTTACGGGGGGGGGGTGGGGTTTGAACCCCCTCCCACTTGGGCTGCCAAAAAAGGAAGAAAAAGAAAGAAAGAACGCACACTGGAGAGAAACCTTTCAAGTGCAAATATTGTGAGAAGATATTCAACTCATCTGGTAACTTAACCAAACACATGATAACTCTGGATATAACTGTGTGCATACAACTGTTACTTAATTTCAAAAGATGTAATCATGCACTGCTTTTTATGGACTCCATTGTGTTATTAGATGCCAGGAAAACATCACTTACGGGCCGGGGGGGGGGGAGAGGGGTTCAAAATAGAAACAACAAAAATCGCCTCGCCGCTACGCGGCTCGTGGACGATGCTCGGCAGCGTCATTGGGTCAACAGGGACGTGATAGAGAAGGACTTGAATCAAGCCGTTCTCCTTTGACCCCATGCTCCAAGCCGCCGGAAAGTTATGCGCTAATCTGCAGCTGTTGACCAGGTGGTGAGATAAAAGAGCGCATGCAATTTTAGGATTTAGAATTCCTACATCAGAAAATGGTATCACAGCAACTGTTCGCTGTCCCTTCCAATGATTTCTCATCCATTGTTGAATGTGTAAAGAGTAGAACAAGCGAACACAAACTTGTGTAATTTCATTCTTTTTTAAACTTGAAAAATACAAAAAACACGCGAAAACACGCATTAGCAAACTTAATGTTATTGAAGATTGTAAATCATGGATCAAATAACGGGACATTAAAGCATGCACAAATTAGCGCATCATCCTAAAATATTGAGTTTTTGACAGGATGTAATTTTTCTTTTACCAACTCTGGCACACAATTTAAAGGCAGGACGGAGTTCTAAATTTGAAAATTTGTTTGATGCACTATTCCCAATAAAATTCCCATATAAAGTTTTTAATTTACACTGTAATTTTGCCGGTAATTTAATATTTTGTAATAAATGTAAAACTGGTGCCTGGCTTCCGAAATTCCCCGCAGTGGAAGCGCGGTTCGGAGCATGGAACTTCAAAGCCAAGTGGAATGTTACACATCCCGTTGTTATGCTTTAGAACTCAAGAATGCGTTTGAATAAATTACAAGAGTTTCGCCTCCTGTTCTTTCACCTCCCTGATTTAAATAAACGTTATCATGCCCTGCTTATTATGGTCTCCATTGTGTTCCCAGGTCGAAATTCCAGTTGATACCAGTTGAAACCAGTAAGGATTTCCAACTGGTATCTACTGGTTTGAACTGGTCTCAGCTGGTCTCAACTGGTACCAGTTGATACCAGTTGATACAATTTGGAAACCAGTAGAAATACCAGTTGACATCTGAGACCAGTTGATTTACCAGTTGCTTTACCAGTTGAAAACTAGTAGATGATTACCAGTTGATTTACCACTTGAAAACCAGTAGATGATCACCAGTTGATTTACCAGTTGAAAACCAGTAGATGATTACTAGTTGAAAACCAGTAGATGATTACCAGTTGATTGACCAGTTGAAAACTAGTAGATGATTACCAGTTGATATCCCAGTTGAAAACCAGTAGATGATTGCCAGTTGATTTACCAGTTGAAAATCAGTAGATGATTACCAGTTGATTTACCAGTTCAAAACTAGTACGATTACCATGCAGTTGATTTACAAGTTGAAAACCAGTACGATTTCCAGTTGATTTACCAGTTGAAAACCAGTAGATGATTACCATTTGATTTACCAGTTGAAAACCAGTACGAATACCAGTTGATTTACCAGTTGAAAAACCAGTTCAAAGTATATTATGCATATTCATGATTAATTTGAATGTCTTCACAGAAAATATAATTATCATGATCTGTCAAGCAAATGTGACAATGCACATAAATGTTGTGATTTATATTTTCTTAGTTAATTATTGACAAATATATTACACATGTCTGATCATGTTTTCCATCTAATTTAAGACGTAAAATTAGATATATTGATATATGTAATTACTAACCAAGAAATAAAGTGTATAAATTTGTATATATGTATGCACGAACTATAAATTCCAATTCACATAATACACATCTTACTCAAATGATCATTGTGATGGGGTAATTGCAAGAGTTAGTATGTGTGACAAGTTGGTAGCCAGATGCTAATATTTATTACTGGATAATCAACTGGTAAATCAACTGGTAAATCAACTGGTAAATCAACTGGTAAATCAACTGGTCCTAACGTTGTTTCAATTTCCATATTAGGGACTTTTAGAATCGCGTGGACTGATACGTATGACGTCCATTCAAGGCAGTGCATTAAAAGGACGTCGATCGTAGCAATCCACGTTGTCGTTTGGCAAATCTAAAAGTCCCTATTAAAAACCAGTTGAACCTACTGGTTTCCACTGGTACCAGTTGACTACTGGTTTTAACTGGTACCAGTTGCCTACTGGTTTCAACTGGAATTCCGACCTGGGTTAGTAGATGCCAGAAAAACATCACTAACGGGGGTTCAAAAAGCAACAAACGGCCTCCATGGACGATGCTCTGCTCTGCATCGTCATCTGGTCAACCCAACACCCTCCCCCTCCCCTTAGCAAAAAAGCTAGATCCGCCCCTGCTATTTAATCTTCACAAAGATCAATCACTAAGACGAACATATTAGAACCAGACGGGAAAATGCACCTTGACATAATGACTTAGAAAAAGAAAGAAAGAAGGAGAAGAAAAAATATATTATAGCTTATACGTATTATATATCTCAGCACCCCGATGAAAAAGATCATTCCCAGGGCCCTGTGTACATTTGTGACGAGTGGTAATAGAAATTTTTCAGTACGACGTCACTTTTCTATGCTGATATTCTTCATTGTGTTGCCATTTTACCGTAGCTTTGACCAAATGATCGACATGTATTTCATTTTGATTTTATTTTCTTTAGACTTTGAATATGGCGTCAAAAACCATGATTGCTCTCTACTTTCTGATTGCCTTGGCCGTGGCAGCAATTGTTTCGGTCGAGGAAGATGAGATCGACAATTCTGATGCGTTGAATGCCGAGGAGCAATATACGCTGCGGCACCGTAAGCAATTCATTTTGTATGTTGTCAACCAACTAAACGAATATATTTACGGAACAATCAACCTAAAGCAATTCCAATAGCCGTATGCTTATGCGCTCACCTATTTAAATGTGATAACAATAACATGACAATGATGCTTTTACATAATCCGAACAGGTTTGAAGAAAGTGTGCGCCGAGGTTTGATGATAGCTAGAGAACTATTATCAGAGTTGTTTTCAGTATTGACATTATATGCATGTTATTCTCCTTCCAATCCCCCTGCTTTATCTCTTTCTCTATTACAAAATTGGAACTTCATAATTATGTAGTGATATGCGCCATATACATCTGGTTTCTCATTATCATTACTACAGTTAAACCTGTCTATTGAAGGCCACCAAATGAAAACACATAAAGTATGTGAACAGGACTGCCCTTCAACACACATTCCCTTCTAGATGGAGGCAATAAGGGTGACATCTACAGTGTATATAATAGGCCGCCAGCCTTTATAAAGAGGTAGCCACTAATATAAGGCAGGTTTGACTGTATTAGAGAAAGCCGCTATTTAACACTTTTAGACAGATACTTTTCATCATTTCTTGTCCTTGCCTGCCGATGATATTTCCTGATAAATTAATTAATTAACCAAGTTTTGTAAAATTGTATTTGATTTATTGATTTAATATTGTTTCTATAATTTGTTTCCTTTTTGCTTTGTTGTTGCTTTGCAGCTTGCTACATCCCCACTGCAGGAAAAAGCTGCACCTGCAAGGGATATACAGTATTTGCTTGTAGAGGAATGAGCATTCCCAAAAAGAGCGACCGGACATTTGAAACTCGCATAGGCACTGATAATTCCACCAGAACAAAGATTTTCAAAGCCAGATATGACGGTAGGTACCTACAAGCGGGCACAATATTGGGGCAGGCTCACGTCGCGTTTCTTGTCGAAATCAACATTCCCCGTTTTTACGTTATGCTCGCGCATGAAGGTCGCGAGCAAATTTGTTGACATTGTCATCAGGGGGGCTGAAGCCTCTTGCCCGAATATCACTTTACTGGTTTCACAATTTGGCGAACGAGCGAAGCGAGCGATCAAAAATTTTGGCAAATGTATGTTTTGAAAGTGTTATTTATCACCGAAATATACGAGATTTGATATTAAAAAAACTATTCGGGCAGCTCGATGACCGAATATTGGTAACTTTTTAATTTTCGGGGAAAGAGAATCTGCAACCCCACCCCGCATGAACTGCAGGTGTTATGAAATGAAATTTGAATCATTGTGGAGTACATATAGAAACAGCTTGTGCTACAACCATGATTGCAATGAAAACTTCCATTTATTTGGAAATCCAGAACAATAAACTCCTGTGGTACTACATGACTGTTATAGTATATTAAACACTTTCTTTATATCTTTACATATTTATATTTTCATGAATGACTTTATCACTCTCGTTCGCTTACAAAATACCAACGTGCTCATATTACTCTGTATTCCATATGAATACAATACAAAAAGAAGTCTCTTTTTTTACAAAGCACTATTAGAAGCAAAGTCGTCGATTCTTTTTCATTATTGGGGATGAATTATCTTAGTTAAAAACGCTTTATATAGGATACACATCCCAGATATTATCAGAGGCTACTGCGCAAGTACTATTCTGATCGAGGCCCTATACTATTAATTTGTTTAAGATTCGAATAATAACTACAACTTATAAAACAAATTGTGAGAGCACACAATTATGAAATGAAAAGAAAAATACAGGATCTATTAAACCTTCCCATATTACATTTTCACTTCGAAGTATCTGCATGTTAATATCATGTAGGAATCTTAGATAAATACAAACATCTATATCAATTAACTTCCAGTTGTCTTATAATAGAGTATATATTAAATAATGCAGTTTAAATTTGCTCGGCTCTAAGCTATCCGTGATGACATGTAGCAGACGTATATTAGATCTTAAACCAAATTCTGTATAGCTTGTATTTGCTTTTACTGAAACAAACTAGGCAATTCTGGACAGAGGTTGCAAGAGTATCATAGTTTTGTGTTATTGGACGAGGGAGCGTAGACACCAATTAAGCGAGATTTTGCCATTTTGAATGCTGAAATTATGCATTCTACAAAACGCCAAAGCTAATATGTACGTTCTTTTCGCTATATTTCCTTCTAGCCATCTAAATTTACAGGGGGACGTGTCCGGCATTCGGGCCCAGGATCGCCACCCTTGTCCAAGATTACTACCAAAATTTATACAAATACAAGCACAAGCGAGTTGGCACGAGCTGATGCCAAATGAAGGGCAAAATAACACTTTTGAAGCGGCCCCTCTACCGTTAATTTGAAATTTGAGTGTCAAATATATAGCTTCTAAAGACATCCAGAATAATGTGCCCTTTTCAAATTTCTCACCGAAGAGTAATGACGTTTATAGCGCAGTGGCTTTTTGTAAACGTTTAACTTCGAATCCGCAGCCCGAGATTTTATGCGACCGGCCCCCTCTACTCAATAACATCTCCCAATCCTTCTGGAATGACCCCCCCCCCCCCCCAATCTCCCGATCACAATTCTGCTCCTCTTTGTAGGGGCCGGACGCGGCTTTTAATATCATGAGTGCTTTTGCATGAACCCTTTTTTGATAAATAAATTATGCTGGACTCCGACCCAGATTGCACTGATGATATGATGCTCATCCCCAATACGCTTGCAGTTCACTTCCCCCTCCTCCTTATTCCCTTATCCATCGTTACCACCACTGTCTGCCATTTACGTATGGCCGGCCCCCTCTTAAAAAACGACGGGAATGACCCCCAAAATACCCTGATTACCATTCTGCCACTCTTTGGAATAGCCAGCCGGCCGCGGCCGTGTGAGAAGTTTTTTTACACTACGGCTTAACATGAACAAGCACTCTTAGTATTTTTTGTAATAAGCTGAATTCCAAATCCGTTCTGCACAACCTAAAAATACGGTCGGTATTTCACACGCGCGCATACTCCCCCCCCCCCCCCCAGTTTTTGTTATATAAATGATATGTGTATTTGTATAAAAGACTTCAAACTATTATTGTACGCAGATGACAGCGTACTACTCTATTCAAATCCTGATCCTAAATATATTGAGGAAAAGCTCAGTGAACAGCTGTCTACGTGTGTCGATTGGATGACTGATAATAAGCTTTCTTTACACTTGGGAAAAACAGAAAGCATTTTATTTTGTTCTAAAAGTAGTTCTAAAAAGTCATTTGAATTCAAAGTGACACACAATAATCAAGCAATCAAGAGAAAAGAGTCTGTGAAGTATTTAGGCATTGAGTTGGCTAGCGCAATTTCATTTTCATCTTTAGTAGAATCAGTTGTAAAAAAAGCAAATTCTCGTCTGAAATTTTTGTACAGATATCAAAGTTGTATGGATTTAAAAGCAAGACGTACACTCTGTTTTGCTCTTATTCAATGTTTATTTGACTATGCTAACCCTGCATGGTATAGTAACATAAACAAGTCAGATCAAAAGAAGTTGAAGATTATACAGAACAAAATGGTGAGATTTATCAACTGTTCTGGTCCAAGAACTCATGTTGGCTACAGCGAACTTTCTAAAGCTGGTTTTCTTGAAGTCGACCAAAGATCAAAACAACTCGCATTGCATCACGTGCATAAAATATATCATACTAGGTCGAATCATTATATTCGATCCAACTTCGATCTTGTTACTGACGTACATGATTATAATACAAGAAATAGACGATTCAACTTTAACTTACCAGAAAGAGTAGGTAGTATTGGAAATTCGTTTTATTACAATGCCATAAAACATTGGAATTCCCTTCCCAATGGTGTAAAAGAAATAGGAAACTATGATCATTTTAAGAGGAAATTAAAGGAATACCTAATACTTGACAGTCAGAGAAGAGAAGTGAATGACATGTTATATGATTGAAATTTTTATTCTTCTGTCGGTTCATACCTTTTCATGTTGTATATACTTATGTTTTCGTATGTTATAGAAATTCTACAAATTCATCATTATTTTCCTCTTCTTCCTTCTCCTCTTTTTCTTCTTCTCCTTCTTCTTTTTCTTCTTGTACTTAATATCATTTCTATCATCAGTTTAATGTTGTTATTATTATTATTATCTTTAATAAGTAGTTCTTTTAATTTTCTTATCTGTCTGTAAATATTACTATTTTAACTTATTAATGTTATACATGTCTGTAAGGGACCCCACTGGAAATAAGCTCTCGAGCTTTCGTGGGTTATCCTGTTCTAGCTGACTTATTTTTGATCTGTTATTATTGTATATTGTTGTATGTTGGAAGCTTGTCGAATAAAAATCAATCAATCAATCAATCAATTCGTCGTTGTCACTTAGTGCCATGTCCATGTAACTTTCTCCCTTTCTAACGCGGCTTTTCTCTTCTTTTTCTATTTTTTTTTCTTTTCTCTTCTTTTTCTTCTCTTTTCTTTTCTTTTCTTTTCTTTTCTTTTTTTTTTCTTCTTTTTTCTTCTCTTTTCTTTTTCTTTTCTCTTCCCCTCTCTTTTTTCTCTTCTTTTCTTCCTCCTTTTTTTGCGCCGCCAATAGGAGAGGGGGCGCGGCTGTTTGGCCACCCCCCTTGTATCCGCCACTGGAGAAAGTAAGTCAAGCATGAACAATATCTCCAAATCTAAAGAAAAATGCATAAGAAATAAAACGCTACCCTATGAATGATAATAATCCACCTCTCAATTCTCGAGTCGACATGCACCTCTATTGCATAGTCATGTAATGATGAAAAACGTCAAAAGTCGTAAAGATATATTTCTTTCGCTGTCATCTTTACCATCACCGTTACCACCCTCAACATGAGCAATGCCATTTTTAACGTAATGATTAAGTTAATAATAGGAATACTGCTCATGCTGATATACGACTCGTGTATATATATGTGTAGTACGAGCACTAATAATTGTATTGGTAGAATGATCGTCATGTTCACCGGCATGGTAATTATAAATGAGTACACTGTGAAAAATTTGGGCAATATTTTTCGACCATTTACCCAACGTTGTGCCAATAGTCAACCCAACCATCTATTGGGCAATATTTTGCCCAGTGGTATTGGTAAACGTAAGCACCCTAATTCACACGTGCATAATAATATTGTTTCGTATTTTGACCAGAATTTGGGCAAAGATATGACCTTTCAACTGCCCGACTACGGTAGCCCACTTGTTAGGAAAATCTTGACCAGCTGTTGGGCCACTGGGAAAAATATTGCCCAATAGATGGTTGGGTTGACTATTGGCACAACGTTGGGCAAATGGTCGAAAAATATTGCCCAAATTTTTCACAGTGTATGTTGTTCTAAAGACTACACAGGAGCATTCAACAATCATGATTCAAGATGACTTTTAAGTTCGCACAATTTGGATCAAAAAGACTTTGCATAAAAATTTTAAAAAGAACATTATGGAGGGCATGTTTATTTCCTACAAGTCAGCATCGAACAACAATCGTCATTTCATTGATGAATTAACAATATGATGATTAAACAACTAAGCACGCGACAAGGTAACTTCCTGTTTTATGATTGCCTTTTGTATTTAGAGGGCATGGAGTCATTTCTAATTATATAGAGTATTATAATTGGGAGAATTATCCAATTCATATTTTCCCATATGTATCTTGATAATCTTAAAAGGGTTGGGTAAAATTTTACATATAAGAGGGGGGAAGGACCGTGCATGTTTGTTGGGTCAGAGTTTACCAACACTGGGTAAAGTTTAACCTAGGTTGGGTAAATTTCACCGAACATGCATATTCCCATTTTTACCTCCAATGTGCAAAATGTTGCCTAATTCTAAACTGCTCTAAGAATACACCCTTTCATTATCCCGATAGCAGAATCACGCCATATCACATAACACTACAGACTGTTTCTGAAATGCAATCGGTGCATGCACATTGTATAAAGTATACAGCAAACATACCTGAGAAAAAAATTATATGTTTAATCAATTTTTGTATCTCCCCTTATCTTTTATTTTGACAGAAGGAATTCCGGAAGCAGAATAGCTGGATTTTCTTCATGCGGTCAGACGACTTCTACGTTTGTTGAGACTTTTGTCAAATTAATACCCCCAAAATAATGACCTTAACCCTAAACCCAACTAATTTATAACCCTGCCTTTAAAAGAAGAAAAAATGGAAATACGTATATAGGCTTCAATTTGAATCTAGTTTCAAAGTGAAGTACCAATACACCTAGCCTACATGTAGCCCAATGTTTGTGTTGACAGCAAATTCACTGGAGAATTTGATTGTTTGTAATGATAGAATGCATTGAAAAGTACGATCTTGCACATGACTTGTGCTTCATAATCATGTCGAGGAAACGTGCAAAGGAAACCATTGAGGTGTATACATTAATAGAAATCAATGATCTAAACAGTATGTTGTCAAATCTTTAATCAGCTGCTTTTTCCTCTGACACATTTTGTCCCAAACGGTCTCTTTAAATGCAATGACGTAATCATTCCTCGTGTTAGCTTCTTTTGTTCATGTCGTGAGAGGGGTAATTATGAAAAATAGGAGGGAGAAAGAGATGGAGAGAGCGGGAGGGGAGAGAAAGACAGGGATCAGGCAAATTAATATTGATAGAGAAGAGAGAGAGAGAGAGAGAGAGAGAGATTGAAGCAAGCGTGTATCGAGGGGATATCACAAATAGAGAAAGAGCGAGAGAGAGAGGGAAAAATTGGAGCAAGCCCGTAAAGAGGATGATACGAGAAAGAGAGAGACACACACACACACACACACACAGATGGCGGAGAACCATATATTAGTTAATGCTGTTGTTATATTGCTTTTATATTTTCATATTAAAGTCTATCTGCACTAGTTTGGCCAGGAGGGATTGGACCTCCCTGCATGGTCACTGACAGGTGGTTATCTCATCAAATCAGCTCTCAATTAACGTAAGAAAAAGGGGCCCATGGGGGACCAACGGTCACCGATTAGGCATTGTTTACTATATAGAGGGCGCAAGTAGCTATACGTAGTGCAGAGGGGCTTTATAAAGACCTTCTTCGACAGTAGTCTGATTGTCTTTTAGTTTTAGTTCACTGCTTGTCAAACAAAATAATGAATAAGCAAAAACAAACAAATCGGAGGTCATAAGTTCTGCATAATCAAACTGATGGGCAATAAAAACTAACAATTTCTGGAGTTCCAAAGACTTTTTCCCAATCTTGTTCGGTCCTTTTCGTCTACTATTGTATCATCATGTTGTTTAATAAAAACTAAATTAATGGTACAAGGAATAAGAAGTGTGATATTTGTTATATAATGGCAGAAGGGATTATTTTAGTAAGAGCAAAGAATTATAGCTGTATAACCCTTAAGTCTCAAGGCTTCGATAACTTGCTTGAAACAACGATTCGCTTCGCATTCTACCAAGGAGTTAGGATTCTATCAATTATTCACCCGACACTGTGTTTAAAATCACGTTTTAGAAAAGAGAAACTTATAGACCTCACACTGAAGGGAAATCCAACCTTGATAGCAAACTACTTTGAGGAAAGCAAAAAAGTCCGAGTAGACTGGGGAAAATTTGAATGAAATTGGAGAACAAAATGAAACTGTAGTTATGAATTTTTGAAAGTTGTAATAACTAGAGGACTATTATGCTACCCATAATATATTTGATTTGTGCCCCGAGGAAGAAGGCACTTGGAAGAAAAACAGACACTAATGATAGTTTTTACATGACAAACGGGTCAGTTAAAATCTAGTCCACACTGTCAATTTGAGATTCGCATAGACTTAGTGATCTCATATTTCAAACATTCATAACTCTGTTATTATTGATCCAATTTATTTCAAACTTTTGCCATTCTGTTTCTCTTAGTTTTCTGCTTCCATACAATTGAACTAGTCACAAGCGTTTGGATTGCCCTTAACTTCCTTAAATGCTAACACGATTTTGATCAAAAGCTTTTACCTGCAGTGTCGGGTTTACATTTTTAGTGGGTTACATGTCATCGTGTTTTCGGGCCAATAGAATTTGAATTTGTAGTTTTCTCTACAAATAATTATATTCGAGCACCAATTCACTTACAAAGAGTGACTGTTTAGTAAAAGCGAAGTTACAAAAAAATGCAACTCTCTATTGCATGCACATGAGTTAAAATCCATTTTTGAGAAGTCATATGAGAGATCACTTCGTTTGGAGTAAAATCAAGGCTGAAAATGGTGGCATCCATTCTCAAAAGTTAGTGTTATTCAACCCTTACTTCAGAGTGGCTGGATTTCACGATATTAATTAGTGTGGATTCAATTTCAAAGTATAGTAAAGTGGATTTTCATTCCTTTTCATTGAGAGAGAATAATACGGTTTTTCAAACTCACCTGGCACTAGTCCAACCTTATTGGGCCAAATCAATCCGTCATTGAGCTCCTTAGCATTTAATCAGCTCACATTATCTTCATCCATGAGTTGTTCTGCTATATCACGCACGATGTAATCTTTAGTAAGTGCCCCCTCCCCCCCCCCCTTCATCCCCTCTGATAATTGCCTATTCAAATTTGAGAGGTGCCCCTTTTACTTTGACAAGTGCCCCTTTTTATTTGTAAGAAGTACCCTTTCACCTTTTGATAACTACCCCCTTTTAAACTCGAATAACTGCCTCTTTTATTTGACACGTGCCCTTTTTCCTTTTTAATAAATGCTCTTCCTTCTTACAAGTGCCTCTTCCCCTTCTCATAATTACCCTTAAGTTCATTTCTGATTAGTGCCCCGTTTATTTTAACATTTGCCTCTTTTTCTTTGTCATAAGAGGCACTTCCCCCTCCTCATAAAAGCCCCTTTCACCTCCAATAAATGCCCCTATTAAAATCTGATCGGTGCCCCTTTTTCTTTCTTATAAGTGCCCCTTTTCATATCTGGACAGTGTGCTTTTTCAGATGCGGTAAGTACCTCTTTTCACCTCTGAAAATGTTCCTTTTAACAATGATACATGCCTCTTTTCCGTTCTTATAAATTTCCCTTTTCATAAATGCCCCTTTGCACCTCTTATAAATGCCCCTATTAAAATTTGGTTGGTGCCCCTTTTCCGCCGACAAATGCCCATTTTCCATTCTCATAAGTGCCTTTTTTCATCCCTGATGAGTCCCGCTTTTTGTATTTGTAAGAAGTGCCCCTCTGATAATTACCCTTTGTACTTCAACACATGCTCCTTTTCTTTTCTAATAAGTGTCTTATCCCTTTCGATAAATGTTCCGTCTCCTCGCATCACTAAACGCAAACCTATAAGTTCAAGCAACTAAGAGCAATATTCCCTAAAGCTCGCTCTCTACACTCGCTCGCATTTATAGATGATACAATTACCTTACTTATCAAAGGTCTTTTCAGTCTTCCGTTATGAGAATGTGCTTGTAACCCAATAAGGATTGGGTTTTTTCCTCATAATAAGATGTAATTTTTCGAAATGCGACGTTGCAAGACTTAATTTTTTTTCCTCGCCCGCTTTGCACGCTTGCATATGAATTTTCAGACCATCACACGAAACTGCAAAGTGTGATGCTTAAGCAATAGAATAGAATAGAATTTATTGTCTTCTTCCAAAGCAAAAAAGAAACTTTCCTTCCGGGTGTTCATACATAAAATTACACAACTTGTACAAGATTTATGATATAAATACAATCATACCAAAGCATCAAATGCATACAAAGTATGAATAAATAAATAATGCATACATAATATATACTACAAGATAAAGGAAGGAGACAAAAAGGAAGAAGACAAAAAGGAAGAAGACAAAAAGGAAGAAGACAAAAAGGAAGAAATAGAGAAGAATATAGAATGAGGGGATTAAAGGGATAGTTGAGTTCTGTTGCAGAGGCGCTACACAATTGGAAAGTGGAGCTGAATTGGTATGATCATATTGGCTAAATTTCACACATTTTGGGGTCTAAAATTATCTTCATAGCAATTTCCGGTCCTAAAAGGGCGCTAGAAATGTTGTAGATAAGAATAAGAGCAATAACCATGCACTATGAAGGCATTTGCGTTCTGAAAACAGAACTCAACTATCCCTTTAAAGGGGACGTAGCCCCGGGGTAAAGTAACTAAAAAACCGACCCCCCCCCCCCCCCCTCCTCCAGGGATTCACTCTCCTTCAAACAGGAGGGATGGAAAGGAAAGAGGGAGAAAGTATATGGCATATTTAAAAAATAAAGGTTGTAACAAATTTTTGGGAGGGCAGATAAACTGCTGCTGCTCGGAGGAAAAGTACACAAAGTAATAACTAAAGACCAACTCCCAAGTAGGTCTACATGTTGAAATGCATGGAGAGGTCGGCGGGCGCATGCAGGGTGGCTACCATGCCCGACCACTTTTTAACTAGGAAACAGGTTCAACAACCCGGCACGCGCCCGTCGAGGATCCCGAGCTAAAATAGAGGGCGGATTCATTCAAGATTCACGATTCATTCAATATCTTGCATGGTGTATAAAGAGAAACAAATTTTGTAATTATCCCTGATAATGTAATTACAATGTAGGGGTATATATATACCAATGTCTACAAAGTTGTATATTTTATCTTTGAGATTTCCCTTTGTAGGTGCCCTTTTTCCAGAAAGTACCCTTTTTGTCTGTGCCCCCCCCCCCCTCCCCATCCCCCCTTCCCACCCATACTTTGGAAGTCGATCCGCCGCTCCTGGGGGTGATTCACTGCGTTCTTGGACAATGATCCCCTGGTCAATCATCAACCCCGGCCAACTACCAAAGGACAATTACCCCCCGGATTATTAACCCCCGAAAAAAATGTTATGCTTTTATTAAAACCAACTTATTATCAGAGCGGACTTCCCCATTAATGAACATTATTGGGGTAACTTTCGGGAGAGGAGGTAATTATTGTTCTCGGGGGTGGTTATCCTTGGGGGGGGGGAGCACATATTTGTTTTGGTCCAGTTTTTGAGGAAAAATTTAGCGCCGACCTAGCCGGTCGGTGAATAAGCGGGAGTGGGGGGGGGGGGGGGGGAATAAGAACACTTTTTTTTTTTGGTCCCAATTCGTGAGAAAATATTTAGCAGCGATTCAACAAGCCGGTGAATAAGCGGGCGGGGGGGGGGGGGGGGGAGGTGATGGAGAGGAGAATCAAAAATTTGTTTGAGGGGATGAAAATATATTTTAAAAAATTGGGGGGGGGGGGGGTCAGAGGGGCCGGGCCGGAAAAATGGCTTCGTGGATCCGCGCCTGTAACTAAGCGAGGTATGATTATGAATTTATTCAAAACCTGATGTAAAATAATAATAATAATAATATTGGATATATTTTATATAGCGCACATATCCACCCTGCGGGTGCTTAAAGCGCTCCAATATTACCCCGGCTCAGCTAGGCTACCGATTTCGGTGCTCACAGCATTCAAGGAATTCCTTCCTACCATTTAGATCAATGTCTTGCCAACTAGGACATTTGTGCCGCGCGGGATTCGAACCGCGGACCTTGTGATTGACAGTCCGGCGACGTATAACACATCAAAGCTTCTGCAATGACAGCACTATGGTGCGGATATTCACACAAGAAATATGGGCGGCAGTCTAAGTCAAGCAAACATTCATACAAACTGAGGCTTTGCCAAGACAATAGGGCAAATAAGATGTAGTCAAGCTACAACCTATCAGCCAAGATCAAACTTTTGGAATGTACGATTTCGGGGGAATTGTCGTATTTTAACAATTTCTTTTCATTGATAATAATTATAGCATTTGGGAATAAGCATATGAGTATGAATTCTATATCGTTTTGTTTGTGTATAAACTCATGTAGCCGGGATTTATGCAATTTTGATCTCCGCCACTTCGTTCCAACTCAAATATTCAAATGCAGCGCTAGGTCCCCCTACTGAACTGAGGGGGAATTATAATCATAACTTGAAATTGAAATTTCAAAACTCAATACAATTGCATGTTCCTAAAGTTTCATCGCTCGAGAGTTACCAGTTATTATATTTTTTTCTGCTATAATAATACATGTATATTTTCACAATGGAGACTTTGGTAAAAGCTTTTGTCTAATTTTTCTTCTCTTTATCACCGATGTTACACTTTCATTTTTCACTTTGAGGACACCATAGCCCGAATTCTATTGTGTGTTTTTTTCGCGCTAACTACGACCGAAATCTTATTGGTCGCTAGTTGCTCCGCCCACATTGTGCCACGGTACCGCGGAACAGAGATTGATCATGCATAACAAATGTCATTTATATGTTAAAGATCGAGTGGTATAAGAACACAAATGTGAAAGCCATCCAGAATTATTCATTTTTTGTTTAAAACGTACGATCTTACATACTCGTCATTATACATAATTCAAGATCAAGTAAGGTAAGTTCCACTGTCTTGAAAGCTTTCTTTATTTTTGTTTTTTGATTGTTAATTGTAAATTGAAGATTATATTCGTCAACTGCATACGTGGACATTTATCGCAGGGACATTTGAGTGAGCTCAGACCCGTATCTCAGGCGGCTGGATTGGCTGGTAGGCGCCTGAGCTCCGGCAGGCAGATGTGTGTGGTTGAGTGTAGATCTAGTCCCTGTCTATAGACAGGGGTATAGGTATGGTGATGTATAGACAGAAATAACCGTCTGATATGGATCATTTCTTTAATACTCCAGAGGTCTCGCACCGAGGGGGTACTCTGGCCAATTTCTGTACCTCTTTTTACTCGGACGAGTCGGAGCTGAGTCTCACGGAGACTTTCTCCCCTGATTTTCAATATTTAGTCTAGATAGATCTAGACTCTAGATCTAATTTTCTGATTTATAAATCAGATAGAATAAAAATATGAATATTTTTATCCTAGATCTAGATCTAGATCTAGATCTATGCATCTTTTTATTTGTTATTTCAAAATGCGAAATTTACGGACTTGGTCTAGATCTAGTCTAGATCTAGACTATCTATGAGTTATCCAATTTTTTTCTCCGAACCGTAAAACGTACCGTTCATCCATTCAAACTAGATTCTAGTAGTAATCTATGACTTCACCCGGCCGATATACTTCCGGGTCAACCTACCAAAACATAGCGAATGGCCAATCAGAGCACTCGTTTCGTATTTTCGCTAACCCCAAGGGCAAGGGATCACATACGATTTTAAGTTTGAAAATACCCTTCCCCCACTTTTTGCATATCGCCTAATGCATAAGAATGCAGCTGTTTAGCAAAAAATGATAACTCGGCGTGAACCACTTTTTCGTCCATTCTGACCAAAATGCTATGAATATTGTAGAGTATTTGAGGGGCTGTATCTTTTGATAGAAGCATCGGTGAGTCTTGAAATTGAAATTGAAATGCATTATTCTGATTACATTTTTTATTCAAATATCCAACAACAATGGTGAAAAACGATCCCAAATTGAAAATTGAAAAATCGTTCAGACACCCTAGTACTAGATCTAGACTACTGTAGTAGATGTCTAGTAGTACTAGTAGTTGATCTACTTTCCCCACAGATTTTACAATCTCTAACAATCTTTTATCGGTGACGTATCCACTCGACCACAACATCTATATGACAAGATGTTTTATTAAACAATTTGTCTTCATTTCGTTCTTCTTTCTTTTGTTGCTTTTCCCTGCTACAGATAATAATAATATGGTGATAAAGAAGATATGTTGCATGGGGGCAGGGTATGTTGGAGGTCCCACATGCTCGGTGATTGCCCTCAAATGTCCTGAGGTCACTGTCACTGTCGTCGACCTCAGCCAAGCTCGGATAGATGCATGGAATTCCTCTGATTTCAAGCTGCCTATCTATGAGGTAAGCTCATACAAAGAAAACATACAGCATTCTTAATCTTTTACTTTAATTTTGATGTGGAAATCTTTCAAATGAAATAATGTTTGTCTGTTCTCTTTATCTTCAAGAACAAGATGTGAATTATTTTTAAAATCTGTTATATTTGTTTATAATTCTGTGTGCTCGTAAATGCATGTACAGACTCTATCCAGTTATTACCATGTAGGATTCGCTAGGCCTTGTGTTGTTGCATCATGTCACTTAGAACTTTACGCACTGAGCAGCGTACAGCAAGTTAATGCGCTCCCATTGGCTGACCGCTCGAGCGGTTTTTATTTTAAGTGAGAGGGCCCATATACATTGTACATGTAAGCAAGGCAATGGTGTTGACCATACAAAATCGTACAAAACACCCTGATATGTCATGCTTTATACTGGTGACGCACTTGACACATAACTGACGCACGCTAGGCATAGGTACACAAATACACCTATACAATAGACAAATCAATGAACTTTTCAGTACAACTTGCAAGTTTGTACCAGTTAAATATGACGAAAACTAGAATTTTTCAAACTCAAGTACTACAACTTAGCTTTTTAATGATGTGTAAACAAATTGTACAAAATCAAGGTTTGACTGGGATATCATGAGTTTGGAATCAGATTAAACGAAAAATCGCAAGCTTTCACTGCGTACTAATATCTTATAATGTTGAGCAAATGGCAGCCAGCGATAGCCAATCAGAAGGGGCCCTTCTGGGCAAATGAGGCTGGGACCAGTCGTAAAGCGCATGCACGGATTGTAACTAATATGTAGGCCTAAGCTACTTTTCTATGTGCATGGTCTATTTATCTATTGTCTATAGATTCTTTTTGTAAATGTGGCATGCCAGCAAATGTGCCAAGTCGATAACCAGCTAACATGGCATGACATATCAAAGTGACGAGAATGTACAGTAATGGAGCTTTGATTATGCTGGTACCCTCAATATGTTTTTATGCATTCTTGACAGGTTTAGGCCGATGTTAATGGGGCAGTTTTAAAGTGTTCATTATTCAGGGTACTGACGTAAAAACTGAAAACTGAAAACTCAATGAAGCCATCACAATGTATCTTTTTTATTCATTTGAAAATAATTGCAAAAATATCTGAAACAAAAAATTAGGTGTGCCGCTGAATTACTCTGTTGCCCTTAAAGATGGAATATTTTTTGTTCACCTCTTTTCATGAAATGATTGTGACAATACAATTTATTCTTGATAGATAAAGTTTATATCTTCTCATTCTCAGAATGTCCAATGTTATTGATCAATCTAAAGAGTCATAGAGATTGATCAATATTCAATAATCCTCTCAGAAGATTGTAAGCTTTTTACCTTAAGAATAAACCGTATTGTCACAGTAATTTAAAAAAATAGGTAACGGTAAGAAAAATTCCATACATGTGTAGCCATATAAAATAAGCACTTTCACTTAAACAACATATCCTTTTTGTTTTAAACTGAAAATTAATAAAGAATGAACTGACCTAAAACTTGCATCGTGATCTTAACTCCCTTCCTTTTGAATGATAGCCAAGTTTGGAGAAGGTTGTAAGAGAATGCAGGGGAAGAAACCTTTTCTTCTCAACCGATGTTGATTCTGCAATCCAAGAGGCTGATCTCATATTCATTTCGGTCAACACTCCTACGAAGACTTTTGGATTAGGCAAGGTAAGACTAACACCATCCACATTATATTCTGTAGCAAGAGAGATATTATTTTGAAGTAAAACTCTGTACATGATATACATGGTACATGTAGGTTATCTGGGAATAGTAATTAGTCTTAACTAAGACCATCATGGAAGTTTATCTGAATTTACTTGTGTAACAGTTGACAATTTTGGAACTAGTCAGTGAAAAAGTGGAGAATTCAGATGAATAAGATCTTTACAGATTGTTCTAGATTAAAGATTAGTTGAACTTTTAGGAATATTACAAATGTAAATTTGCAGTTCTTGTTTCTTTCTTTCATTTCTCTGTTGTCAATCGAGGGAATTTTTTTCTCTTATCGGTACTGTACACAACAATTTAGCCCTACCTATTATTTCATCTAAATTGAAAGATTAGACTATAAATAACTAAATATACAATGTGACATGCAGTGACGGATCGAGGGGGGGGGGGCCCAGGCACTCCTCCCCCCCCCCCCCCCTTGAGAAAAAAATCATGTAAAAATACATGATTTTTACCTTTTGGGGGGCCCAAGGGGGGAGTGCAAATTTTTAAATTTTTGAGGACCAAAAAAAAAAAAAAATGTGCTCACTACCCCCCCCCCCCCCCCCCCCCCCACTGAGCGACTTTTCGGCCGGTGCTATTTTCAAATTTTCTGGAACAAAAAACAAAAACAAAAATTGGGCCCCCTCCCCTGAGAAATCCTGGATCCGCGCCTGGTGACATGTGTATGTACAGCTTAAAGATAAAGACCAGTTCTGGACTTGCGATTGCTTTGTGAAAGAAACATTGTGGAATCGATCAGAAAAGGTTGATCATCTAGCAAGAAAGTATTGGTGTGTACTGCAAGTTTCTTGAATCATCAAAATGATAGGAAATTTGGCCCTGTCTTGTTAAAGTTACAAGCACTGTACACAGAAAGATGTACATATGGGACTATGCGATATCTCTTCAGGGCGGATAGATATGATGATTTACCAAATATATTAATTAGTAGGCGGTTTCCTGGCAAAAACTTTCACATGATTGGTAATAAGAACTTCCATTTCATTTTTTGAGAGGGGGTGAGGCATTTCCAAAACTGGTCTTTACCTTTAAGGAAAGGAATTACAGGGGGGGGGGGGGGGGGTTGTAGAAATGGAATTGATTATAATTGATGGCATATCTGCAGTTCAACAATAAATTTGGTATATGACCAGAAAGCTACCAAATGCATACAGACATTAATTTTACGAGAGAATTATTTGTAAGCTTAAAGACCCTGTCGGAAGTGAAGAAATGAAATGGATGAATTATATATCAATGGAACGCTTAGATAAGCCATAGATTACAATAATATCAAATAAATTATATTTTAGTTTCTGTCAGAGGAGGACCAGTTCTCTGCAAACTCAAAATCTATAGATTTGAAAATACGAAGTTGGCGACCTCAAAACGAGCTGTCAACTTGATAACAACATTTTATGTGGAGTGCGCATATTCACGATGACTTTGCATGATTGCGGCAAATTTGACATCTATTGACCAGTAACTTTAGACGTACGGAAAGTGTTGTTTTAAAATTGCTTTTATACGGAAAGGGAGAATATTTTGTATTCCTTTATATAATTGTATTCTACATTCATTTAGCTTTCCATTGATCGGATAGGGTCTTTGATCGAATTCAACGCTTCAATAAGTACATGTACTGGTACCGGTACGTTAAATCCAAGATTCACAGTTCTTGCCAGTATCTTGGTACATTAAATGGTATAACTCTCCTTTACACTTACCTGGTACATGTGCACTGTACCAACTAACCAAGGAAGGGTAGTGTATAGAGCCAAGAGATGTCAATATTGACTAAGGGTTGGTAAAGGAATGGCACAGTGTCTATTGGTTTGGTAATCTAAACCTATGGTCTACTCTTGAGTAGGATGCAAATGTCATAGTTTTGAATAGTTATTTACTTTTTCTGATAGACTTATTAATAATAGGTAAGGGACAAAAGTTATCTTGGGTCATTTATTGTTTGAATTTGGAGAAGCAAAGAGAGCAAATGCCATCTGATACTCTAATTTTGATGATGAGTACACATAAATGTAGGTACATGTATGGGAGTAAATTCCTTCTTCATTCATTGCTTTTTAACAGGTTTAAAAAAAAAAAATACCGGTACTCCAGATTTCACCATAAATTTCCAGTTTTCTGAATATGACTTGATTATTTGTTTGCATGAATCAATTAATGCAACCTCAATGCTAATGTACATCCATACAAAAATGGAGTGTAGTTTTGTGTTGAAGTGGTGAATTTCCCTAGGAATAATGTCACAATTTGCAACAGGATGCCCAATCTTAAAGATAACACCTTGCAGTTTTTAGCTGTGTAACTTTTTTATGTTTCTATAATGAATATTGAATGACCTCCAAATAATCCATTTTTAAATTTGACAGCTGATACGATTCCAAAAAGAAGAAAACACGATTGCCAGGTTGTTTATCATACAATATCTATTCCCCCCATGGACATGTCTACTTTACTATGTTATATTTTGTTGCTCCGACATACAGGCATGTATGCTCTGGCGTCAATTGCCATGTATGCTTCTTCAAAGATATAGGATAAGGGTTTGCAATTAGATTTGGGGTTAGGATTCGGTATATTATGCATGTAGTGTTTGGTCACAATCATAATTATAATCCTTTAGGTCAGTCAGGAATGACATTACGTTTACAGGTCGATCGCCTGTCTGATTATCAAGATATTTATGATTGGAAATCGAAATTTCATTTTTCATTTTCCGGTTGTTATAACACTACATTCTATTGGGGAAATGCGTATGGTAAAACCGATCACTCAAAGATTTTTACTTTTTTGAGGCACTTCATGATCATTTTGAAGCGCAATTCTTTTAGGGCTTCAATATTACACCATATCACAGACACTGATAGCACGTAGGGCAATGCATCTCAGATTTAACATTGTTAAACGATGCCTTTAAGAGTTTAAGTCATGACCGTACTCTAATTTTCCCCATGATGTTATATCTAGGGCAGAGCAGCAGACCTGAAGTACATTGAGGCAGCAGCACGTCGTATTGCTGATGTAGCTACCTCGGATAAGATAGTGGTTGAAAAAAGCACAGTACCAGTCAAAGCTGCACAGAGTATACAGAGAATACTCACAGCAAATACAAAGCCAGGCTGCAGATATGAGGTATTCAGAACTTTATCTTTCAACTTCTTCCTTTGTTTACACTACTTAGATATATTTTTGTATATATATACATATCACTCTCCTTGATTTGTTGTTGTTGCTTATGATGTGTTATTGTTACTTTTGTTTAGGGCTGCGACGTGTAGTCGAATGCTCGAGTACCCGCACTGTTGACAACTACTCGAGTACGATTTCTCGTACTTGAATATTCGGCAAAAAAAAAAAAAATGGGTCACCTGGCACTGTCCAGGCCAACGCTTACCCGTGCCAGGGAGAGCGGCGGCCGCTGGCATGGTACCGTCTGTAAAAATGTTTCCCAACTCGAGCACTGTCAAACTCACCACTCAGAAACTGGGACCAAATGTCCGGATTTCTGTTTGGACTCGGAGGAAAATGGATTATTCTGCCATCTTTGGTTTTTAAAACAGCATTGTTTACTGTTATTATTATTATTAAATCGGCGCCTTCATCTGCAACTCGAAGTAAAATTGCATGCGTTTTCGGCAACGGATCTGCGATACTGCTGCAGTGGTATGGTGGTGGCAAAAAAAAATCCAACAAAAAATCAAAAAATTCAAAACAAATCTAAAAAATTCAAAAAAGTTATAACAAAACATGGCGTCCAAATATTCGAGTATTCGCTTGTAAGCCTGGGAGTGTACTCGGGTACCTCATTACACGGTTGTGCACAGCCTTACTTTTGTTGCTGTTGATATTGTTGCTGCTGTTGTTGTTGATGATCTTGATGTTGTTGTTGTTTCTGTTGCTTTTGTTGCTTTACATGCTGTTGATATTGTTGCTGCTGTTGTTGTTGATATTGTTGTGTTTTCTTTACATGTTGTTGTGGATGTTGTTGTTAATCAGATTTTAGACTTGATGAGTGTCGTTTTTAAAACTGATTCTGACAATTTTATACACTGTTGCCTGAATGCATCACCCTTCCTAATTTGTGAAGCAATTTTGGCAGGAAATAGCATCAAGGACTTTCTGTTGCTTTTGTTGCTTTACATGCTGTTGATATTGTTGCTGCTGTTGTTGTTGATGATCTTGATGTTGTTGTTGTTTCTGTTGCTTTTGTTGCTTTACATGCTGTTGATATTGTTGCTGCTGTTGTTGTTGATGATCTTGATGTTGTTGTTGTTTCTGTTGCTTTTGTTGCTTTACATGCTGTTGATATTGTTGCTGCTGTTGTTGTTGATGATCTTGATGTTGTTGTTGTTTCTGTTGCTTTTGTTGCTTTACATGCTGTTGATATTGTTGCTGCTGTTGTTGTTGATGATCTTGATGTTGTTGTTGTTTCTGTTGCTTTTGTTGCTTTACATGCTGTTGATATTGTTGCTGCTGTTGTTGTTGATATTGTTGTGTTTGCTTTACATGTTGTTGTGGATGTTGTTGTTAATCAGATTTTAGACTTGATGAGTGTCGTTTTTAAAACTGATTCTGACAATTCTATACACTGTTGCCTGAATGCATCACCCTTCCTAATTTGTGAAGCAATTTTGGCAGGAAATAGCATCAAGGACTTTCTATCTTAATCTGTTGATTTGTACATGTACATGTTCTTGAAGGATAGCTGTCTTTCCTTAGATTTTCTTAGAGGCATTTCTAGATTCATTTTATTTTATTTTGTTTTTGATTTTTTTAATTTTAATTCCTTATACCGGTACTACTATCTATTTTCCCCCTTGAGAGAAATCACTATGTGCTATTTGTGTATTTGTATCACTTCCTATTGTAGCATTAGGCCTAAAAAAAAATGTTGTACCGGTATTGACCTTTAGATGCCGGAACATGGGTCATCGGTCGGAAATCTTTTTTTTTTTTACTCCCTCTTTATGCTGTTATTCTCAGTTTTGAATGCTTTTTGATACCAGTACATTGTTTATCTAAAATTGGTAAAAAAAATTTTTTTAAAAAGCCGAACGTAGAATTCAAGATTTTTGGGTCTGTCGCAAAGGGCAATACAACATCTTTTTTTTTAGGCCTTATTTGAAATTTTCCTGATTTTTTGTTATCCCAGGTGCTGTCCAATCCAGAGTTCCTAGCAGAGGGTTCGGCCATCAAGGATTTATTGATGCCAGACAGGGTACTCATAGGAGGGGATACTTCTCACAGCGGACTAAAGGCCATCGATGAACTTGCATCCATCTACTTGAACTGGGTACCAAAGGATCGTATCATAAAGACAAATACGTGGTCTTCGGAACTCTCCAAATTGGTAGGTTCCAAAGCTCAAAAACGTATCCTGCCAATGGGATGGTAGACCAGAACGTGCTCTTTGTTCTGTGATAATGATATAGGAGATATACATTGGGAAAGTATGTAACCCTCCATGTATGTATAGCCTGTATATAATAAGAGGTTATATGGGTAAATCTGTTTTAGAAAATAAAAATGATAATGATTTAAAAATCCTCATTTATACCTTTGTCCACTGAAGAAAGTGCACATGCCATCATCTTCAACTGTCAATTACCAGCCAGACTAAGATATTTTTTAATTTTTTTTTTTTTAAGTTTTCATGTAATTGGTAATGTTGCATATATTTTTTCAGGGATGTTAAGACAAGTGAAACCTACCGAAAAACTCTGAAATTTGAAGAATATCTTAATCTTTCTTTTAACATTTTTTAGCTGTTATCCACTTTTACAGAAATCTCTTGTTTATTTGATGGATACAAATTGGTTCATCCTTAATAGGGTGTACCTAATTTTTTTAATTTCTTGTTCAACTTTTTTTAAAATACTTTTAACTGATTATGCAAGAATAACGCTTTTCATTGTTACCAGAGCCAACCATTTCCTTTCATAAATTTTTGTTGAACTTTGTAGGCTGCCAATGCATTCTTAGCTCAGAGAATTTCCAGCATCAACTCGATCAGTGCAGTATGTGAGGCAACGGGTGCTGACGTGAGCGAGGTAGCACATGCCATCGGCATGGACTCGAGGCTGGGACCAAAGTTCCTCCAAGCAAGTTTAGGTAAGAGAAGTGCTTCGTTTTTTTTTTTTTTTTGGTACACACATGATTTTATCGTGTTCTTTTGATGGAGCTAAATTGATAGTAATGAGGGGTACACTTAACCATTTCATTATTGTATTTTTTGTTGAATGTTGGATTAGGAGGTTGCCCCCCTCTCTCTCTCTCTCTCTCTCTCTCTCTCTTTCTCTCTCTCTCCATGTCAATGATTTGATTTTATATTTGAATTTTTGTTCTTGGTTTATGTAAAAAATTCAAAACAGAATATAAATGCATATAGCCTTGAAACCGTCCTCTCTCTCCTCTCTCCTCTCTCTCTCTCTCTCTCATGGTTCATTCTTCCTCTACCTTTACGCCCAACTCTTTTTCTTGGTCCCTTCATTCTTCTCTCTCAGATTGTTTATTCAAACTCTGTCTTCACCTCATTTAATTCCACTCTTTGCCAGCTTCTACATGTATACTTCTAATATGTATTGTGTATCAGGGGCATGCACCGATGATAGCACTGTATGCATGAATGTAAACACTGCTGACATTAGGCATCTTCACTGCTAATAATCTGTAATCCTCTGCAATTTTGACATGATTCTCGTACTTTCTCATCAGGTTTCGGGGGTAGCTGTTTCCAGAAGGATGTTTTAAATCTTGTGTACCTCTGTGAAGCCTGCAATATACCAGAAGTGGCACAATACTGGCAGCAGGTGAGTCTTTATGGAATGAGAAAAACTTATTCCTTGTCTAGTGACTTATTCGTACGTACTTGTATACACAGCATGTATATTGCGGTGTGTGATATGTGAACATTTGCAAATAAACAATTAGTCTAGAAGTTTTATTATTTACTTAACATACAGCACCCCTTAAAGAAGTAACATAGTTCTACCAGGAATACTTAATTGTCAAATGATTGTCTTTTTTCCATCTTTGTGTTTAGGTGATTGACATGAATGATTACCAGAGGAGGCGGTTTGCCAACAAGATCATCGCTTGTCTGTTCAACACAGTGACAGACAAGAAGATAGCCATCCTTGGCTTTGCCTTCAAGAAAGATACAGGTGACACAAGGTAAATATGCATTATCTAACAAGGATTATCAGGTATTATATCACCATACCTGCCAATTCTTCCGAATAATCCGTAATATTCTGATTTTCTGGATTTTTAGGTCCTGAAATTCAGAATATTCTGATTTTTCGAAATACCAATTTTTTTATTTATTTTTTTTATTATTTTTTTAACAATTTTTTAAATTTTTGTTGTTGTTGCTTATAAAAGCCAATTTAAACTTGTTTCATGTGCCGCGATTTGAGAGTTCACGTATTGCATGCGTTGAATGGCTGCATGATCGAGCAGCGTATTTGTATTCGCTTTTTTTTGGTACAGATTTACCGCATATTGCCAGTTACATTGCCACTGCATGTGCGAATGCCTGTTAAGGGTGCAGATTTCTTATTTTTGAAGGCAAACCGTGCTAATAATTCCTAGTTCTTATTTTCTAATGTTGGCAGGCATGTATCACCCTCGCCCCCTCCTCCATCCGTAAGTTAGTGGCTATCTTTTTTTCTTCTTTTTTCTAAATGTTCATTCTTTACATGCATTGTTTCCTTTATTTGAGGGATGTTCGGCACATTATCTAACCATAATTGCTCCATGGTCATTTTCATACACAAGTCAAATTTGTAACTCTGGGCCCTGTTTCATAAAACTTTTTATTAATAACAAATGCTAAATTTATATGACAAATTTGCTTTCATCCAATCAGATACCTTGGTTTCAGTGGCTTATAATAGTAGCTTGTAACTTGTTATTGATAACAAATGCTAAATTTATATGACAAATTTGCTTTCAGCCAATCAGATACCTTGGTTTCAGTGGCTTATAATAGTAGCTTGTAACTTGTTATTGATAACAAATGCTAAATTTATATGACAAATTTGCTTTCAGCCAATCAGATGCCTTGATTTCAGTGGCTTATAATAGTAGCTTGTAACTTGTTATTGATAACAAATGCTAAATTTATATGACAAATTTGCTTTCAGCCAATCAGATGCCTTGATTTCAGTGGCTTATAATAGTAGCTTGTAACTTGTTATTAATAACAAATGCTAAATTTATATGACATATTTGCTTTCAGCCAATCAGATGCCTTGATTTCAGTAGCTTATAACAGTAGCTTGTAACTTGTTATTGATAACAAATGCTAAATTTATATGACAAATTTGCTTTCAGCCAATCAGATGCCTTGATTTCAGTGGCTTATAATAGTAGCTTGTAACTTGTTATTAATAACAAATGCTAAATTTATATGACATATTTGCTTTCAGCCAATCAGATGCCTTGATTTCAGTGGCTTATAATAGTAGCTTGTAACTTGTTATTAATAACAAATGCTAAATTTATATGACATATTTGCTTTCAGCCAATCAGATGCCTTGGTTTCAGTGGCTTATAATAGTAGCTTGTAACTTGTTATTGATAACAAATGCTAAATTTATATGACATATTTGCTTTCAGACAATCAGATGCCTTGATTTCAGCGGCTTATAATATTAGCTTGTAACTTGTTATTGATAACAAATGCTAAATTTATATGACATATTTGCTTTCAGACAATCAGATGCCTTGATTTCAGCGGCTTATAATATTAGCTTGTAACTTGTTATTGATAACAAATGCTAAATTTATATGACATATTTGCTTTCAGACAATCAGATGCCTTGATTTCAGCGGCTTATAATATTAGCTTGTAACTTGTTATTGATAACAAATGCTAAATTTATATGACATATTTGCTTTCAGACAATCAGATGCCTTGATTTCAGCGGCTTATAATATTAGCTTGTAACTTGTTATTGATAACAAATGCTAAATTTATATGACATATTTGCTTTCAGACAATCAGATGCCTTGATTTCAGCGGCTTATAATATTAGCTTGTAACTTGTTATTGATAACAAATGCTAAATTTATATGACATATTTGCTTTCAGACAATCAGATGCCTTGATTTCAGCGGCTTATAATATTAGCTTGTAACTTGTTATTGATAACAAATGCTAAATTTATATGACATATTTGCTTTCAGACAATCAGATGCCTTGATTTCAGCGGCTTATAATATTAGCTTGTAACTTGTTATTGATAACAAATGCTAAATTTATATGACATATTTGCTTTCAGACAATCAGATGCCTTGATTTCAGCGGCTTATAATATTAGCTTGTAACTTGTTATTGATAACAAATGCTAAATTTATATGACATATTTACTTTCAGCCAATCAGATACCTTGGTTTCAGTGGCTTATAATAGTAGCTTGTAACTTGTTATTGATAACAAATGCTAAATTTATATGACATATTTGCTTTCAGACAATCAGATGCCTTGATTTCAGCGGCTTATAATATTAGCTTGTAACTTGTTATTGATAACAAATGCTAAATTTATATGACATATTTACTTTCAGCCAATCAGATACCTTGGTTTCAGTGGCTTATAATAGTAGCTTGTAACTTGTTATTGATAACAAATGCTAAATTTATATGACATATTTACTTTCAGCCAATCAGATACCTTGGTTTCAGTGGCTTATAATAGTAGCTTGTAACTTGTTATTGATAACAAATGCTAAATTTATATGACATATTTGCTTTCAGACAATCAGATGCCTTGATTTCAGCGGCTTATAATATTAGCTTGTAACTTGTTATTGATAACAAATGCTAAATTTATATGACATATTTACTTTCAGCCAATCAGATACCTTGGTTTCAGTGGCTTATAATAGTAGCTTGTAACTTGTTATTGATAACAAATGCTAAATTTATATGACATATTTACTTTCAGCCAATCAGATACCTTGGTTTCAGTGGCTTATAATAGTAGCTTGTAACTTGTTATTGATAACAAATGCTAAATTTATATGACATATTTACTTTCAGCCAATCAGATACCATGATTTCAGTAGCTTATAATAGTAGCTTGTAACTTGTTATAGATAACAAATGCTAAATTTATATGACATATTTGCTTTCATCCAATCAGATACCTTGATTTCCGCTGCTTATAATAGTAGCTTGTAACTTGTTATTGATAACAAATGCTAAATTTATATGACATATTTGCTTTCAGACAATCAGATGCCTTGATTTCAGCGGCTTATAATATTAGCTTGTAACTTGTTATTGATAACAAATGCTAAATTTATATGACATATTTGCTTTCATCCAATCAGATACCTTGATTTCCGCGGCTTATAATAGTAGCTTGTAACTTGTTATTGATAACAAATGCTAAATTTATATGACATATTTGCTTTCAGACAATCAGATACCTTGATTTCCGCGGCTTATAATATTAGCTTGTAACTTGTTATTGATAACAAATGCTAAATTTATATGACATATTTGCTTTCATCCAATCAGATACCTTGATTTCCGCGGCTTATAATAGTAGCTTGTAACTTGTTATTGATATCAAGTTTTATGAAGCAGGGCCCTGGACCAAACATCTCACCCTAAACTTGGTTTTAGACAAAATGGCAACCCTATAATTCAGTGAAACCTTTTATCTTTGTTGGAATAAAGACGGGATGCCAGGAGCAATCTGGCTGTACCAAATGTTTGATCATCACTATTTTATTCATGCTTATTAGAACACTTTTTTGTTTAAATTCTTGCCCATGCCTCCTCTTTGTCCATTCTTTCACGACTTCTAAAACCAGTAAGAAAGAAACTGATTCATTGTTATTATAGGGGCTGTAGCATGGGAAATACTATTTGACGCCATCTACATCTTCTTTTGGACAAGTGCACGTAAACGATTGGACTTGATTAACTGGGTCAGCGTGCTAGCGTTTGCGAATCAGACGGAAGTTCTCCTCACGCTTCGGTTTTGCGTATGCTGCACGCACATGAATACGTAGGCCTACTGCGGTCGCGTCGTCCGTAGTCGTATTATACCCGATTTTCCCCAAGTGGGCCTCGGAAAGACGCATAGTATGGATGATCTTGGAAATTTAATTTTGATGGTTTCTTTTATTTTCTTATCTTTTTGTCATCGCAGAGAGTCTTCCAGCATCTACCTCAGTAAATTCCTGATGGACGAGGGCGCCAAACTCAGCATTTACGACCCTCAGGTCGCGCCTGCTCAGATTTTGTGTGAGCTTACCAACCCCAGTATATCAGCAGATCCTGAAAGAGGTTAGTATAACAAATATCCTACATTTCAAATAATGGTTACCATTGGGGTCACCTATTGCGCATAGTTTTAACCAGAAACTCTTGAGACGATGCAGAGCTGCCAACTAGTACGGATTTCTTGTAATTACGGAAATTAACGATCATTACGGCAGTACGGAATGTTGTCTAAAAATTACGGATTTTTTTTTGTTTTATATGATTTGATTTATCGTAGCGAGTGCTGTGCGGTATGGCGGCCATCCAAATCTCGCTGAGAAAGAAAGAAAGAAAAGTATCAAGTATTCTCTTAAAGACCGTCAATACTACTGGGCCAGAGGGGATTAGACCACCCAGCCAGGTCACTGACAGGTGGCTATCTCATCAACTCAGCTCTCAACTAACATAAGTAAAAGAGGATCATGGGGGACCAACAGGCACCGATTGGGGAAGTTTTCTATATAGAGGGAGCAAGTAGCTACAAGTAGGACAGTAGGGCTTTAATAGAAGCCAATTTTTCATGGAAAGCTGATGTGTTGTGTGACCTGAAAATCAATATTCAGCAACTTTGTGTGAGTAAAATCACCAAGAATTCAGATAATGAAGCGCACATGCGTCCGCGCAGTTTTGGCGTGCCACTTTTTATAGATTCATAGCGCTGCATAGGAAATTACTGATTTTCTGTTCTGGAGGTTGGCAGCTCTGACAGTGTATATTTGTATACTATGTATCTGCACTAAATGTATGTACTTTATGACATAAATCTGCCCCTGTGCTGATTGTATGGCTAGTGTATTGGTTATACAAGTTGCAGATAACAGTACTGGTATACATGATTGTGAGGAAGTAGTTTATAGTAATCATCATCAGAACGGTGAGAAAGGGTCCTTTAAAGGCATCATCTAACAATGTTAAATCTGAGATGGATGACCCTACGTGTTATCAGTGTCTGTGATATGGTGTAATATTGAAGCCCTACAAAAATTGCGCTTCAAAATGATCATGAAGTGCCTCAAAAAAGTAAAAGTATTTGAGTGACTGGTTTTACCACACTCATTTCCCCCAATAGACTAGTGTTATCAAAAACGTTGGGAAAACGGTTTTTGAAATTGCAATTTCCAATCATTAATATCTTGATAATCAGACAAGCGATCGGCTTTTACAAAGTCATGGGATTCCTGACTGACCTAAAGGTTTATAATTATGATTGCAGCACAAGCTAAATCCAGGATTTTGTTTCAGAATCTGAGGCAAAGATATCCAATCCCTTTAATTAATGATAATTGCTGTGTATAGGGGCCGTTATGGTGGTGGTGGTGGTTATCTTTTTTACCTGACTGCTAAGAAAGAGGTGTATCTTATTTGCATGATGATCTTCATGTACTTATTGTACACATACATGTATAGCAGCTACTATGGAATAGAGGTGTAGAATGTATTGAATGTTAGGCTTCCTGGGAGAATTTTCAATTGATTTTAAAGAAATGTTTGTCTTGCACCCAGCAGGAACAAAATATGTGCTCGATCTTGTAATTAAAAACAATTTTTTTGTTTAAAGGTACTATGTCCCTTTTGCAGCCAACCTCAAATTCTGTAGAACTTTGCAGGAATTAAGAATATGTCATGTATGTCCTATCTGTGAAATTTAAACATTAGCAGTGTCCTCATATTCATTTAAGGAAACCCGTTTACTTGCTAGACTTCACTGTCAGACACTATTGAGTGACTGACTGGCTTTTTTTTCTTCTTTGGTAATAACATACATGAAAAGAGTTGTAAAGGGTACATGAGCATTTGTCTACATCAATAAACCACTTCTGGTGATGGCCAAGATTAAACTGATTGAATCTTTGCACAGCATAAAACGTATGACCATTTGGTACAATTGTCTGAAAATCAAGACTATTACTTTTGGGCTCTATAGCCCTAAAGTCGATTTGACAACTAATAGTCTTTATTTTCCCACTTGAAGACATTTTCAAGCCCCACCTTTTTTGGGGAAGTTCTAAATTAGTATTATCTTTCAAATGCAGTTGGAATTTAACTTTTTCATTTTTTTGGCCTGCAAATGGGACGTAGTACCTTTAAAGTTGAGTCAGAATGAGTTACGAGAGCCGAGGTATTCATTTCCAGTCTACCATGACTGCCAGTGATGGCCTCGTGGTTGTTTGTCACTGCCCGGCAAACAGTAGACAGCAGGTTTGCTGGTTTCCAGATTTTCTCTGGCATGTTGTTAATTTACAAGATCGAGCACACAATCTTTATCTACTGGGTGCAAGCCAAAAATTTCTTTACAACAATTATTTGAATCACAGTGTACCGGTAGTTGAAATACCTATAACAAGAAAATACTGGTATGCAAAGTTAAATTTAGCTTTTAGGCTGGTAGTAATCAACTGTAGCTTGACTGCAAGAAATGCACCAATAGTGCTTTAAAATGCAGTGTGACAAAGCTTTGCCACGTTTGATCTTCTTGCATAATCACCATGCTTTTGGCTGGGAGAAGAACAATTACGAATCATTGTGTGTACTGATGTACATACCTTTGCCCTAAAAAAAAATGTTGCATAGCCCTTTAATTTTGGTCCGTTAATTTTTACTCTTGTAAATCTACTGATATTCAGGGTATATGCTATGAAAATTGTCTGTAATCATAGTACCTGCTACTTTAGAATGAGATTAATTTTTTTTTTTTTTTAAATTGAATAATATTTTATGAACAAAAACTATGTTTGAAATCTTTCTAGTATTTGTAAAATTTAATAGTATATCTTTAATTTTATGCTTGATAGGTCCCAGAACATGCATGGTGGCAGATTGAAGTCTGTTATACATGTAAATATTCTGTTGTCATTTTTCTTCTTTTTTAATTTGTGAAAGGATTGAGAGTAGATGAATTATTTGAGCAATTATTTTTACCCTTCTAAGATCTGTCTCTATCTTTTGTTGTTTTTCCATCTCAGTTGAGAAGCTTGTAACCATACACTCGGATCCCTATGAAGCTCTGAAGGGAACCCATGCATTTGTGGTGTGCACAGAGTGGGATGAATTCAAGGTAGGCTTTCGTCTTTACTTTTGATCAAATTACATCGTCTATGTACCTTTTGTTCTTAGTTATTTGTGTTTGGTAAAGGAATCTCATTCCAAGATAATTTGTTTTTTCTTGTTTTCTTTTTAGTGTTTGTCTTGTCGTTTTTTTGTTTTGTTTTTTGGTTTGTTCATGTTTATCTGACAGTGAAATACCAATCCACAATTATATTGTGGGGTTATTCATACAAAAAAAAAGCATTGAAATCCTCATTTCACTGATGATCATAGACCCATAGATGCATATTAAATATAGGGTGTCATATTTAGTCCTTAAAGAGGAGGGTGGGTTTTGGGAAGAGGTAAAAAATAATTTGTGAGCGTTATCATTGTTATTAATATGCAAGTGTAGAAGAACCTCAGATTAAAATGTTCCCTGAAAAGCATGGCTCCTCAAATGCCTTGGTATTCTAAATATGGCATGTAACAGCATACAAATCAGGACAGATTTTTACGCCACATTTTCGTGTAGTCCCATATACATCTTTCTGTGTACAGTGCTTGTAGATGTAACTTTACCAAGACTGGGCCAAATTTCTTATCATTTTCAATGATTCCAGAACCTTGCATTACACACCAAAACTTATATGCTAGATGATCAACCTTTTCTGATCGATTCCACACTGTGTCTTTCACGATGCAATCGCATGACCAGAACTCAACTTTATCTTTAAATTTAAAGGTAAAGACCAGTATTGGTAAGGCCCCAATTTCAAAAAATGAAATGGAAGCTCTCATTACCAATCATGTGAAAGAATATGTTTTGACTAATACATGATGATAAAAAATTTGCCGGGAAACCGCCTACTAATTCATATATTTGGTAAATTTGTTTCTCTCATGGTCGTGTGAGAGATATAGGGGTAGTCCCGTATACATCTTTCTGTGTATAGTGCTTGTAACTTTACGAAGAATGGGCCAAATTTCTTATCATTTTGATGATTGCAGAACCTTGCAGATGCTAGATGCTAGATGATCAACCTTTTCTGATCGATTCCACAACGTTTCTTTCACAATGCAATCGCATGACCATTACTGGTCTTTACCTTTAAGCTCTAACACTTTCCCTGGAAAGTAGCATATTGGACTAGTTGCATAGAAGGTATGCAAATGTGCACATGTATTTAATTGTCAATAACTCGCACTTGACAGATATTCTTTTTAATATAATTTTATATTTTTACAACCGCATCATAAACAGGATTACGACTACCTACGTATCTACAAAGACATGCTCAAGCCTGCCTTCGCATTTGACGGCAGACGACTCCTTGACAGCTCCCTCCTCGAGAATCTCGGCTTCCACGTAGAGGTCGTAGGTCGTAAGAGCTGGAAGAACGGTATCCTACCCGTCACTCCATAGTGGAGATTGTTATCCTTTCTCTGTGGTATAAATTGTTTATATCTTATTGACGAAAAATGCCAAACAGCACAAACTCATTACCTTCTATATCCATTCTAACTCCATAGAGTACAACATGTCCTGTTCAGTATTCAATAGATGTGGCATTGTTATATTGCAAATGTATAGATTTTGTTATGTTGTGTGCCTTTTATATAACTGTATCATGCAATACAACTCTCTTTTTATACCAAATAAATTGTAGTTCTGGTAGATGTGTTTCCTGTGCAAGTATGTATACTTCATTGTAGAATAATCATGTATATTTTAATAATTTTGTAACTTTAAAGGAGCTACACAAAGAAAATTTACTAAAAACTGATAATTAGAACAAATTACATATGGATGGAAAGATTTTCTCTTAAAAAACATGAATAATTTGCTGAGATCATATAGTGGTGGAAAGGCGTAAAATGCAATTTTTCAAGACCCTTCTTAGACCCCCAAGCGCCCCCGAACGTAAGCCAAACACACGAGAGTAGCGAGCTCTGAATAGTGACGTCACACCCTGGACAAACAGCTCGGTACTGGCTGCTAGCTTCTGCTTGGTCTGTCTAGCTGCAGACCAAGCGGAAGCTAGCAGCCTTTTTTTAACAGCCGTGTCCAGGGTGTGACGTCACAATAGTGACGTCATACGAAGAACTACGAAAAATTACGAAAAAGTACGAATAGGCAGTAAATCTGGATCTCAAAACTAACATTTTTGTCTCGCCTGCGTAGCAAAAAGCGAGACATAGGCGCCGCTTTTCCGGTGACGGCGGCGGCGACGGCGACGGCGTCAACATCAAAAACTTAACCTAAGGTTAAGTTTTTGAATTTTTGATATAATTTTTAAAGTATAGGTTCTTAGTCAATGAAACTTGGATTATAGGGTAATCAAGTATCCCCAATCATGTGAGTAGAATTTCAGATCACAAAGTCAAGGTCAAAGGTCATTTCAGGTCAACAGACTTGGACTATGTTGTAGCATCATCATCGAAAACTTAACCTAAGGTTAAGTTTTTGAATTTTTGATATAATTTTTAAAGTATAAGTTCTGAGTCAATGAAACTTGGACTATAGGGTAATCAAGTATCCCCAATCATGTGAGTAGAATTTCAGATCACAAAGTCAAGGTCAAAGGTCATTTCAGGTCAACAGACTTGGACTATGTTGTGGCATCATCATCAAGATTTTCAAAATGCTTCCTTATTTTTCAACCGATTTTGATTCTGATTGTTTCATATGATAGGGCTAGGAGGGGGATTTAAAACTTGTACACAGAATCGTGAAATTCATTATCTATGCTAATTTATGCAAATTTATTTGAAATCACAAAAAATGCTTCTTCTCCTTCATTTCTCGACCGATTTTGATTTGGTTTGCTTTATCTGGTAGAGCTAACTTTGGTACACTAAACTTCTACACCGAATTTTGAAATTGTTCTCCATTAATTAATAATGGTAATTTATGCAAATTTTTTCCAAAAATAACAAAAATTGCTTCTTCTCCCTCATTTCTTGACCGATTTTGATTTGGTTTGCCTTATCTGGTAGAGCTAAATTTGGAACACTAAACTTCTACACAGAATTTTGAGATTTTACTCCCATTGATTAATTATGATAATAATGCAAATTTATTCCAAAAATAATTTAAAAATCACAAAAATTGCTTCTTCTCCCTCATTTCTTGACCGATTTTGATTTGGTTTGCCTTATCTGGTAGAGCTAAATTTGGAACACTAAACTTCTACACAGAATTTTGAGATTTTGCTCCATTGATTATTTATGGTACTTTATGCAAATGAAATGAAATTATGTCCCTTCCAGGGCATCACATTTTTATTTTTTGACCAGTTCAAAAGTGTACCACGATATTTGTTGTTGCGAGATGCGGATGAGCACTACAATGTACGTCATTGACGTTCTGGTTTATCATATTGAATTGCGTTATGCAGGCGAGACCGCCGAGAGCGTTTCCCTTGTTTAAAGTTGATTTCTGCGGGCCCCAAACATATTTTGAAGAGGAAATTTGTTGTATTTGATCAGTAAGGCTTTCCCTTCGCAATGATATGAATTTTGCATCAATTCAATACACTTTTGCTTCTTGGTGTGACTCCTTTAAGGAATTTGGGATACCGGTATAGATTAAGAAACAATAAAGATATATCCTTGACAGGAATTTGAGTGTTTTCCTATGATTTTCTATTTCTGCATTTGTTTTACATGAACCAGATTTTCATTGTAGAATAATCATGTATATTTAATTGTGCAACTTTAGTGAATTTGGGATATACAGTGTAAATGTTTTGCATTTCAAAGCAATTATTATGTTGTTATGTTTGTAAGTTGCTGTAAGTGTGTGCTCTATGGCTTCAAAAGAGATATATCTCTTCTCTTTTTTGGACCAAATTAAGCATTGTTTGTTTTGTATTCATGTGCCTTTTAAGCTATGAATAATTTAATATATGAAAGATAAAGAATGTTTTAGTAGCAATTAGCAAATATATTTATTTATAAAATTATTGATGTAATTTAAGGGCAGATGACAATCAGTGAATATTTCTCTTAAAGTATGAATCTAGAATTTATTTGATAAGCTATCCTAGATTTATTTGCAAAAGACTTTCACACAAAGCCTTACCATCTATTAACATTTGTCTACACCTTGATAGTGGGATAAAAGGTCTGTGACATGTACATGTACATACAATATGTACAAAGTATACATCTCCATGTGTAAAACTTTGCAGCTACAAGTGCATCCTTGTGGTTATTCAATGAGGCAAAATGTCTCATTATTTTCCTACAAAAAAAGCTTCTAAAAACAATTTCCCTGATCATATCTCCCACTTATCTATAAGTAGATGAAACATTAGTGCCTTATGCAGCTAAGTAGAATTTAAAGGGGAAGTATGCAGTGACTCTATATGGACAGATTAAAGTAAAATATTATTAATTTTTTCATTCCACACTTTGTGTAAGGTAATTTAATATGCTTTATTGAATGAACACCAAATTTAATCATGAACATGTATGTTTAGAAATTAGATGAATGTTACAATGTGTATGTATTATTTATGGTGTTATTTCCAATACCTTTTATCCCATTTTGAATTTGTGTTTTTATACAAAAATGTAATTTATATAAAATGGGATATACATCACCTTGAACACTGCGTTTTCTCTGTCTGTCTCTCTCTGTCAGTCTCTCTCTCTCACACACGCACACTCTCTTTCTCCTTGTTTCCATTTATGTTTGTTTCTCTCTCTCTCTCTCTCTCTCGCTCACTCTCCTTCTCCTTGTCTCTGCCTGCATCCTCACATCTCGCTTATTGCTTTCTTTTCTATCTATTACATCAACCTACATTGCATTTGTTACATGACATTCTAAATAATTGAATACATGTATGTCTTCAACAGGTATTTGATAGTATCATATTTTTTCATCTTTTTTTATGATATACTTTCTCTATTTTTTTTGCAGCGAAAGGACCCCTCCATGCATAACTTATTTATTTTTGTACTATTTTCTAAATCTTCTGCTTTTAGTACTCGTTTTGATTGTACTCTTCTATGCTGCTTTCTTTGAAAAAGAAGTTAACAAGGTGATTTTGAAACTATTTAGTAACAAAGAGCATTGCATGACTTGTGTAAATGAATTTCCTGACATGCTAGACAATTTGTTGGGATTAGTAATAGGAATATATTTAGCCTTTATATAAGAAGAAAAGAAAAAAATTATGTAAAATAGCAATTATGGATTTTGAAAGTGATTCTTGACAAATCATTAATTGGTAAAGGGGCAAGAGTTTGAAATAAAAGTGTACAGTAATATACATGTATTTATACTACGGTATGTAGAGGTTAATATAACTTTTTCATTAATTTTTTTTTTTTTTTTTTGGGGGGGGGGCTACATGTACTTTCAATAGTTTTAAGTATCATTTGAATATAACATCAAAAAACAGTTTGGTCTTTCATTTCTTCCCACCAAGTTAAGCATTGAAGCTCAAACCGAGTAATGTTGAGATGACTTATGATATATTTTTGTAAGAACTATATATATATTAATAATTTCAGGGTAGTTGATGAATCATGTCGAAACAAAGTATAATATGTGTTATACAGTTAAGAATTTCTGATATCAAAAAAGTTTTGATTAGTTATTGGTCTTTAAGTACTATAGTATTGAGTAGGTGTAATGAAACTGACTTATGGCATAAAATACTCTCACTGTAGTTCATTTTGGCTGAAGTTACGTAGTAAAATAATGAAATACCTGTCATATACAGCATGTAATGTTTTTAGTCATCATGGTACTTATATGGTTGATAAGTCTATAAAGAAAAAAGGTGTATGTGTACTGCAAGCTAAACAATGGGAGTGATATTTCATTTTAGAGCACAAAAGTAGAATTTACCAATCAGAAAATGTCTATGTTGATGCTGAATTATGCTGAATACGGTATACATTATATATATACTGGAAATATTTAACATTGTAAGAATTTTTTATAGAAATTTAAATATAGTTTGTTTGGTCAATCCCTTTGATACAAACTTTCAGAATGTTATATTTCATACTACTTGGAGCATGTACATTTAGTTATGTGATAATTGATTTAGTCTGGGAGGTTCATTACGATACAAATTTGATTTATAGAGGAAATCATTTTGAATTCAATTACGTGTACCTTGAACTCGAACCTGTTTACATGTGCTGAGTGGAAAATTTGGTATGCTGCCTGCAAGAAAGCTGTTTATAGTGTCATTGATGAACTTAAATAGCTCTTCCGGCTTGCATGCATGCAGGCAGCTGGCGATATATACTGTGGATGCAATGATGGGAGGACTTTTATCGCAACATCTGTGTTTAGGGGCAAAAGGTCGATGTTTTCTTTACATAAAGCCCAAATTTATCATTTTATTTTTTGTTATCAATCAATGCTTTAATGTATTTCATTGTTGTTTCATGGATATTAAAACAGATGTCAAAATTAATGCACAAGAAATCATTTTTAGAGCTAAGACTTATGGGGGATGCATGGTATATTTGTAACAGGGGGACCCCCACCATTTTTGTTCTTCACAATGCTAAATATAATGTAGCAATTAAGTTAGTTGATGATGTAGCACTCTGACCCTCTGCGTTCAAATTGCCTTAAGACCCACTGTAAATCAAGCTATAGGTAGTGGACACAAATTAGTGGCACTCAAAAGTATAAACATACATACCTATATGTTTATATCCAATTTTAACATGTGTGCCCTTAGGTGCAGTTTTTGTGGCATTACATTTTGAAAATCTACATTAGCAAACATGTATTAAAATTATTCAATCCTCTTTTTGAGATTGTGGAATTCAGGGCATTTTCATTAATATCAGTATTACATTATCCAATGCATTTCTCTCTTTGGTGAATGGAATATTTAGAATGAACAGGAAACCCGGTACATGTAAATGTGTAGAGTGTGTAAAGATCTCTTTCACATTGTACTTACAGAGGGGAACAATGTATTCACTGAAACACTGTCAATTTGTGGCTTTTTTAAAGCGTTGTAATTATATATAAATCAACTGCAAATTAATAAATGCAAAGTCAAATCATGGATCTCTATTTGTTTACAATGTGTGTTTAATGCCAATTATGTACAAGACCATACTTGAATGAAAGAGTTCAGATATTGAGAAAATAGAAGTTTTCAGAGTAATTTGCATTGTACTCAACTACAAAAATGGTTCTTCCACGTATCGAGTCAAGTGAGGAGCTTCTGTTTTGGCCTTTCTCATCCCGGTTTCTCATGCCCTGCTCTTAAAAGCATCGTTTAACAGTGTTAAATCTGAGATGCATGAGATGTTATCAGTGGCTGTAATATGGTGAAATATTGAAGCCCTAAACAAATTGCGCTTCAAAATAATCATGAAGTGCCTCAAAAAAGTTTTTAAAAATTGAGTGACCGGTTTTACCATACTCATTTATCCCAATAGACTGTCGTGTTATAAAAGCTGTTAGGAAAACAAAAATTTAATTTTGATTTCCAATCATTAATATCTTGATAATCATGCAAAAGTCATGGAATTCCTGACTGACCTAAATGTTTATAATTGTGATTGCAGCATGAGCTAAATCCAGGATTTTGTTTCAGAATCTGAGGCAATATGTTACCGAGTCACTTTAAAGAAAAAGTCTGCTCTGATATTATCAGCCACAGGTTCAACTTCTTCTTCTCGAGTCACTATGCCACAAGGCTCAATCTTAATTAGATTAGGTTTGATTAACTGCAAATACATAAACCATTCTCAAGGGGTTGTTTTCACTTCATCTTGGTAAATTTTAGAAGCAGAATGAAATAAAAAGGATTTCATAATGTAGCCCCTTATAATTGCTTATCAGCTTGCCACATGTTGGAATTTGGCCAAGAGCAGTGATTATTTTTCACACGATTTGGCTTGAGCTGCTTTTTCATGCACCTCCTTCATTTAAAAAACAAACACTGACTGTATACTGCTTCTCAGACAGAAAGAAATATGTAATATGGTGAGGGTACAGTAAGTAATTTTGCAATGCAACAGTGTTCTCAATGCTCTATAAACAAATATCAAGAACCCCACTTTTAAGGGACTTGGTAACATTGTTCAGATGATAGAAAATAGTGCTAACCTAAGAAAAACTGATCTGATCGATCACTTCATTCTCCCAACTATATTCTTACAATTTAATTACATTTTAGGTGAATGTAAATTGTCACAATTAAAGCAATGAATTGGCTCTATAAACCATTTCAGACATTTGAAAGATTTATAAAAGCCTGTTTTATGTCTTTTTCATGCAAAAACGGTTGGGAAATTAAAAACGATTGGGGCAATTTACTGCTAATAGAGGGTGTTAATTGCACAGTGATGCCTTCAACAAAAATCATGAATATCTTTAGGGTTTGAGAATTTGTTCAGCTGAGGATTTTTTTATGTCAGAGGCTTTTAGTACAGTGCAAGGACGATAATAAGTAATATTTCATACAAAAATTACGCAATTTTTCATCAACCTTCAACAATGTTACCATGTCACTTTAATGATTTGTGACTCCCAAATAAATTTCATCATTTCACTTTTATGTCTAACATTAAACAAGGACAAAATGCAAGCGTTATAAGGGGGGAGGGGGGGTGCCATGTACATTTCACCAATATCTTGCTAATCTTGGAACATTGATATGCACCTCCTCCCCCAAAGAACAGAATACAAGCAGGATGTAGGCCAAATCTTTGCTTGTCTAATAATCCTTCCATTGTGGTTGCATCGGAATGTAATTTGAAGGGCTGGGAGTCTAATATGTAGCACACTTTAATAACACAGCTCACAATAGATGGTTTAGCCAGATCAAGCAGCCTTTTGTTCGAACATCTCCACAGTACTTTTCATCTGAGTAGAAGCTACAGGCTGTTGCTTATTTAATAAAAGACGCATATTTAATAATGGGCTCTCAATCACCAGGATTAGCCTTCAGCTTTATGAACCTTACTATTAAAACGCTCTAATTTTTTCATCCATCCCCAACTTTTTCCACCCATCCCCCATATGGTAAAATCATTATCTTACATTTTCCTCAACTGAAGACTCTATGAGAGACTAGGGGGTTCGTTCGTTCGTGTCTCCTTAGATCAAGATTAATGTATCTTGATCTTCGGAGTAGTTGCTACAACGGGCCGTGTCAGACATGGCGTTGCCCCGGGGTGCGAGATAGGACTCTTGTAGCGTGCCCCCATTAAAAACAATTATACAATAACAGTTAACATTACATTTAATTAATAGTATGAAACTATTAAAATTACTCTCATGTTACGGGAAATAATATTATATATATATATATATTATAAATCAATTGATTACTAGGGGGTATTTATTCCTTAATGGGACCAAGGGTTTGCTGTGTGCAAGCTACTTGTACACCCATTTATGGAATTTCCGCCAAGTCTGGTGTCATCAACTTATGATCTTCTGCACAAGGAAACTGACAACCATGTCTCTCTTTAACATACCCTCATGTGAGATTTATGAGGGGGCCCTGAAAAGGAACTAATGAGGAAAGTTGAATGGAAAGCTGAAATTCTTAGTTTCTCAAAATAAAAGATTATCGATACCAGCAACATAATTCTGCTGGTTGATTTGAGCTGGTAGATCACACTCCAAAACTTAAAATGCCTTTGAGTTCCAGTTAAGATTGGAAACACATCTTTATTTCTAATCCATGATGAGATTTACACTGAATGATAAAACCGCCAGGGTACAAATTATATTCTGCCAATGAAACTAACTTGATAGAATCATAAATAATTAATGGAGAAAAAAAATTGTAATTTACATTCATAGGGAATGCTCTCAAACCATGTGATTTTCAGCAATTTTCTTTTTTATCTTTTTTGTGCATTATTGTAACACTTTGCTGGTCCAAACAACTGAAAGATATACATGTATGAGAATAAATGATACTCTCTACATGTTCACCCATCAAAAATAACTTGCAGACATTCTCTGGAAATGCAAATTTTATCACGAGACCTCAAGATGGCTGAAGTATCTTTCCTTGCATGAAAATAAAGAAAGCTACTCAGTATATTAGGTGTTAGAATTTACCATCACAGTGATCACACCATAACTAAAATTATCCTTCATAATATGTAAGGGTAATTAGCATAAATTTATTTCACAGAACGTTCTACAGATATCTCCGGCACTTGAAAACCTCAAAAGCACATCTATTTGGTCTTGCACATTGATGGTAGGCACTTCATCCACTTTAAGTAGTCTAGAAGGTGAATTGCTGTTTGGTCTACAACCAGTTCGTCTACTACCCAATCAGTCTCTTAATTCTCATATGATCTACATGCACCCAGCCCGTCTAGTAATCATTTAGTCTACTTATCATTTGATATAATGACCATTTAGGCTAATAATAATAGGCATTTAGACCATATGGATAGTAGACACAAAATAGGCATTAGACAAACTGGGACTCCCGGTAGACCGATTGGAAATTAGACTAAATGATCATTTGGTAGTAGACATACTGGTTGTAGACCAAATTGTAATTAACCATAATAGAAGCCTTCAATTTAAAACATTACCAAATGCATTTTGCATTCATATCATGCCTTCACCAGCTTCACAATGGGGAATAGACAAAGTTGAAGTATTACAGTCTATGGTTTTCTGCTTTAAGAAATACAGGTGCCAATGTGTTATCACCTATTGCATTTGAACAGGCAAAAAAAATGCTGGTATACCATGGTATGCAAATAATTATACTGAAGAAAAAAATCATCCTGGAAGACTTAAACTGATTTTATTTATTTTGTATTCTTGACACATATGACATGTCTTTGTAGACTTTAAAGGTACTATGTCCCATTTGCAGGCCAAAAAAATGAAAAGGTTAAATTCCAACGGCATTTGAAAGATAATACTATTTTAGAACTTCCCCTAAAAAAAGGGGGCTTGAAAAGGTCTTTAAGTGGGAAAATAACGATTATAGTTGTCAAATCGACTTAAGAGCTATAGAGCCAGTAAGTACATGTAATAGTCTGATTTTCAGACCATGGTACCGAATAGTCGTACGTTTTATGCTGCACAAAGATTCAATCAGTTAAATTTTGGCCTTTACAAGAAGTGGGTTATTGATGTAGACAAATGCTCATCTACCCTTTACAGCTCATTTTATGTATGTTATTACCAAAGAAGAAGAAAAGCCAGTCAGTCACTCAATAGTGTCTGACAGTGAAGTCTAGCAAGTAAACAGGTTTCCTTGCATAATTTGAATATTAGGACACTGCTAACGTTTAAATTTCACAGATAGGACATACATGACATATTCATAATTCCTACAAAGTTCTACAGAATTTGATGTTGGCTGCAAAAGGGACATAGTATCTTTAATGGATGGTTTGACCAGATTTGGGTAGCTAAGCGAAAAGGAGTGGCACATTAAATATGTGTCCGGTACGCAAAAGGCATGTGATGTTTGTTAATTAAATGTTATTTTTGAGATATCTCAATAAAAGTCTAGGTGTTATTTATCCAAATTGAGATATAACAATGTTTTACCCAGGTCCATACCCTAATGATATGGTTCTAACTCTGATAAAATTACTGTTTCCAACAATTATGCATTTTGTGTTCCGGACACATCTTTTTGCGTCACTGCATTTCGCTAATCTATCTTACCAAGCAATGAGTTAGACAAAAATATTCAGGTACCATTTGCAAGGCAATACATGCACATTTAGGGATGCTTTACTGCATGAAAAACAATGTGGAGAGTTTCAACATGAAACATGTTAACGTTCATAATTATGAGCAATATGTCGTTAGAGACATTTTTGACCATGATTAAATTCATTTGGGTAAATTCTCTACTAAGAAGACTTTAAAAATGCTTGCACTGAAACGGAAAATGTATTAATCTGGCAATGTTTTTTAATCAAAGGAGAACAATAATAGTAATATTTTACTTTTCTTAAATGTAGATATGTATTGTCTTACAGAAAACTAACATAATATTGAGACTCGTGTATTTGCAACATGGAAATTCTAGCATTTCAAAATTGTTGTATTTTTTTATCAGCCTTTATGTATTTCGTTTCATTAGAGAACTCTTCCATAGCACCTGTACCTGCTGGCAATGTCTTTCTAAAAAACTGAGACTTGAGACTTGGCTATTTCTTTTGAAAATGTGGCAACATTGAAGTTTTACAATTTTGGATTTGTGTGTATCATGTTGTGCGAACAAACTCTTCCGATGCATTCTGGCTCTGGACAGCAGAGGGAGCCCTACATATGAAGCGGACAACGGTTAGTCGCTCTCCTCGCCACTCTCTTCCTCTGCCTCTTGTAGCCATGTGACGAATGAAGCAAGCTAGAGAGCAAAGATAAAAAGAACAGAAGAGTGACAGAAACTCTTACTCTGTAAAAAACAAAAGGAGGTTCAATAATAGAAAGTTCTATCATAATTATCATAAATAATACAGCCAATACAGTGCAATATCCTTGTAACAAACTTTCCATGGGAGTGTTTCACAAAGACTAAGATCAACTTTAAGTTGGACTTCAATATGGCAGGCCGTTCATGCCGCTGTTTGCTCTCACCATTATGACCTTAAAGGTGAAATTCAAAGAAGATCACAAATATGTCAACTAATGTATCACTTGAAACTGGTAAGCTAACAGATGGCCACCGGACAAGTTTTAAATCAACTACATATTGGGTGATTTATACAAATACAACCACCTCCATAGCAGCTGGGATATACAAGAGATTCGCCGGAAAAATAACGATGTTTTACTGACGTCACTATATGGACCAACACTGCCCAAGCAGACAACATCCCATAGAGAATGAACATAATTGCAAAGCTATTATTTCTCAAATTATAATGAGTTTAGTGTATATAAATATAATGGCATGTCAAACCATTCAAAAGGGGATATGACCCGATTATGATAACTAAAATCTTTTGCTTGTAAATACACAGGATAGGGATTAATTAACAATCAAAGAAACCAGACTTTCAAATTAAAAAAAACCCTGGAATGAAATTAAGGACGGCATTTGTTCCCTCTTGAAACACTAAACATACCCCGGTGTGTGCAGCTGAATATACAATGGCGTCTTATTTTGTTTACAAGCGACAGATTCCTTTATTTTTGTATCGCTGCATTTGTCATCAAAATAAAACCATGCGCGGGTTTAGAGTGAGGCAATAGATTATACATTTAGCCTGACGGTAGTGAAGTAAGAGAAAGAACTCAAGAGAAGATGAAAACACAGGCACTGAAAATGTGTGAGATGTCATGGGACATCGTCTGCTTGTGCAAGTCATGTCCATACTGTGATCTCACACATCTCAGCAGCGTTCGGAGAGCTCTTCAGGTGCTATGCCGGGGCTGTATTTAAGCGTTTTGTAATTTAAAATAATCAGTACTTCAAATGTTTCCAAGCATTGAATTTTGATAACCTTGTCGAATCAAATTTTCAACTTTGCAATAATGAAAATAAAATTAGTTTTTAAAATCAATGAATATCTACTTTAAGAATATATTTTTTCCTTCAATAATGAATTATAAAGAAATTATAAATGCTGTAGATTTGTGACCATGAATACGTCCCTTGAGAGACAAATGCCAGTTTAAGGTTAGGTTTGGTGCTAGGGTTAGGGTTTTAGGTCAGGTTTAGTGTTAGGGTTAGAACTAGGTATACAGTGTAGTGTTGAGTCCAGAGTTGGAGTTAGGTGTTTGAAGGAAATTATCATAGAGCAATAAAGCGAGTTTGTAAATAGCTCTGGAACGCATGACCCCAAAATATCCACAGATCTTAGACACGATGGATACTTCCCACCTGTGCATTTTAGAATAATCACTGCCAAAGTGATGGAGGTGCTTCATGAATACCTTTTGTTTGCCTCTTGAGAAGAATACCTCCACCTGTGTATCAGATAAATGTACTGTTGGTGCATAAATGAATACTGATTACATAACTTTCATGAGCACGATCCGAGTATTTGTCTCAATGGTTTTACAATTTGGGTACGAATGACCTTTACCTGCCCATGCGCAAATCCTAATTACGAACTTGCTTGTTGTTGCAAGAGCAGGTGTCGTATAACACACTGTATTTTTGACCTGGGACTGACCTTTGACCTGACGTCACGTCTTCTTGTATCTGCATCCTGGTCCATTTTGCTGAACCATTTTAGGATGACCTCTTCAGAAAGGATATCTGCATCATAGAGGTGGTGTACAAGCTTGGCAAAGATGGCCGCCGTAGACTCGTTCACCACGCTGTACTCCTACAGAGATTAGCACACACAGATAAGACAATGAGAGGTGAAAGATAAAAGTTCAAACAAACTGCATTTAATACTGCAAAATATGGTTTAATCTTTTTCTTCAAATACAATGATCAAAGTCAAAGATTTTTATTGTTTTGTGAGGAAATCTCTAACTGCTGCATGTCCTGGTGTAATTTATGGCATTAAGAAACATGTACACTATGTATGGACATACCTACCAACCTTTTAATGCAAAAATTAGAAATCCCTCAAGGAAAAATCAGGAACATAGTCATTTTGTATACCTTTTACACAGAAGTTTTCACAAAAAGAGAGGAATGTAGGATTTATAAGATTAGTGTGAATGCCAAAAAGTTGAAATAATTCCTCCAGAGAAGGAATGGTTGGCATATATGTATTGAGAATACATTTCAAATGCAGTGCTCCACGCAACATGTGTTCCTTGGAAAGTTTCCTCAGGCATTGTTTGAACAGAGACATAGGGTATTAAGGGATGGGATACCATGCCATTGGTTTCGAGTTAGGTGCTTTAATGTCATTCTGAATCTCAGCACAGAGAAAATAAATATTCAAGTACAAAGAAATTCCAAGGTGAACACAAACTATTTGGGAATTAAAAAAAAAAAAAGAGCCAGTCAGAGAAGTGTCCTTACCTCGAGAGCATTGAGACAGTCCTTTTGTGATTCAGCACCTTTGATGTAATTACTGAAGAGTGGTTTTAATCTCACAAACAGCTGTAGATAAAGATATATACACATAATATTAACAACCTTTCAGTAAATGAGATTCCTTTTCACTTTTGTCAAAAACATTGTACAGACTTATTGTTTTGTTTCAGGTTAGGTTGGCCCGCCATTAAAATCAATCAAATAAATTTTCATTGAAAGCGGAATCTGTTCATTGGTAACAATGTTGAAATTAAAACAATGACATGGACCCCATTATTCCAATACTCATGACTAAATTTATTTATTGACATATGCTTTCGACGTCTGCTGGAGTCCTCCTTCTTGACATAATACAGGTCCTGATATTCAAATAACTATAACTGTCACACTCACTGAAGTGACATACCATTATGACTGCTGCTATTAAAAAGCAGTTGTGAAAACATCAGCTCTGTTAGTACACTAACTACATGTAGACAGGGGCGTCGGTAGACCTTTTCCTGTTTCTTTTGTTTCCTTTTCTTTCTTTTCCTTTTCCCTCCCCTCCCCTCCCCTCCCCTCCCCTCCCCTCCCCTCCCCTCCCCTCCCCTCCCCTCCCCTCCCCTTCCCTTCTCTTTCCCTCTCATTTTTCCCCTCCCCAGACGCAGCACAATTTTACCGACAATATCCCGACAGGTGGGGAGGGGGGGGGGGGGTTGCACCCTCCATGCCCCCTCCTCCCTTTCAGCGACGCCCCTGCATGTAGATGTATGGTCCTTACACTCACTGCATTGACATACCTTCTTGACAGCTAACAGAATCTGTTGTGACGACAAGGGACCCGACGCTTTCAGATGAGGCATTTCCAGGATGGCTTTCATGACCAGAGGTATGAGCTCATGCATGGCAATGTTGTAGGCATACTTTGAGGAGTTGATCTCTAGGATAAGGTTATCCACCTTAATGTTCTCCTCTATCGTTCGCTGAAGACTGTCCAGTACCTCACTGTAAAACACTGTAAAAGTAAAATGATGAAATAATGTCAGAAAGACAATCGTTGCGTTTCCTAAAGACTAAAGACTGAGGTAATTGATGAAAACAGTGTGCTGCCTCATGACTATGCTATCCAAAACATGAGCTTCAAATATTACTTCTATAAGGAGATATTACATGTTTAAATCAGGGATGATAGTGAGAGTTAAAAACAAAATAGGTTTTATTAAGAGTATTTTTTTTAAGTTTTAGAAATCATGAAAAAACAGAACCTCATCTTCCTAATTTTAAACAGGATTTACATTGATATCTGGGACTATCCATTTTTGGAGAAGAAAAAAATCTAAACAAATCAACAACAACAAATATAGGGAAAAAGTCAACAACAAAATTAGGAAACCGATTTAAATTAAGAAATTATCAGGCTTAATAAAAACACTATCATCCCTATAAATAGAGAAGCAACTTGTGAGTATTTTATGTTTGAAATATGCAATGAGTGTTTTATTTGTACACATGATCAATTCAGCCATTGGGCTGCGACACATGTTTTTTTAATAAGCCTTGATTCAATTCAATGATTCATAACAGTCAACACCTCTGTGCACTTAGTTATCACATATTTTCTTCTTACTTCTGGAAACTGTTTAAGGGAAAGTCCACCCTAATATTAAGTTGGTTTTAATCAAAGCAGAGATACAAAAATAAAATAAAGAGATCCTTGTAGTTTATATGCAGGTGGTTGTGATAACCAAGATCCTCTCCTAATGCGAATTTTGGCTCAAGGAAAATGTGGAACCCATACAGATGGTGCTCTTTCTATGCAAGCAGTTGTTAGAGCAGGTTTAAGTGTATCATTATTGTCAATCTAAAGAGGCAAAACAGATATTCAATCTTCAAATTTCTTCTTTTTTTTCGTCTAGATGAAATAACAAATAAAGAGTACCTGTAAGCTTATTTCTTACATTTTGTATCATCTGGGGGTGGTGATGCCGGAGGCGAGAGCCCTTCGTCATCCAGATCATCGTCTGATTCCTCGCTTTCCTCCTCCTCCTCCTCTTCTCCTTCTGGTGTGAGATTTAAGCCTAGAGTAAAATTTAAATTTTGAATAAAATTCCAGTACCATTTGAATAATAATCGTCTGCTTAGAGCCAAAATGGCAATGACTCTATGTAAAAGTTACGTTCCCTCCACATACCCCGTTTCCTATTGGTACACCATGTGCATTTGCCCAGATACATTTGAAGAAAACCAGAATTTGGAGTCTCTACAGCCTCACGTCTTCTATAATTTTTGATATAACATTTCTAAATCATCAATTGTCGGTAACCCCTACAAACAAATCAAAAGTGCCATATGAAAAATCATGAAGCTATTATTCTAAAAGCCTTTCATATATGCAATTATATCCCTCATGTATAGTTGTTTGCATTGCGATTGTACAGAGCACGAAAAAGGTATAGACAAGTACTATCTTTCGATCTCAGGTCGAGATAGTACTTTTGTAAAGTAATTTTTTGCTGCTACCCCACTCGCCCACCCTTGCCCATTGAATACGCATAGCAAAGTAGGTTACGCGAAATGTCAAAGTCAATGTCAATGTCAAATGAGCGCGCATCAACTGTATTACATGTATGCATGTTGCGCTTTGTAAAATCTAGCTGAAGCTAAACTGTCTGCAGAATCAGTTCTTATTATTATGTAAAATTCACTTTAAATAGACCTTATTGCCGATGTGGGATATAAAACAAATATTAACCTCCTTTACTTGGGCAATGGATACAAACTATCATCGCCTCGGTGATCTCGGGGCTACCATCTTCCCTCGCCTTGCGGCTCGGGAAGATAGTAGCCCCGAGATCACCTCGGCGATGATAGTTTGTACCATTACCCTCGTAGTCGATTAATATTTGCTTAATATCAAACATACTGGGCTCCATCATTACAAGATGCTCAACCTTTACGCCAAGCTTTTTCATTTTTTTTTCTCACCTTTTAGCACTCTGTGATTGAGATTTGCACACTGAAAATCTCCCCAAATAAGGAGATGCACAATAACAAATGACGTTTCATGGCATAGTGGCTACAAATTATATCTATAGTCCCATTCTATCACAATCACGTAAGCTTTTAATCATACTGGACTACATGATGACCATCCACGCTAAAGAAAAAACTGAATGCCCCTGACTTTACAGAGTTACATGTACAACTCACTGAGCATCTGCTGCACCAACTCATCATCATCATCCTCATCAGTATCCAGTCTCCAGATGTACCCTTCTCCCTCCTCCCCCACCAGCCCCCTGTCGACCGATGCCTCATCGATGGGCCCCATCCCCGGTGTTTCCCCCTCCCTATGGGAGGTGTCCTGGAAGTCATCCCCATCTTCTCCCTGAGCTGAGGGCGGGATTCTGGTGAGGAGGGTGCCTGATGGGAGAGTCACGTGTGGTCCAACTTTCACCTAGAGAAATGAAGAAGAAAATAGATATGGGTCATAAAACTCAATTCAATTCTTTTTATTTTCACATTTGAATAAAAAGAAGAATCACGATGCAAAGAACTAGGAAACATTGTAATTAATAGGGAAAATACTTGTCTTGCTAACAGATAAATGAGACCTTTAGAATCAAACATTTGAATATCAAAAATCTAATATTTAAAAATCAAAACATTTCTAGGACTATGACTTAAACAATTTTGTTAGGGACAGCAAGACAAATTGACACTAGTTGACATATTTCTCAAAAGACTGAACAAAAACAAAATTCATTGATACTTACCCCAAATGAAAGGACACAGCCATTTTTAATAGTAACTTCCGACTTTACATGTACGTTGTCACACAATAGCGCCATATTGATATAACAGTTAGCTTCAATCGTCACATTATCCCAAATGTAAGCATTCTCAAGGACTACGTTGTCGCCTGGAGAAAAGAAATAAAAATAAATTTGGAATGAGCTTAGGTCAGATTGTCTGTGGCTCGGTCAGTGCACTTGTCAATGGCATATTAGTCATCGAGACTGGCTGTGCCCAAGACACAAATAGTTGCTTCAGGAGATCTAGGTCCTTTGCTAAGGTTGCATCTTATCCATTGAACTATCTTCCTTTATATTTGAAAAAGTTGGAATCTACAGAACAGTTTACATTTTAAAAAATCAACTGAAAACACATATCTTGATCTCATTAGTTCAATAAACTGTGGATTATCTATTGAAATTATCATTATCTATTTCACTTATTATTGAACCATTCAATTATCAAAGGTTGTTATAACCTTTTCAAGACAGGTTCACGTTTACCCGGTAGGCCTAAATTGAACACATACTGTTCTTCAAATTGGCCAAAATTACATTTTACAAAGTCGAAAAGTTGAAAATATGTCAAATTGTAATTGAAAAAGGATGATTTTGAATCTCTCATAGTGTTGCCAATGTAAGTATTTTAATGTTTATTTTCCTTTTATAAATTTCTAGCTTCAAACACTATAAAGTCAAGAAACAAAAATGGATGCAGTGCGTGCAGACATTTGTGCCCTTTCTACTCAGGCATCTTGCATATTTTTAAGGCTCTGAATCTCTAGATATTGTGGAAGATTGTCACAAAAGGGATGAGTGGGAATTGTAGGTTACCCTTGGCTAGTGTTAAAACCCTGCATGTAAAATAATCTAAATCACGAATTTTACAGCCTCTTTGTGTTAAATGGTGATATAGGTCTTTTATTGAGACACTGTATATACCCAGCACAGCACCTATATCAGTACAAGTACACACCCGACACTGGCCTGTCCTTTATAGCGAAAAAGAAGATCTTACTTACCGATCTTACAGTTTCTTCCTATTACTGAATGTGTAATTCGGGTGTTAACACCTATATGACTGCCTGGACCAATGACTACGTCTTCTTCTAGAACGCAGTCTCTGTAAGGTAAACAAATATAATAAAATACAATACTAAATCAATTTTTATTTTTTGACGTTTGCTCATTGGCAAATTTTTAAAAAAACATGGGATAATAATAACAATAATAAGCTTTTATATAGCGTGAATTACAATTAAGCCTCTAAGCGCTTCCAAACTTGGACATTATTACCCTGGCTTAAGCTGTGCTGCCATTACGGAACTCTAGCATTTCAAGGAATTAATTCCTGCCAGATACCAGGGATGTTTTTAAAACAAATGAAAATTGTCAGTAAAAATTTATTTTCATCATGATGGTGAATTCTTTATCGACCCTTATTATGTACACTTGTAATTAAAATACTTTGCTGAAGTATTTTTCCTCACTCTTAGAATCTCTCATCTGAAAAATAGATGGGATATTTAGTAAGAGAGTGTCATAATCATTACAATACATACAGTAAGGGTGGTATTCTCGAAAGCGGACTAACTTTAGTCCATGGTTTAATCCTCCGACTAAGTATGGAACGCCAAGTGTCCATATGAATATATTTTTATATATCCATTAAAGACCATCTGCACTAGTTTGGCCAGGGGGATTAGATCTCCCTGCAAGGTCACTGACAGGTGGTTATCTCATTAAATCAGCTCTCAATTAACATAAGAAAAAAAAGGATCATAGGGGACCAACAGGCACCGATTAGGCATTGTTTGCTATATAGAGGGCGCAAGTAGCTATAAGTAGTGCAGGGGGGTTTAACTGGTTCTCAGAATATCCTGATTACAAGCTATTTTCATATACATGTATGACCCTTTGATCTTTGCCATCATGACCCCAAAATCTGATCAGTTCATTGGCTCTGCAAGTTACATGCATGTCTTGAGTTTGATTGTAATCTGTCCATCGGTTTTAATGATAATGCGCTCCCTGGTTTTTTGCATACAGGTACATAATGAGCCATGTGACCTTCGACCTCGTGACACAAAAATCTAATCAGTTCATTGGCTCTGCACGATTACATACATGACCCAAGTTTGGCAGGAATCCATCAATCGGTTCTTGAGATAACGCGATCACGAGACGTACGGAAGTACGGACAGACGTACGGACGGACGGACAACCCGAAAACATAATGCCTCCGGCTACTTCGTAACGGAGGCATAAAAATGATAACAAAATCAAATGATCCATGACATGGTACTTTGTTCAATTTCTTCTGTATTTGTAACCTTTAATTTGTAAAGGGAAAACAGTTTTTATACTGAGAGCGTTACCCTGTTTCAATAAAAAGAAAAATGATAATGTGATTGCAGGGCCCTTAGGGAGAACAGTATAAATACTGATGAGGCTACCCTGGGTAAACATTAACTAGGCGTTGTGGCGTGCGCCTGTAATCCAGCTAAAAGTGGAAGTTACAAACTGATTCAGCCGAGGACGCAGGTTCGAAACTGAGTCACGTCTGTCGGATGGTGACGTTTAAAGGTCGGTCCCCAGACGTAAATAATCAGATCTGATTGACACACGTCTGTAAAAACCCAATACACACACACTGGGTAAATAAGACATATTATTATTATTATTATCAATAAATAAATAAATAAATAAACAAAAGTCATGAATTCAATCTCACTTTTCTAAAGTGACATCCTTTGCTAGGTAAACGTTGTGCCTTGATAATGAATAAGGGAAGTTGCTGACGGAGAGGTTGTCGGGTACCATTGGAAAAGCCCATCTATGGATCACGTCCTTACTGTAAAACAAAAATAAGAAGAAAAAAAAGCATATTCAATTAAATTTATGCTTGGTTTTTCAATGTAGATAACCCACACAAGATGGAAGGATGGAGGTACATGTATATGATGTGGCCCCCTGACAGATAGGTACAAAGACCATTTGCCAAATTGCCTACATTTAAACCACCACAATGCTGAATTAGAAGGAATATAGGTTTTTCACTGCAATAATGTTTTTGTTTTTTTAAACACTTCGCAATGTTCCACTATCTTCATGATAGTTTCAGAATAAATTATAAGTTTCTGACCTATTTACTAGTTAATTCTAAATGTTCAAAAACATATGAACAATTTAAAATCAACACAACTAAATTTAAAGATATATGTCCATGACAGTGACTTTCAATCCATGCCCTAAGGCTCAGCTTAAGCCCTAAGAAAAGGCATTTACAAACAGGCGTCTGGTGAAGGATATTGGTACCTCAAATGAAAAAAATCTTAACGACTAGGTTTCTGCAGCATTATACATATTTCAGCGTAGAATGCCTCATACAAAAGCAGATGTTTAAAGCTTCACCTTATAAATGAGCGGTTTCATCATCCCTTTTTCCAAATTAACGAATAAACAGAGCTGCCAACCTTTGGAAGTACAAATTAGTACTCAGCACCTCCAAAATTAGTATTTTACCATCAAAATTAGTATTTTTCAACCGGCCTTCCTTTCACCTATTAAAAACCTATTGATGTCGTAACGCAGCGCAAATGCATACCGTTAAAGACCATATTTTTGCTGTAATTAGTTTTTTTTAAACATATTCAATTGTACATGTTCATCTTTATACCTTGTTTTAACTGCAAACTCAGTTCTTTTTAGTTCCAAGCTCTTGCTTCAGCCACAAAATCACCTTGAAGATTCACACACAAGTGACTATAAGCCACTCCATATAAAATGATGCACTGAATTCACAATATGGCTCTTGTAAAAATCTGCAATAATGTAGTACACTATAAATAGAATTCATTTCTTACCTGATGGCATCATAGAGAGGAAGGTTGGTCATTGTGCCTGCATAGTCCTCCTTTATGATGTGCATGAACAGCTTATTACCTTCAATCTGAAATAAAAGAAAACATCATGATATTTAAAGGAAGTGTAGCTTGGCAAATACTGGTTAACGACATCTACGTCTTCTTTTGGACAACTGCACGTAAACGAATGGACTTGATTAACGGTAGTCAGCGACTTAATCTCTACATGGTCGGCCTTCGCAAAACAGACCGAAGTTCACCTCACGCTTCGGTTTTGCATATGTTGCACACCCTTTAAAAAAAGGTCACCTTGATATTAAACTGGTTTTAATAAATGCAGAAAAAGGATTAGAACCAACCAGTGCAAGTTTAACTATATCCCAAAATGAAATAGGAAAGTTATGAATTTTTGAAGTTGTCATCAGTGAAACACAAATTGGCAACACTGTGACGTATCTTGAGAGCTCCTCTTCAATTTGCTGTGTACATAACATTTTATAAAAACTTTCTTTTCCTCATTTATTGATGACCGAATAGATATTTCATACAATGGTTGTATAGAAACAAATTCTCGATAATTATATTTAGTGTGAATGTACATGTATGATTGAAACAGAAAATATAATTTGTTATAATTTTTTTTTTTTTTTTTTTAACTTGGCAAATGGGAGGGGCGCTTGAAAGATGTATGAGTGTTTGATTGATCGCACCTTCAAAATTTGATAACTATCTTTTATCGATATTTGCTCAAACATTCACCAACCTTTTTCTCTCATTTTTGTAACTCTAATAAAACCAACTTAATATCAGGGTGGATTTCCCCTTTAACAATTTTGGTTTTGTATGAAGGAGTGTTCATATTGCAGAAAATTCTGTCAAGTTAGACCTAGAATACTTGCTGTACCTAAATTACACAAACAGGTGCAAAACTGCTTAAAAATCTAGAATCCTCAATTATTTGTGACTCCTTTTGAAGAACAGATTTTGTTAGTGTCAGATTTGTTCATTTAAATTCACTATAATTCATAATAACACCAAACAGTTGCATAAATGCATTACAACCTAGAATCCTCACTTCTTTGTAAGTCTTTTTTAAGTGCAGGTTTATTTTTTGTGTCAGATTTGTTGATTTAAATTGACTTTAAATCATTTTATCTTTAATAAAAGTTTAGTTAATGTTAATTGATTTCACTTCACTTCCACTTGATTCAATTTGTTTCATTTCAATTCATTTCATTTCATTTCATATTGTTTCAGTTCACTTTAATACAATGCTGTAACTTTGCTTCAATACAGTTCATTCTATTTCGGTTCCATATAAATCAGTGTGTTTAACTTTCGCTCCATTCAATTCCATTCAGTTTACTACATTTTAGATATTATGCATCAATAAGTTCATTGCATTTCAATGCAATTCCTCTTATTCAATTCTACTCCATTCACTTCTGTTCCACTCAATTTCAATTGATTCATTCACTTCTGGGGGTGTTTCAAAAAGATCCTAAGTTGAAAATTATCTCCAAGTTGGACTTAACAATTATGGAAAGCCGTAGCATCCTTGAAAATATTTTGTATAAGTTATTTTAAAAGGCATAAAATGTTGATTCAAATCATTCATATTTTCTACTATCATGGGAGATTTCATGTTCTTGATGTGGAATTTATGAAAAGTCTAAAATACTTGAATTTTTGCTTTTGAATATATTTCATTATAAGGCTACTTAAGTGGCTCTCCATAATATTTAAGTCCAACTTAGAGTTAAGTTTGACTTTGTGAAACACCCCCGGTTGAACTACTGACCTCTTCAGAAACCAAGACGCCCTTGATGAAATCGTCCATTGTCTGGTAATCAAAGTTATCCACAAAGAGCTCCGATACCCTCGGTGAACAGATGCATATGTGTGTGTTGAGTAGATTATACCTTACATTCACTCGGCTGTTCTCTTTGAATAAACGCTGCAACAGTAACAATTACAAAATCAAAAAATTAAAAGACACAGTCCACTTGTATTAAATGATAAATCATAGGAGTGTATACTATGTGGCTTAAAAAAGAAAAAACATGTTTAGCGCGACCTGCCTTTTTGAAAAAAGGAAAGGAGGTCCTTTTATTTTCTTCAAAATGGCCACTCGGCACATTTTCCAAGTCATCCGGCTGGAATTTTTTTCGAGATAGTCGCCAGCTTTGTTTCAAAATGGCAGAAAGAAAAAAATCAATTAAGCAGTGTTTTTTCATCAAAAAAAAGGAAGAGGGCGGGGACTATAAACATGATTTTTTTTTTTTTTTTTGCCTTTTGTGCATGAAAGTTGAGCTAAAATAATATAAGGAAAAAAACAACAATACTAATAAATTAATTATGGGCATATCAAGTCTGGATTTACTAAACAGCCAATGAGCCTCTCTCAAAATGATTAAAAACCAAAAGACAGTCAATCATGCTGTATTGCTACAATACAAAGTGTTTTGGGGCTACTTGTAAGTGATGTTCTTATTGCCCTCTACAACTGTAGATATTCAAGAGCTGACAACTGCATAGGTGTCACAAGAATTATTCATTAGGATCTCATTTTATTGCTCCTTTCACATTAGTTTGATGAAAAAGGCACTACTATTAGTTTCCTGTAATGATTGGAATATGACATCAAGACACATACATAACATGATGAGAAGTCCTAAATGCATACTAACACTGTAAGTTAGAGCTATGGTCGGATTGGATAATCAAGAGTTCAAGACTGATGATTTTTTTTTTTTAATCTGCCTCCAAAAATTGCAAAATGTTGACAATTTTAAGCACCCTAAAATCACTCATACATGTACCTTGGATGGTTCTCTCATTTGAAGTTGAGGTAGTCCATGTTTAAAGCTATTTTCATGCTGTTTAATTCAAAAATTTAATTTAAAAAAAAAGGCTGAAAATCTTCAGGTTTTGGGTTATCAAATCATAAAAAGGCTCTTGACTAACCCTGTAACCGATCATCGGATCGGACGCCGATACCGATCCGATCATGCCTGATCGACTGTATCACGCCGATGGCCGATCAAAGATAATAAATCGGCAAAAATCAGCAATTTTTTTTTTTTTTTTTTAATGCCGAAAATTTTCAAGTTTTTGGCTATCAAATGCTTAAAAAAATCATGGCTGGGATTATTTTGTCATGTGGAGTTGTTGTAGACCATGTTTGTTGATATTTAGTGCCTTTTCATGACTTTGAAATTAATAATATTGGTCTAAGAGCAGAGGCAAAACATGCGGGCCGCCATCTTGGATTATAATGTAGGTTTTTTTTTTTTTTTTAATGACGAAAATTTTCAAGTTTTTGGCTATCAAATGCTTTAAAAAAATTCATGGCTGGGATTATTTTGTCATGTGGAGTTGTTGTAGACCATGTTTGTTGATATTTAGTGCCTTTTCATGACTTTGAAATGAATAATATTGGTCTATTAAGAGAAGAGGCAAAACATGCGGGCCGCCATCTTGGATTATGGCGGCCCGCATGTTTTGCCTCTGCTCTTAGACCAATATTATTAATTTCAAAGTCATGAAAAGGCACTAAATATCAACAAACATGGTCTACACCAACTCCAAATGACAAAATAATCCCAGCCATTAATTTTTTTTGAGCATTTGATAGCCGAAAACTAAAATTTTCGTCATTAAAAAAAAAAAAAAAAAAAATCAGCTCTTCCGATCCGATACCGATCAAAGGTGCGAGGGTGTCGCTCCGATCTTCCGATCCGATCAGAGCCCCAACTTACAGGGTTACTCTTGACATCGAAGAATATGGTCTACAACAACTCCAAATGACTTAACAAAACCAGCTATGTATGCTTTGTTAGTATTTGATGGCCCAAAACTTTACAAATTATGGTTTTTGTCTTTTTTTTGATAATTTTCTGATCATTTTTCATTGATCGGTGATCAGAATTTATCATCCAATTTCACCCGATTTGAATATTGGTTACACCCTTATTGTATACTCACAGCTGGAAAATGGACCTCTCTCTTCTTCTGGACCTTCTGGTAATGACTAATTTGTTGATTCGAATCCAAGGCAACCACAAATTCTCCCTCCGTTGACCTTGACCTATGACCTGGATAAGCCTCTTTGAAGACTAGAGTGATTGCTGAGAGTTTGTCCTTCTGGAATCTGTTCCTGTCAGAAGAAAATTCAGAATTTGTAAAGAAATTGCATAATTGTAGCCTTGATCTAGATTTTCATTTGTCATAAATATGGTAGGCATTATGCAGCCTTTTCACACACAGCTAAAATTCTATAAACATGACTAGTATAAACGTGTTTCGAACGTGTTTAAACTAATCACGAGCCTTTCACACACAGAAATTTCGGTGCGATCGTTAATCGTTTCGTGATTAACTACTGCTCGTAAAATGCGCAGTAGTGCCATTGCGCATTGAAGGTCATGTCACATCAATCAAAGCGCACGCTCCATTCAGTTTAAACACGTTTAAACACGAATAACCTTTCACACACAAAATGTCAAGCTCACTAGATACGAACTTCGTATCTGCAGCCTGCTTTTAGGGGCGTATGGATCGCGACTTCGTATCTATCCCAACATCGTATAAACGATGTTCACACTGGGAAATTTTGTCTATAAACATGTTTAAAACTTTACGATGATTCTAATCATCTCTAGATACGATGAATTTTAGCTGTGTGTGAAAAGGCTGCAGGTGAGATTGCAGAGAGTTTGTCCTTTGAGAATCTATTCCTGAGGGCTAAAAAGGTTTCTCCCATCACATCAAAGACTTCTTCCGACTTACTTGTGCATTTCCAGGACCTCCTTAAGCTTGAGGTTGGAGACGAGGTCCCCAGTGACAAGAACGAAGTGGGATCGAATCAGCGACTTTCTCTCCATCTCCCTCAGAGCATCTCCTAACGAATGACATCCCTCAGAGAGGACAGGGTACACACGACATGGTGACGTCTTCTTATTCCACTTGCATTTTCTGGAAGAGTACAGGAATGAAGAAGGAGCATTATTTCATACTAGTTTGAGCTATGTTATTTCATTTGTGTGGATGTTGTCATACATGTCCAGGTTGGGTTGGAAGGCCCGAAAGCTACAGTAATAAGTTTTCCACTTTTTCCAATTCCCTGGTTACTTAGCATTTACGGTCAACATTCATTTTCTTTGTGTTCTATCTTGCAGGTTTTTTTTGTTAGTTGAAATGCCAAATAAAAGAAATATAATAATGATAATAATAACAATAATAATAACAATAATAATAATAAAAATAATAACAAAAAATAATAAAAACAATGATAATAATACTAATAAAATCAATAACAAAAATGATAATAATTATAAAAATAATGGAAAAAAAATGTATAGAAATAATAATCAAAAAAATATAATGATAATAATTACAATAAAAGTTCATTATTATTACTATAATAATAATAATGATAACTTCAGGGGACCAGCTATCAAGGACATCTTGCTTCTCCATGTAAACGTTTGGGTTTTATGCTTGTATCTTATATCAAAGATATCAGTTTTAAATATACTTCTTTAATAAGCTATTACAAGTTAAATTAAAGAAAAACCATCTAGTCCTATAAAGTTTTGTGCATACAGAAGTAAGCTCTGAATTAATTTTACTATCAATATTTCTTTTAGATTCCTGTTATATTCCTTATGAATTGTTACCCATCTGAATATCTCAGTTGTCAGGAGAAAATGACTAAAATCGAACAAAATACAATACATTTGTTACATTGATAGTAAATACTAAAATGAAACTTATCTACCACATGATGGACACTGTATAGTGTATCAGTAATTTGCAAAAAGAAATTAGCCTGTCTAGAGTGACCATAGTCAAATAATATTCTTGTGGTTGGTATTTCAATCACATTTTTGATATTATTTATCTTATTACAAGGAACTTAATACTCTATGAGTATGAAGGAGGAAGATTGTTTGTATAAACTCTTTTTTATGAGATCCCTTCTGTTACTTCCATAATTATCTACAAATAAAGAGGCCCAATCGCTGTGTAGCCTGATCAATTAATAATCAGCCATTACTTACTCGACATGACGTTTAATTTGGTCCGAGTGTGAGCTGCAGAAGACAAATATTTCCTGCACACCGTTGGTTGCCAAGAACTCTAAGGTGTAGTCAATGATTGGACAATTCACCAGAGGAAGCAATGCCTAGAATTTAGAAAGAAATAAAAAGAAAAAGCATCAGGTAAAGATAACTCAGTTCAGGTCATGAAAGCTCACTGCAATAGCGACTGTCTATAATTTATTCTTGATGGTTGACATGAAATATTAAATAGGAAAATTCAAGTAGGTCTAGACAGTGGAGTTCTGGAAATGACTTGGAAAGTTGGAATCATCATAATTTTAACGAATCTTGCAAATTGAATAAATCTTCCTGAAAATCATGAACAATGAGAATCACAATTAGTCTAGACTATAATAATGATAATAACACTTTTATTTAACAGATTCCTTCGTCAATTGCAACAAAATGTTGAGGTAGAAAACTAGAGGTCTACCTTTTTCAAAAGGATTTTCCTCAGATGTATGAAATGTAATCATGCAGAATAGACCTAGATCTACAGGTAGTCTACAATAGAAATAGGCCGAGGTCAAATTACAAATTTCCTTATCAACAAAGTCCACAATAAATTAAAAGTGGATGTTATGCCTCTTATCAGACTACTTTATTTGACTGTATAAATCACTGTGTGTAGCATGTGTAGTGGTGCATGTGTCTATTAATGTAAACGGGAGCAACATGCAAAAGAGCTCGAGTACTAGCTGCCTGCACAGCCCGCATGTCGCAGCACTACCCGTCTGGGTATGGCCTATGGCCTGGGTCCGATTCAGTCAGAGTAGCAGCTGCTTGCCACATCCTACTAAAACTAATCTGTATTCAGACTATTCACTTACTCGAGGTTTCTCAAGGCTTACAGGAGCAAACCGAGTGTTGAAGCTGTCTGCGATAACCACCGCTTGAAGAACATCCTCTTGTTCCAACGAATTGTCGGATTTTCCCTTTGCTTTCTTGCCAGACATGATGCAGTGTTCAACTTCGCGTCTTATGTACAATTCTCACATCCAGTACAGTTCGATCTAATTTGCAATATTTATCGGCTATGCTCAGCTCAGATTTGCGTTAAATGAGTACATGGACAACTCAAAGAATTTGGCGACTAGAACTTAAACAAGTGACTCAGTACTGTAACGTACATAAGACAAATTAAATATGAAAAGACTACGTTATTGCTAGCGGTTACTAAAAATTGACAAGATTTTATTTTCTGAACAAATTTTAGAAGGAACAAAAATAAAGATATTATTAATGTATTGTATATAGTGTAATCGAGCATACAACTTTACGTTGTCTTTTTGTATTTGACAACATTTGCTTGACTCAATATTTTTAAAAGGAAACAATTATAGACTATAAGTGTGTATATTGTTGAAATACGTGTATTGCGCAATCTCAGATTTACCAGTCACTATGATCATGACAGACAAAGAAAGAGGTGCATGACTATGCATGTGACACCTGTTCTACACATTTTTTACATACTAGCAGTGAAGGGATGTTCCTTTGTCTACCTGAGGAACTGTATATTTTGTCCGCTTTCTTTGTCCGTCATATTCATAGTGAGTGTGGAGGGGGGGGGGGGATTTGAAAATTGCGCAGACCGTTATTTCAACTCAACATACCAATATTGACAAGGTCGTCGGAAGCACCGTACCGTACCGTACCTACAAGCGGGCACAATTTTTAGGAAAGGGGGCAGCTAGGCTCGCGACATTCCCCGTGTACAAGTCTAATATATGCTCGCGCTAAAGCTCTTGCCCTAATCAATTTTCTGGTTTCACAATTTGGGCGAGCGAGCGAAAATTAAAGCATATGTATGCAGGCGCGGATCCAGGATTTCTTAGGGGGGGCGGGCCCAAATTTGAAATCAATTTGAAATTTAGTGTCAGTGCTGAAATTTGAAAATCGTGCCAGCCAATATTTCGCTCAGTGGGGGGGGGGGGGGGGGGGGGCGGGGGGTATTGAGTACCTAGACTATAGCCTCTAGATCTAGTCAACTGAGTCGACATCTACTAAAGATTTTAACAATTAACCCTCTTGGATTATTAAAGAAATCATATACTTATTTCAAGGTGTAACGTTCAATCTAGATTTAAATTCAATCAATGATTGGTGAATTAGATTCATGATGACGATTAAATTTGCAGATCAGCACCGAAATTACCCGGGGTGGGCCTGCCGGAACCCCGGGCCCTAACTTGAGTACTACTAGCTAGGATGACATGACGGCAAACCGCAGTCAAACTACTTCACGACGATGAAAATCAAAGTGCAATTTCAAGAGAAATATTTCCCCAAATATATGTTGAGAACTGCAGTCTCAAAATGTAATGAAATTACCGAAGATCACAAAAACTTCTAACAGCTTTTTCAAAATTAATCACTTAATTCACTAAATCTATGTGATTACTATTTGAACCCAGATCTTCATTTTCAACTTCTTGTGTCCAGTCTGATTCAAGTTCTGACTCGCCAGAATTCCCTTCTGTTTATAAAGTACTTCTTGATTCATATCTTGATTATGTGTACGTGATTTGGTCTATTAGTACAGCGGATAAGCTCCCAATATAATGAAAATTGTGCACTTTTTGAGAAAAGCATGAAACTTCTAGCATAGTTAGTTTAGACCATAAGATTTATTTTCAGATGTGGAGGGAAATCAGATTTGACCTCTGATGACCCTGAGAGGTCAAAACCAAAATGGCCGCCAGTCCGCATGGTCTATGTACAAACACACTTAACTTTTGAACCAAATAGTCCAGAAAAACGTTTAAGGTGTCATTTTCAACTAACTTGGGGATGCCAATTCATTGGTAATACTTTTGAGATCGCCTGAACTCAGGGTTTTGCATTTAGGTCAAGGTCAAGGTCAAAATTGACAAAAAAATGGCAAGTTTTGAATGGTTACAAAAAGTTTTCCCATTTATTTGTCATTTGTTCTCCCCTGTGTTCTCAAATTTCTTTAGGAATGGTCCCCCTTCATATTCCTCCACCTTAATCCCTTTCAGTTAGTTTATTTCACATTTTGATTTGACCTCTGATGACCCTGAGAGGTCAAATCCAAAATGGCCGCCAGTCCGCATGGTCTAATGTACAAACACACTTAACTTTTGAACCAAATAGTCCAGAAAAACGTTTAAGGTGTCATTTTCAACTAACTTGGGGATACCAATTCATTTGGTAATACTTTTGAGATCGCCAGAACTCAGGGATATGCATTTAGGTCAAGGTCAAGGTCAAAATTGACTTATACATGGCAAGTTTTGAATGGTTACAAAAAGTTTTTCCATTTATATGTCATTTGTTCTCCCCTGTGTTCTCAAATTTCTTTAGGAATGGTTCCCCTGCATAGTCCCCCACCTTAATCCCTTTTAGTTAGTTTATTTCACATTTTCAATTTGACCTCTGATGACCCTGAGAGGTCAAATAAAAATGGCCGCCAGTCCGCCGCATGGTCTAATAATTGTACAAACACTTGGGGATACCAATTCATTTGGTAATACTCTTGAACCAAATAGTCCAGAAAAATGTTTAAGGTGTCATTTTCAACTAACTTGGGGATGCCAATTCATTTGGTAATACTTTTGAGTACCGCCAGAACTCAGGGCTTTGCATTAAGTCAAAGTCAAGGTCAAAATTGACTAATTAATAGCAAATTTGTAATGTTTACATGTTTATGTTTCCCATTTATTTGTCCCCTATGTTCTCAAATTTCTTTAGGAGTGGTTCCCCTGCATAGTCTCCATCGTAATCTCTATCAGTTAGTTTATTTCACTAATTCAAGTCAGGAAAACTGCTCCTTACCATTACTGCTCAATAATACTGGTAAGATGTTCTTTAAGTAACTTTGTGTTTTATTTGGTTCTAAATAATTTAAAGGATCACTACAGAGTTTGAGAAACAGGCCATAAAGCAAAATAACGGTTCTGCTAACACTAGACAACATCACCATGACCAGCAACCTGGAGTACAGGCAGCATTCTTGAGGGATGGGAACTTCTGACAGTACTGAAAGAGATGGGGAACCCATTTCTAGAACAAAGTCAAGACCTACTAGTCAATGGCCCAAGCGACATATCATGGACACCCAATTGGCTGAAACGGGGAGAAGGATTGAGACCCTAGGTGAGGAGCAGTACACAAAGTGTGTGACAGAAAGGTTAAAGCAGTGTACGACACCTGTCACACAAACACTTCATACGAACAAGTTGCCATTTTTCAGTCGGCAGCCGGCGAAGGTTGTGTTAAAACAGAAGGCACAGCTTGCAGCACTTAAGAGTGACTGTGGTCTCTTTTTGAGGATGTACATCTCGTGTCAGACAAGGGATGGAGATATGGACAATTTCTTCTCTCATGAAAACCAGGCAGCCCCACCAGCTTTGTTAACTGGAGGAAAATGCGGTTTGGAGTTAAAGTAGATCTACTTCGCTGCCTGGAATCAAATCTGCTCGAAAACAATAGTGCACCTGTGGCCCAAGCAATAATTATTGATGGTGCAGCTGTGGTTCAAATGCTCAACCCTGGAACATCAAGAACATTTCAAGAGTATGGAGAAAGAGTGTTTGCCCAACATCTTTGCTCAACTCGAGAAAAGCATCCGCATCGACCTTGGCTAGGGTGTATACTTACCTGCTAGCCTGAAAGCCTCAATAAGGCAGGAACGGGGAAAGGGGGGAAGGGCACCAGGACAAGTGTGGCTCCTTCTACTGTGCTGCCAGAAAGCTGGAAGGACTTCCCTCGAGTCAATGAAAACAAAACCGAATTGTTTGATTTCATGTCATGCGAAGCCGTTCATTTCCTCTACCACAGGGCAAGGAACTGTATAATATGCAACAGATGGAAGTGGAGTACGTACTCTGCTCTCCTGCTGAGTCACTTGTCCCAGAGGTGTAAAAGGGTAACCATACGTACTGTTGGTACTGATGTGGTTGAACTGGCCGTGGCTTCATTCAGCAAGACAGCTCCTGATGCTGTGGATCGTTTTGGGTGTCAGATCAAGCTTTCGGTACATAGATTTTCATAAAATCATGATGGTTGCCACCATGAGTCCAAAACGATGTATGACTCTCCCAATCTTTCATGCGTTCACCGGGTGTCACACTGTTTCTGCATTCAGAGGAAAAACTTAGAAGTCTTTCCCAGAGGTGAATTATTCCTTCAGTGAACTCCTGTGCATGCCTAGGGAGGTCAGTGAAGGATCAATGTTACTGCCAGAGCGATTTGTGGTGCTGATACGACCGAACTAGTGAGAGCATGGTAGTGAATGATGCCAGGAAACAGCTCTTCGCACATAAGTCTAGAAACTTGGAGAACTTTCCTCCAACCCATGCAGGCAGCACTCAAGCAGCACATCAAGCGCACTTGCTACGAGGCTAACTGTTGCAACCAGATATTGGCCAAGAATCCAGAGATGCCAGAGCCATCTGACTTGGGCTAGACAAACGAAACAACTGGGTGACAGCCTTTTTGGACCACTCTCCCGGAAGCAAAATTGTGCCATGAATAATCCACTGTCGCTGCAAGAAAGGATGCATTAAACTGTGCTCTAATTGTTCTGGAGACTGTTAGATTTTGATCGTTACCATTACATAAGTTGTGGACAGTGCTAAATTCATGTGGATATCTATAGCTGTGGTAATGAACAGGTTTTAGGTCGTATTTGGAATAGCTTTTTTGGTCTTCTGGGCCCAATTTCATAAAGCTGCTTACCGGTAAGCAAATTTTCGTGCTATAACTGTAGCAGACACATTTGGTTAGCAAGAAAACAAGGCGTCCACCTTGCGCGTTCACAATGGATTTGCATTATTACACAATTCATTTTCGTCCAGTAAGCAGCGTAAGGTTAATGCATTTTCGTGTGCTTACGGTTAGCAGTGCTTTGAAGTAGAAACTCATACGTAAGCACAGAACCAGCCGATAAGCAGCTCTATACAATTTGGCCCTGGATAGTCAAAGTGATGGTACACGGGTCTTTTTATTAATTTTTAAAATAATGACCCCTTAAATATTGTCAAAATAGAGGCAAAGTTTATATAAAAAAAGAAAACATCACTTTTTGGGGCCTAATATGACCTTGAACTTGGCCTAAATGCAAAACCCTGAGTTCAGGCGACCTCAAAAGTATTACCAAATGAATTGGCATCCCCAAGTTAGTTGGAAATGACACCTTAAACGTTTTTCTGGACTATTTAGTCCAAAAGTTACCACGTTTGTACATTAATTAGACCATGCGGACTGGCGGCCATTTTGGATTTGACCTCTCAGGGTCATCAAAGGTCACATCAAACTGTGATATACACTAACTAAAAAGGATTAAGGTGGAGGACTCTGCAGGGGAACCATTCCTTAATAAATTTAAGAACATAGTGGAGAACAAATGACAAATAATGGGGATTTAACCTTTTGTAACCATTCAAAACTTGCTATTTTTAGTCAATGTTGACCTTGACCTTGACATAAATGCAACACCCTGAGTTCTGGCGATCTCAAAAGTATTACCAAATGAATTGGCATCCCCAATTTAGTTGGAAATGACACCTTAAACGTTTTTCTGGACTATTTGCTTCAAAGTTACCGAGCCCATGCGGACTGGAGGCCATTTTGGATTTGACCTCTCAGGGTCATCAGAGGTCAAATCAAACTGTAAAAATAAACTAACTGAACAGAATTAAGGTGGAGGACTATGCGGGGGAACCATTCCTAAGGAAATTTGAGAACAAATGACAAATAAATGAGATTTAACCTTTTGTAACCATTCAAAACTTGCTATTTTTAGTCAATTTTGACCTTGACCTTGACCTCAATGCAACACCCCGAGTTCAGACGATCTCAAAAGTATTACCAAATGAATTGGCATCCCCAGGTTAGCTGGAAATGACACCTTAAACGTTTTTCTGGACTATTTGGTTCAAAAGTTAAGCGTTTTTGTACATTTGACCATGCGGCCTGGCGGCCATTTTGGATTTGACCTCTCAGGGTCATCAGAGGTCAAATCTGACTTCCCTCCACATCTGAAAATAAATATTATGGTGAAAGCAAACTATGCTAGAAGTTTCATGCTTTTCTCAAAAAGTGCACAATTTTCTTGCTAAGCCGCTGCACTTATGTGTAGTATTATTCTTCTGAAATTTCCGCAATGAACATGATAGAGAGACCTGCCAATCGATTCATTATCCCCTCGCCGACGAAGTCAGAGGGGATATAGTAGGGACTTCTAGATTTGCGTGGACTGATACGTGTGACGTCCTTTCAAGGCAGTGCATTAAAAGGACGTCGATCGTAGCAATGCATTGTCTTCGTGCGAATATAAAAGACCGGTAACGCTGCCGTCCGTCCTTCCGTGCATGCGTCCGTAACAAATTTGGTTGAAGGTACATGGATCAAAATACAGGCTAAGTTCAATTTTGGAGTACAGATATAGCAAAATGTTGTGGGGCCCATCTGGGTTTTATCTGGTTACAACTGGGCTGGCCCACTTGGCCCAGATGGGCCAGCCCATCTATTGCCCACTCGGCCCATTTGGCCCAGAGGGGTCCCAGATGGGCCCCTTGTTGTTGTTGTTGTTTTTATTTCCGTATAATAAAATCAGATACAAATACATATAAAATAATTATACAGAGAAAAGGGGACCGTATACGGCTGGTAGCCCATATTCAGCTGCAACTATAACTGTTGCTGCTGGTCTTCCATGGGGCAAGTTTACAATATGCAAAATATACATAATATTACAAATTAACAAAATAAATAATTACAAAGTATCAGTCGAAAACATAATACAAATACTTAAAGGAAAAAGAAGAAAAGAAAGAAAAAACTAAAAACAAACAAACAAAACAAAACATCATATAAACATACATAAAGAGGTACAACAACAAGGTGATTATAGTCTGTTTAGGTTAGTCTTAAAGGTGGCAAAAGTGGGTAGTTGACGGCCCTATTTTTATTTTTTGGAGTTGTATTAAACTGTTACTGCAGGCAGATTGCCATACTACATCCCCGTAATCAAAGTGAGGTAATATGATGGAATTATAGATTAATTTCAATTCAGACATATTCACAAATTGCCTTAGTCTACATAAATAACTAACCATTTTACTAAGTTTGTTACACGTCTGTTTAATGTGAACATACCATTTTAATTTTTCATCCACATGTACACCGAGATATTTAAAGCTCCTTACTTGGGACAACTGTTGTTCTTTGATTTTGATATTCAAAAGCGGTTGTTTTTTAAGCATGTTATGTGTTCCTAGTAACATGCATACAGTTTTGTCGTAATTAATCTTTAAGTTGTTTTTATTCATCCACGCATCAAGGCTATTAATTTCTTTATTTAAAACATTTTCCACCACTTTTGGATTTTTATGTGAATAATAAATGACCGTATCATCTGCATAAAGATGGACCTTGCAGGTGTTGAAAGCAGAATTGATGTCATTTATAAAAAATAATGAACAACAGGGGCCCCAGTAAAGAACCTTGCGGCACACCTTTCGTAGTTAATCTTTCATCAGAAAGGACATTATTTACCGAAGTTCTTATTCTTCTGTTTGATAAATAGTGTTTGAACCACTGTAATTCTACACCAATTACACCAATAGATTCAAGTTTAGATACAAGGATTAGGTGATCAACCATATCAAATGCTTTTTGCAAGTCTACAAAAATTGTTCCAATGTAATTACCTTTATCGATAGAGTAAAACCAATCATCTGTGACTGCGGCTAGTGCTGTCACAGTGGAGTGTTTTGGACGAAAACCTGACTGATTTTGGGAGAGCAAGGAATGACACTTTAAATAATCAAGCAATTGTCGCTGAACGATTCTTTCCATAACTTTAGAGGCGCAAGGCAACAGTGAGATCGGCCTATAATTATTGAAATCAAGTTTATCTCCTTTTTTGTGTATCGGTATTTTTGCGACTTTCCATTTGTCAGGCACAACCCCTTCCGATAAAGATTTGTTGATTAAAAAGGTAAAAGATTCAATCATTTCAGATATTGACTCTTTAAGAATATACATAGAAATTTCGTCTAACCCGACGGACTTTTTCGTTTTCATTGACATTACTTGTTTCAAGACATAAGATTGAGATACATTAACAAATTGAAATTTTCTGTCAGAAACCTTATTAGCCCTTGTGTTATTTGTGCATACATTTGTCGCTATATCTGCAAAGTGGTTATTAAACTCATTCGCTATTACACTTGAATTTTCTTTCGGAAAAGTGTTGTTAGAAGAATTACAATTTTGAGTGTTGTCCAAGATTCATTTGTGGGGCCCAGCAATCTGCACCCGGGTTATAGCAGGGCCCCAGATGGGCGGCCCAAATTGGACCCACTTGGCCCAGATGGACCCACGTGGAACCCAGATGGGCCCCACAATTGGCCCATTAATATACACAAGGGTTACCTATTGGGCACCAGATGGGTCATATGTGGGTTTTATGTGGGACCTACCACATTTTATATATGGGTCAAGTGGGTTCTATATGGGCCCCATATGGGCTATAAGCGGGTTTTTATATGGGATCCATATGGGCCAAGTGGGTTTGATATGGTCCCATATGGGCCAATGTAGTTCTATTAAAATGGGCTCCATATTGTTTAAATGGGTTCTATTTTTACCCAGTTGAATAGATTCATCCAATTTTAATTTCCATGGTTACCAGTTGGGTTTAACTGGACCAGTCGTACCATTTGGCACAACTTTCAAACAGTTGAAAGCCCCAATTAGCAGATATAATTAGTACGTTATGTAGCACTTGTACTAATTAATTTTGCCAATGGCAACAACACATCGTCTAAAATTTCCAATGTATAGGCATTGGTATGGTATTAAGAAGACTTGGTTAATATGCTGAGATGAGACATTTCCATATACTTGTATACTTCATTGAATCTGTTTTAGTTCACAGTTAGTGTTTTTCTTAATTCATGTTTAATTAAATGTAATTTATACAAAGTAGTGAAATGTCCTAATAATTAGCAATTTACATTTTGTAGTATTTTCGAAATGAATTGCATATAACTAAATCATCAGTAATTAGGAAATATCTGGTATACATCTGGTTTTTAGCTGGGCCCAGCCAATGCTCGATGTGCAACTTTCACCACCAAAAAACCCACATGGGGCCCATATGTGTTGGTACTTGTGGGTTCTGGATGGGAAGGCCCATCTGGTATACATCTGTTTTTTATATGGGCCACGTGGGATCCGTATACCTGTGGGTTGTGGGAAGGCCCATCTGGTAAACATCTGGTTTTCAGCTGGGCGAAGACAATGTTCGACGTGCGATTTTCACCACCAAAAACCCACATGGGGCCGACATGGGGCCCATGTGCGTGGGTTCTGGGTGGGAAGGCCCAGCTGGTAAACATCTGGTTTTTGTATGGGCCACGTGGGCTTTAGTCAGCCCATTCAAAACCCAGATGGGCCCCAGATATTTTACTATCTGGGATATAGGTTAAAGGTCATAGGTCATTAAATATGCGAAAATATACATCTGGTTTCTGATCGATAACTTTAGTAATGTTTGACGGATTTGAATAAAATTTGATATGAAAGTTCATGGTATCAAAACACAGCCTAAGTTCGATTTCGGAGTATGTAGGTCAACGGTCATACGTCATTAAATATGCGAATCTGGTTTCCATTCGATAACTCGAGTAATGTTTGACAAATTTTAATGAAGTTTAATATGAAAGTTCATGGTATCAAAACACAGCCTAAGTTCGATTTCGGAGTATGTAGGTCAAAGGTCATAGGTCATTAAATATGCGAATCTGGTTTCCATTCGATAACTTGAGTAATGTTTGACAAATTGTAATGAAGTTTAATATGAAGGTACATGGTATCAAAATACATGTACAGCCTAATTGGGTTCGATTTCTGAGTATGTAGGTCAAAGGTGAAAGGTCATAGCTCATTAAATATGCAAAAACACCTAATTATAAATGTGAAAATGTGGTTAACTTTTTTGCCTAGTAATATAATAGTATAGTCCAATGGAGGTAACTTGTTCTGACGTATATAGGCCATTTGTACCCTGCGAGGGGATGCTACGCTTTGCGTTGACTTGTTAAAAAAAAAATTACGCCGTGCACGGTTCCAAAAAGTTTGTAGATTGCCCTTCAAGAATCGTTAAAAAAACAGAATGATTTCGATTTATTTTTTATTTTTTATGTAATAAATAATTTTATTTAAAAGTCACATAAAGTTTATATGAAGCGAGTGTACATGTGTTTCTGATTATCGAGATTTCATCATTTGACAAACATACTAACTGTACGTCAATTTATTTCTATAAAGAAACCAGTAAATATGGAAACCCTGGTAAACTTATACATCTTATATCTCAGGGGTGTTGGAGCATCATTAAAAGGGAGGGGTACTAGCATAAAGACACTCGATCTGAAACACACACAGAGGAACACAAAGCAGAAGAAAATACATCTTTAGACATTGAAACCCCCACATTCTAGTTATCAAGGATCATCGTCGTCATTGTTCCTATTTGTACATGAATCGGGATGTAGGTAAAGTACTTCCATATAACACTTTGTCGGTGTGTGTAATGCTCTTACATGTCATTACCATGTCGGGCAACCCTCTAGCGAGCTTTGCAGTCGTCAAGAGAAACTTTTGTTTTAAAATTATGCATACAATTTGTTGAACGTGTCCATTTAAAAGCAAGATCATTCGCACCCAATGACTAATTGTTCTTCGCCCCATTTTCATTGGATTTGTTATCAATAAGCAGTGCCAAAATGTCAGTGTGCCAAAATGTCAGTGTATCAACAAAATTCACAGCCAATTGACGAATGCAAGGATTTCAGTAGCATATATTTTTATTAGATATTCTACTTTGTCACTGATAAGTCTTTTAATGAAACAGGAATCTAATGGAAGCCTGCTGTTTTTTACATTCATGCCATTTTATTTACACAGTGCAACGGTGCCTATCAATTGTCATATTATTTTCTTCTTGCTTGCTATACTTTTGCACTGTACGCGTGCATAATGTGAGTTATATTTGAAACTGAACATATCACTGCCAAATGCGTAGTAGTTTAAAGTTGGACGATACGCAACTCGGCTCTAATTTGATTGCGTCTGTCAAGCACAAATTAGGAGAAATTATTGATGAAGAAAATCTTCTGACAAACAGATTTTTCATTATCAAAGAAGTCTCTACGTTGTCAACGTTCGTTTGGAATTTATATTACGACGGTTGGAGTAGCAGCTTACGTCTAGCTTGGGTGAGATTTTATTGCGTGTTGTGTTTGATGGAGTATGGCAAATGTGGGATTTTAAACACGGAAGTGAGATAAAAATGTAAAAGAGAAGAAACAAGTGTATGGGGGTTGACTATGTAGTTTGGATATATGTTTAAGTTTGTGAGACGAAGTGTTAGAGGCAAACAGGAAGCGAAATGAAGGTTATATAATATTTCTGATGTGGATGAAGCGGAATGAAGCAGTATATCTTATTTCTATTTTCTTCTATATAAACTGATGCTCATAAGATAAGTATGTAGTAGGTCCCCTCTTTCTCTTCCCGCTCTGCTCGCCTCATGTGTTGACATGTATTTCTGAGCATCTAGATATCAATGTTTTACAATTTAATGACTTAGCAAACACTTTTGTTTGTATTCATTAAATTTGTTTCTCAAATTTCCTATCCCGTTTCGTACATAAGCAAAGCATTTTCTATGAAACATAATTTATTTATAACGTAGCCTTTTACATTCAAATTTATGATTTCTGCTACTACATATGTAGTAAACAACAGTTTAGATGTCTTCATATTTATTATCAATTCAGAACAACAACAAATAAATTATGTTCAAAAGAATTATGAGGGCCGAAAAAAGAGGGGGGAGATAGATGAAAAACTTACTAAATAAATCTCTTAATTACATTCGGTGCAATTCGAAGATGCATGGCGCCACAGCGACTCAACTTACTGTAATGATGAATTTTAAGTGTAATTACGTCACTGCGTTGTGGGGCGGGGGGGGGGGGGGTCTTCAGCTGGTGGCTCCAATGTGCTATTATTGCAAGCAATGCTAGCTATTTTCTTGTTTGCGAGGGTGGTGTTAAGACTGGGAAAACACAAAATGAAAGGGAACGTGCCGACTAAAAAGGGAAGATCAGGCTTTGCATTCTACCAACGCACTTTGAGAAATTACATTTCTTTTTTAAAGGGAGCGTAGCGACCGAGCACGAAAGTTTGTACTCTATAGTTGGGGGATAAAATGTTATCATTGAGACAAATTTAAGTTCCTTTCCCCATCCTCCAAATAGGTTTAGTCAGCTTTAAAAATCGTTAATTTAAATACTTTTGGCGACTTCTAAATATCTCGGGGGGTGGGAGAGCCCTCCTGCATATTCTCCGTAGATATACTCCCTCATTCCTTTTGACTAACCGACCCTCAATGAGGCACTATTGTAAATTATTAACATTATCATTGCTGTCAGTGTTGTTGTTGTTGATGTTATAATCCTGTATTTTGTATTAGGGGAGGCCCTACTGAAATTTGTATTTCACACAATCAAGCCTGTACCTGTGTATTGCATTCATAAGGAATCACAATACTAAGAAGGCTGTGGTTTACAGTTTGTTATATTGTGCTTATATATTTCGAGGGAGCAGAGCGACCGAGCATGAAGAGTTTGAACTCTAGATTGTTACAGCAAAGCTATCGTATATACAAAATGTAGAAGGGCCTGTAAACTGAAAAAGGAGCAGGGGCTACAGCGCCCTCGACATTCCCCCGTGTTCCGCGACCCATGAATTGTAATCACTCCTCGTTTATTCTAGAATAAGCGAGTTCGTGATTAGAATTTGCGCATGTGCAGATAAAGGTCATTCGTTCCCAAATTGTAATACCATCGACACGAATACTGGTATCGTACTCATGAAAGTTATGTAATCAGTATCATTAATGCACCGACAGTACATTTATCTGATACACAGGTGGAAGTATTCTTCTTAAGAGGCAAAGAAAAGGTATTCATGAAGCACCTCCATCACTACGGCAGTGATTTTTCTAAAATGCACAAATGGGAAGTATCCATATCGTGTAAAAGATCTTTGGATATTTTGGGGTCATGCGTTCCGAAGCTTTTTACGAACTGGCTTATTGTTTGCGAAAGTATTTAGTGCAACTTCTTCTTCTACTCCTTCTCTTTTTTCTTCTTCTTCTTCTTCTTCTTCTACACCTTTTCTTTCTTCTTTTTTTCTTCTACTTCTTCTTCTATTCCCTCTTCTTCTTTCTGTTCTACTCCTTCTTTTTCTTCTTCCATTTCTCCTTCTACTTTTTTCTACTTCTTCTTCTCATTCTTCTTCTTCTTCTACTCCTTTTCTTTCTTCTTCTTCTTCTTTTACTCCTTCTATTTCGTATTATTATTTGATATGGTTGTAGGTAAAGTGCTTCCACATAACACTTTGTTGGTGTGTGTAATGCTCTTACATTTCATTACCATATGTCGGGCAACCCTCTAGCGAGCTTTGCAGTCGTCAAGAGAAATGTTTGTTTTACAATAATGCATACAATTTGTTAAACATGTCCATTTAAAAGCAAGATCATTCGCACCCTTTCATGACTAATTGTTCTGGGCCCCATTTTCAATGGATTTGTTTTCAATTAGCAGTGCCAAAATTTCAGTGTATCAACAAAATTCACAGCCAATTGACGAATGCAAGGATTTCAGTAGCATATACTATTATCAGATATTTTACTTTGTCACTGATAAGTCTTTTAATGAAACAGGGATCTAATGGAAGCCTGCTGTTTTTCACATTCATGCCATTTTAATACACAGTGCAACGGTGCCTATCAATTGTCATTTTCTTTTCTTTCTTGCTTGCTATATTTTTGCACTGTATGCGTGCATAATGTGAGTTCTATTTGAAACTGAACATATCACTGCCAAATGCGTAGTAGTTTAAAGTTGGACGATACGCAACTCGGCTCTATTTTGATTGCGTCTGTCAAGCACAAATTAGAAGAAAATCTTCTTCCGACAGAGTTTTCATTATCTAATTAGGAGTCTCTATGTTGGCAACGTTCGTTTGCAATTTATATTACGACGGTTGGAGTAGCAGCTGACGTCTAGCTTGGTTGAGATTGTATTGCGTGTTATGTTTGATTGAGTATGGCAAATGTGGAATTTCAAACACGGAAGTGAGATAAAAATGTAAAAGAGAAGAAACGCCCCCCCCCCCCCACCCGCCAAAAAAAGAGAGAGAGAGAGAGAGAGAGAGAGGGAGAGAAGGAAAAGAAGGGAAAGGTAAAGCGGAGAGTAAGGGAAAGGAAGAAGAGGAACCAGAAAAGAAAAGGGGAAAAGAAGGAGATCGGGGGCGAAAGGCTTTCGCCACACCACCCCCCCCCCCCCCCCCCCCTCAGCAAAAGAGAGAGAGAGAGAGAGAGAGAGAAGGAAGGAAAATAAGGGAAAGGGAAAGAAGAGACAAAGGGAAAGGAAGAAGAAAAGAAAATGGGGAAGAGGGAGATGCCTCCCAGGCTGTTGCCCCCCCCCCCCAGCAAAAAGAAAGTGAGAAGGAAGAGAAGGGAAAAAAGAAAAAAATGAAAAGAGGAGATAAAGGGAAGGAAAGAAAAGAAGGGGGATATCAGTTGCAGTTTTTCGGCCAACAAGTTGGGTATAGGGGGGGGGGAATGAACCTTGCCTCCCATTCCTCAGCAAACTTAAAAGAGCCTGAGAGAAGGGAAAGGGAAATAAAAGAAAGGTCCGAGAGATCAGTTGTGATTTTTACCACCAACGCGGTGTGGATCGGGGTCGAAAGGCCTTCGCCTGCCCTCCGCCGGCCCCTCAGCAAACAAAAAAAAAGAGAGAGAAGGAAGGAAAAAAGGGATTTCAAGGAATTTTCGCTTAAATTTTATTACCAACATTTTCTCTGATGTCTAAGCTTTAAGTTAAAACCAGATTTGGTTGCCCGATTCTGCCCGTTATTATGTTAGAGCCGTTTTCCTTGCAACATTGCCCCGAAAAATGTGTTTATTTTGGTCCGCGGTGTCAGAACAAGTGTCACGCGCCCCCTCGCGCCGTGATTTATGACCACGAATCCTTCATGATTCAGCCGCGGACCAAAAAAACCCACATTTTTCGGGGCAATGTGGCACCCCTCCACCTGTCAGGATATTGTCGGTAAAATTGCGGTGCCGTCGGTAAAAATGAGAAAAGGGGGAGGGAAAAAATGAAAGGGAAGAAAAGAAAGACAAAAAAGGGAAAAGAAAGGAAAGAGAAGGGAAGAACGAAAGAGAAAAGGAAAAGAAAGGAAAGGAAAGGAAAGGAAAGAAAAGAAAAGAAAAGAAAAGAAAAGAAAAGAAAAGAAAAGAAAAGAAAAAAAAAAAGGAAAGGAAAGGAAAGGAAAAAAAAAGAAAAGAGAATATGAAACAAAAGAAACGGGGGTGAAAGACAGGAGAAAGAGGGAGTAAGAGCCTAATGGGACTTAGAGGAGGGGTACTTGCAGGAAGTAAGAGAGAGAGAGAGAGAGGGGGTTGTTGGGTGGTGTCGTCTCGTCAATGGAGCAAGAAAGATACGCATATATTATGGTCTGTATATCGGGTTAGCGGTGTCGGTATTCTTGCTCGATCCTCGTGTACTATATCAATGCTGAAGTCGGTGAGATGTATATTGTCGGTCGGCCAACAAGTTTTTTTTCCTACGAACTGTGACTTTTTATCCGCTGTGACAACTTCGAGAGTCACTACAACTACAATACTTGTATTTTCTCGAAGTTTTACTTTCCCATAATATCAGCTACAGAAACCAGAGGTTTAATATTTTCGGGGAAACTAAATTCCAACAAGGTTTAAGAGTCAACAACGGTACGACGAATCGTCTTCTTTCTCTAATAATTTAAGGAAACGTCAAAGCTTCTGCGCTTTGCGCGAGAGGGGGAAACTGAATTCAGACAAATAGGGTTTTTAAGAGTCGAAAACGGTACAACGAATCGTCTTCTTTCCCTAATAATTTAAGGAAACGTCAAAGCTTCCGCGCTTCGCGCGAAAGGGGGAAACTGAATTCAGATGAATAGGGCTTAACAAGAGTCAAAAACGGTACGACGAATCGTCTTCCTTTCTCTATATTGTGATGAAACGCCAAAAATTCAGCGCTTCGCGCGGTCGGGGAAAACTTAATTTAGACGAGTCGAGATCGGTACAACGAATCGTCTTCTTTTTATAATAATTTTATGAAACGTCAAAGGTTTCGCGCTTCGCGCGGGAGGGGGGGGGGCTACATCCAGACAAGGATTAACAGTCGAGAATGGTACAATAAATCATTTTCTTTTCCTAATAAGGTAAGGAAACGTCTAAGCTTCCGCGCTTCGCGCGGGGGGGGGGGGGGGGGGGGGCCTATCACTCACACCCCCCTTATGAGCGCGCTTAGCGCGCTCTTTAAGTGATTCGTTTGCTCACTACTGCCCCTCCCTAAAATAAAATCCTAGCTCCGTGCCCTTTAGAATATAGGCGTACGCAGGAATTTTTCAAGGGGGGGGGGGGTTTTAAATATTTTTCACCCGAAAATTTGAAAATCGCGCCGGCCGAAAAGTCGCCCAGTGGGGAAGGGGGGGGGGGTCTTGAAATTTCAAAAATTGACATTTTTCTTCGTTGGGGGGGGGGGGGGGTAAGGTCACCTTTTTTAGGTTAGCCGTGGGTATAATTTTTTTTTTTTTTAAATAATAATTAAAAAAAAAACCAAAGGGGGGGGGGGGGGGTTTTAGGTTTTTTAGGGGGGTTTACACACATAAAAATACCAAAGGGGGGGTTAAACCCCAAAACCCCCCCCCCCCCTGCGTACGCCCCTGGCTATGATGCTGACTAAGTTGACGAAATAATTCGTATATTTTTATGTCGTCGAGGAAAATGACCATTTGCGCATAGCAAGTACTATTAATAGTCGATAGGAAAAACAATTTACCCTTCGGCCCAAGGTTTAAAGGGTTAAATTTGTAGATATTGGACGTTTAATTTTGTCGGTAATTGGTGGCTAGTTTTGTCGGTAATCGTTGACCTCTACACCCCCCCCCCCCCCCCCCCCCCCCCACTGAAAAAGGTCTAGTGACGCCCCTAACCAGAGGCTCCGCCCCCTGGACCATACGCCAAATAGTGACCTGCCAGTGTCATGAATAAGGTATTAAAATATGTACACCTTACCGTAATTAAATGCCCCTACCCCCTGATCATCCGGGGCTCCGCCCCTCGATCCCCATCCAATTTGTGCTACGCTCTACCTTATCTTATGAAGGGGATATAATATTTCTGATGTGGATGAAGCGGAATGAAGCAGTATATCTTATTTCTATTTTCTTCTATATAAACTGATGCTCATAAGATAAGTATGTAGTAGGTCCCCTCTTTCTCTTCCCGCTCTGTTTTAGGTCTCTCTTAGTTTCTCTCTCTCCCGCCTCATGTGTTGAAATGTATTTATAATCATCTAGATTTCAATGTTTTACAATTTAATGACATAGCAAACACTTTTGTTTTTATTCATTAAATTTGTTTCTCAAATTTCCTATCCCGTTTCGTACATAAGCAAAGCATTTTCTATGAAACATAATTTATTTATAACGTAGCCTTTTACATTCAAATTTATGATTTCTGCTACTACATGTAGTAAACAACAGTTTAGATGTCTTCATATTTATTATACATTCAGAACAAAAAACAAAAAAATATTTTTCAAACGAATTATGAGGCCAGAAAAAAAAGGGGGTGGTAGACGAAAAACTAACTAAATAAAACTCTTAATTACACTCAATGCAATTCCGAGATGGCGCAATAGCGACTCAAGTTTCTGTATTGATGAATTTTAAATGTAATTACGTCACTGCGTTGTGTGGGGGGGGGGGGGGGGGGGTCTTCAGCTGGGGGCTCCAATGTGCTATTTCGCAAGCAATGCTAACTATTTTCTTTTTTGCGAGGGGGGTGTTAAGACTCGGAAAACACAAAATGAAAGGGAACGTGCCGACTAAAAATGGAAGATCAAGCTTTGCATTCTACCAACGCACTTTGAGAAATTACATTTCTTTTTTAAAGGGAGCGTAGCGACCGAGCACGAAAGTTTGTACTCTGTAGTTGGGGGATAAAAATGTTATCATTGAGACAAATTTAAGTTCCTTTCCCCATCCTCCAAATAGGTTTAGTCAGCTTTAAAAATCGTTAATTTAGATACTTTTGGCGATTTTAAATATCTCAGGGGGTGGGAGAGCCGTCCTGCAGACTTTCCGTAGAGATACTCCCTCATTCCTTTTGATTAATCGATCCTCAATGAGGCACTATTGTATATTAGTAACATTATCATTGATGTCAGTGTTGTTGTTGTTGATGTTATAACCCTATATTTTGTATTAGGGGAGGCCCTACTGAAATTTGTATTTCACACAATCAAGCCTGTACCTGTGTATTGCATTCATAAGGAATCACAATTCTAAGAAGGCTGTGGTTTACATTTTGTTATATTGTGCTTATATCTTTCGAGGGAGCAGAGCGACAGAGCATGAAGAGTTTGAACTCTAGATTGTTACAGCAAAGCTATCGTATATACAAAATGTAGAAGGGCCTGTAAACTGAAAAAGGAGCAGGGGCTACAGCGCCCTCAACATCCCCCCGCGTTCCGCGGCCCATGAATTTTAATCACTCCTCGTTTATTCTAGAATAAGCGAGTTCGTAATTAGGATTTGCGCATGGGCAGATAAAGGTCATTCGTTCCCAAATTGTAATACCATCGACACGAATACTGGTATCGTACTCATGAAAGTTATGTAATCAGTATCCATTAATGCACCGACAGTACATTTATCTGATACACAGGTGGAAATATTCTTCTTAAGAGGCAAAGAAAAGGTATTCATGAAGCACCTCCATCACTACGGCAGTGATTTTTCTAAAATGCACAAATGGGAAGTATCCATATCGTGTAAAAGATCTTTGGATATTTTGGGGTCATGCGTTCCGAAGCTATTTACGAACTGGCTTATTGTTTGCAAAAGTATATAGTGCAACTTCTTCTTCTACTCCTTCTCTTTCTTCTTCTTCTTCTTCTTCTACACCTTCTCTTTCTTCTTTTCTTCTTATACTTCTTCTTCTATTCCCTCTTCTTCTTCCTGTTCTACTCCTTCTTTTTCTTCTTCTTCTTCCTTTTCTCCTTCTACTTTTTTTTTCTTCTTCTCATTCTTCTTCTTCTACTCCTTTTCTTTTTTCTTCTTCTTCTTTTACTCCTTCTATTTCGTATTATTATGATTGATGTTCTTATTATTTTTGCTTTTTATTATTATTATTATCATCACTATCATCATTGTTATTATTTTTATTTATTATTATTGTTATAGTACTGTATTATCATCACCACCATTGTAATCATATTATTATTATGATTTATAAAAGAATTGACCAACATGTTTATCTCAAATTGCGTGTTACACTGGAGAGTCGCTAGATATCCGGAATATAATACATTTAATTTATTTGTTGGTGTTAATTATGCTTCATATCAGGGGTCTTGACAAAAACACTATACGAATTGGGGAATCCCCCCTCATGCACCATATTCGGATTGGATTGACGTAGTGATTGCTGCACGCGTATAAAACAGAGCTCGTCGAGCCATGCATGCGTTGCCTAAAGTTTACAATCCGTACTTTCTTTGACATTGGAGTATATTAACTGAGGGGAGGGGGATGGTTCCCTATTAACACAATGTACTTCATAATCATTTTTATCTCCAAAAGGGAGGGGTTGGTGCACATTTTGGTGCAACCTTAAAGTAGATCAATGTTTAGGCCGATCAAAGCCCGAATGGGGTTCCCCTATTTGATATATTATACATGTACTAACTATAAAGTATTTCCTACTATTAGCTTTCCTTATCAATTATATTTTCCTTCAGGTAGTGATGGCGGAAGAAGTTCTGAGTGATGCCCTTTTGAATGCACTTTCCAAGAAAATTGATATAGCCCTTTATCCAGTCGGCGATTTTGCCGTCGACCTGGGCTTCGATTTAGCCGCCGCCAGCGCAGCGGAGCAGCATTCGTTTCAGACACTAAATCCGCAGGGGAAATACGAGTATCTTCTAAAGAAGTTTGTCCTCACTCACGGTCGGGGGGCAAAAGATCTCATTGATATATTCAAAGATAAACAAAAGAAGCTCCTTGTCAACTTTCTTGAAGAAGGTGTGTCTGAACCTATCTCTCTCTTAGAATTTTGGTCATCCAGTAATGGCGAAAACTTTTAGTCACCACTTTCTCTGCCACCAACATATTACACATGTCGGTGCCAGTTCAGTAGTGAGGTGATTGACAATGAGATTAAAATGTTCATGGTAAATAATATAATGCTTGAATTATATTATAATATTATAGCTCAATTTTGTGTGGATTTTTAAATTGTTAGTGATATCAATAAATTGTAATGAAAATGAAAATGATTTTTTTTTGGTTAATGATACTATGACGTTGGCGATTGGCATACAATCTTTTGGGCCATTCATCATTTAATAATAAATTAGGCCTATGCATAATGGATAAATCATGTTCATTATTTTTTATACACAGCCATCAAAAATCGTAGCCATTTACGTAAACCAGAGCCTGGACCCGCGAATTCCCGGAACCAATTATTTAGTTGGAGATTTGTAGCAGGTGAAATTTTCTCCAGAGATTTATTTTCTTAAATTTCAACAAGTTTATTTTGGTTTCATGTGTTAAATATTTGTTAATTGACAATACATAAATAAATGAATAAATGCAATTTAAAACATGAAAATAAAGAAACATAATGTGCAATGTAATCAGTCCCAAATGGAGAAAAAAATACTGCTTCCTCTCTACAACACCGAATAACGATTTTGACAGCACTTCCAGAATTTTAAATTTTGATATCTTTTTTGTTGTTTATGATTAATATAGCATTTATATGTAATTTATTGATGTATACGCTTTTTATATTTTATTGCAGGTCTAAGCTTCGTTGTAGTTCTCTTGGCTATTGTGGTTTACAATTGGCATAATATCTTCCCTGGTAAGCTGATAACATTATAACACTACAATTCCTCTTGCTTTGATTAAGCAAGGTGCCTGAATTGTGTCATGGGTTCGATGCCCGGTAAAGGACATACGTCCTTGAGAAAGATTTATCTTTGCTCATCTCTGCCGAGGTGTTCAAAGGGTACCCGGTAGAAGAAGGACACATGATAGTCCACTGTGATTTGATCACAGAGTTCTGGGCGTGTCTAACTCTCTGTGCATTGGTCTAGCATGTGCGCGCCCGTAAAAGGGCGACTGACTGAAATGCTCCCCATTCGTGCGAGTGGAGTGGAGAGTGGGCGCTGTAAAGCTTCGCTGCATTGCCAGGGCAACTATCTGGTTTAATGACCGTCCTTCGGGTTAGATATTTGATACTTGTTAGATACTTGTCATGAGCTCAAAGGGGCGTACTCATGTACATACAACACTGGCTTTGGAGGCAGCGACTGTGAGACAGGTAGGCCTATATATAGGGTTCATCCCCTCTAGGATATACCATCGAGATATTTTAAGGGCGTGTTCATGCTTCACTTTTTCTGGCCAGAATCAGGCATCTTAGGCCGCGTTCATGCTTGATTTTGACGGCCAGAATCAGGCATCTGTTACGTGTTTAGTTTAAAACACGCTTGCGTTCATGCTCACTTTTGTAGAATCACCGAAAAACGGCGATCACGAACGCCGATCGTAAACTCACAAAAAGATGCGTTTACAATTGTAAACGCGTTTAAATGGGGTCAACGCACTGACCTCTAGTGGGTCTACGTAGCATGCACAGTGAAGGTCACACAATGCCACACAAGGAGAATTGCCTGGATGAGCCAGAGAAGTAAGCATGAACAGCTACACCTTGGAACTGCGATCACGATGAGCGTTTACGATGAGCGTTTCAGATCGCTCATTCTACCTTCAAAATCAAGCATGAACGCGCCCTATTACGCGTTTAGTTTAAAACACGGTTGCGTCTTAGCTTACTTTTGTGGAATCACCGAAAAACGGCGATCACGAACGCCGATCGTAAACTCACAAAAAGATGCGTTTACAATTTGTAAACGCGTTTAAATGGGGTCAACGCACTGACCTCTAGTGGGTCTAGGTAGCATGCACAGTGAAGGTCACACAAGGCCACACAAGGAGAATTGCCTGGATGAGCCAGAGAAGTAAGCATGAACAGTACACCGTGGAACTGCGATCACGATGAGCGTTTACGATGAGCGTTTCAGATCGCTCATTCTACCTTCAAAATCAAGCATGAACGCGCTCTAAGATACCCAAAATAATGCTAAATTCACGTGAAGCCCTTCCCTCCTTTCAACCATCCTGGAGAAGTTATTGGGCTTAGACTATAGAGACAAACCCACTGGTACGAACTGATTAAACTAATAAGATTACGTTGGAGACAACTTGATACATGTACATTTCTACTCACAGAACCGCGAAAATGTGCATCGTCACCGTGTCGAAACGGAGGCACTTGTCATGAGCTCGACGAGGAAATCTGTAGATGTAGATCTGGTTTAATGATCGTTTGTCAGTTTAGATATTCGAACAAATCAGCAATATTTTGCTACATATAATTATGTTGCGTGTTTTTCTTCTCACAGAACCGCGAAAATGTGCATCGTCACCCTGTCAAAATGGAGGCACTTGTCATGAGCTTCACGGGGCGTACTCATGTACATGCAGCACTGGCTATGGAGGCAGCGACTGTGAGACAGGTAGGCCTATATGTAGGGTTCATCCCCTCTAGTATATACCATCGAGATATTTTAAGATACCCAAAATAATGCTAAATTCACGTGAAGCCCTTCCCTCCTTTCAACCATCCTGAAGAAGTTATTTGGCTTTGACTATAGAGACAAACCCACTGATACGAACTGATTAAACGAATAAGATTACGTTGGAGACAACTTGATACATGTACATTTCTACGATCATTAGCATCGAAAATATCAGACTGTTTTGTGTTGAAAATGAAATTCAATACACCTTTTATACAAGCAATGCAGGTGCAATTCAAAAAGAAATATTTTTCATTGATTTGTGTGTACTTATTCCAGAATACATAGCAGAAACCTTCAGCCTTGAAGAGTGCCAAGACGCATTACGGATACACTATGAGACAAATCTCTTTAAAATTCCCCTGGAGCCGTGGGATCCAGATGTTGACGTGGACCTAAAGACGATCTTCACGACCGTCAGCCTCTACAAAGAAGACAACAATAATATTCCGGTTAAACCCTTACAGAAGTCAACTATAAATGGATCAGTCAATGATATATTCCAGACTAAAGTTCGAGTGGTGTTGTTTGGGGAGGCTGGCCGGGGAAAAACTACAGCTGTAGCAAAAATGGCTTATGATTGGGCCAATCAAACAGAAGACTCCCCTTGGAAGAATGTGAAGTTGCTCTTTGTCTTCAAGATGAGGAACATGAATGCCAAGACAGAAATAACCGAAGCCATTGTTCCGTTGCTGGGGAAGAAATACCAGAAGTATCTAAAACAGCTCGAACATTATATCGATTCCCATGAGAAGGATATTGTCATGCTCTTTGACGGTTATGATGAATTTAGTGGAGAGCTAGATTGCAAGGGAGATGTAGGTGGCGTCATTGATATATTGTGTCTGAAGATATGCAGGCAATGTCGGGTCTTGGCAACGTCTCGCCCCGTAAGGAAAGGAGACTTCATTAATTCGAGAGAGGTCTACTATTCCAAGATGGTAATAGAAGGATATTCCCAACAGCATGCCACAGATTTCATCGCCAAATTCTTTCGTTACAATGAAACAAAAGGAGCAGAACTGACGAAATATTTAGAAGAAGACATCGTTACCAACGAAATGACTGCCACTCCCCTTTTTTGTACTATGGTGTGTTATTTGTGGAATGATGGCTTTATTAATGGAAACTACACCCGAACGAAACTATTTGATGATATCATGGAGTTCATGAGGAGACACCTGAATGCTAAGGATGAGCGAGATAGAGAGATCACGCGAGACCTGCTCAACGACACAGTTGTTTCAGTCGGGCAAGTTGCCAATACGAAATTGAGAGACAAGAATGATCCCAATTCATTCCTGTTAAGTGAGGACGATTTTAGTGACGTTCACGAGGATCGAGTAAACATCAGTTTCTCACTTGGTCTGTTAAAGAGGAAGACGGATAGTGACATCATCAACATTGAATTCTTCCACAAGTTAGCGCAGGAATATTCAGCAGGAAGATATCTTGCAAGTCGCCTCGATGAAGGAGTCAGCAATATTGGCTTTTTACAAATATTCTTTGACCTAAAAGAGATCTTCCAGTTTGCATCAGGGACATCGGTTTTGGCGTGCCGACAAATTTTGGCATCTTTCTTTGAAGTTTACTGGTTACCTTTCAACAACGAATGCTGTCCCTACCATGGCCCCTACATGTATCATCACATCGTCTTAGATTTAATTAGCGAGGCAGAAACTTGTGCAGGGGATTCAGAAACGTATTTGACGCGTTTTTTTGAAGATGGACAAATTCGACTGCCACAAGTTACAGCATCAACAGTGGTTGGACTTGAGAACCTACCAGGATCTGTTAAGGAAAAGGTAATGGAATAGAGAGGGGCATGGAGGGAATGGGAAAGAGACACAAGTAAAGTGGGAATGGGAGGAGACGGAAAGCAGGGAGGACACAGTGGGATAAAGGGAGAGAGATGGAGGAAAATTTAACTTTAGAAAACAACTGCCTTTTTCTAGAAGAAATGACACTAATTTTGAGGTTCAGTAACTGACCGTTCCCAGCAGTACGTAAACATTCTTTAAAAAATGTTTCCAACCATTAGAAAATCCGGTCTGGATTCTATTTATTTCAACGTGCTCAAGGAAATTTATGTATACCCTTTTCACTGTTACCATGATTATGCATTGTAGATCACATCCATTGACATCCATGAAGCGAACGACTCTCCAGACTTATTTGTGAGACTATGGAACAGCATGAACACTTCGTCCCTTCTCACTCACCTAGCTCTTCCCATCCCTGCCAACATCGGGTTTAATCTGAAGCACCTCACATCCATCCGTGTTTTTGAGGCTTCCCAACTGATAGCAATCCGCAGCCTCGCACATGTTTTAACCTTCCTGCCAAAGGTTAAGGAGCTGATTATTCAAGATATAGTAAGTCACGCTCTAAATATCTCTGCTCACATTGATTTCGGTTAGTTGAAGGGGGGGGGGCTGAAAATATAATCACTTTTGCCAGTTGCCCCCCCCCCCCATCAAACAATCCTGGACCTGCCATAGCATCACAAATCCCTGTTGTCTCTACATTTTGAATTGCCTATCAGTCATTGTGCAAGCATCATAAAAACCCTGTATACTATTTTTGAAAATGTATTCACTAAATGTAGCTGATTATTATCATAACAATTGATATAATAATAATACTCAAAATATTAATAAAATGTATTATTATTGCTATTATTGTCATTTTTTATTTAGTACTATCATTATTACTATTACTATCATGCTTATCATTATCATTATTATCATAATTATAATCATGTTGAATGCGGGGATATACTTAGGCCTATTAAGTGTAAGGGGGTTAGGTTTAGGGCCTATGGTTCCTTGGACCAAGTGGATTCGGGACAAATTGGACATATTTAACTATAAATTCAGATCTTCTCCGTCACCCTAGTTACTGTTTCTTCTTTGTAATTGTTTATTTCTTTATTTTCGGTTGTTTTACAGGAACCTGTTGAACTGTACTACAAGACTAACGCCTTCTGTGAGCTGTGGAAAAACCTCCATACCTCACCAGACCTCAACCGGCTTCTTCTTCCAATACCGGCGTACCGGGAGATCCCGTGTGATTTAGAACCACTTCGATCGGTCCAGGTCTTTGAAACACAATCATCTTCTCTCAACCTCCCAATCCTCTTGATCAAAGTGCCAAATTTACAAGAGCTTATGTTACACTTTGATGTAAGTAGGCTTACATCTACAGAACGCATACCAGGGGAGTGTTTCCCAAAGACTAAGATTGACTTTAAGTTGGACTTAACTATGGCAGGCCATTCATGCAACTGTTTGCTGTCACCATTATGATCTTTAGATTTTTTAAATTCCTTCAATAATGAATTATCAAAAATGTAAATTCTGTAAATTTGTGACCATGATTTGTACGTCTTTTGAGAGACCAGTGCCAGAAAATGATGAGAACAAACAATGGCATGAACAGCCTGCCATCCAACTTAAAGTCATTCTTAGTCTTTGTGAAACACCTCCCAGGTTTAACATGCTTTTTTAGTTCACATTCTTCAACTTTGCATTGTATTGTCAGTATAATGTATTATGCTTGCTTCTTGTTTAAAGGGTTCAGTCTCAGATATGACCCTGGTTCATTTCCTGACACATAATTGTAAATGTTTGTTATTGCTTGTTATCTTGTTATTCTTGTATTGAATTATTATTTCATGATTTAGAGACAGTTATTTATTATGGTATGCATTTTCCTCTCAGAGAAACAATGGCCATTAAACACTTTTAAACATTTTGTTTAACGTACTTGCCCTGAAAGTGCCGTATCCCAACCGGGGGCATCATCTTTGCCCTCTTCTTCAAAACTCTTTTTCCAGAAGTGAACTGCATATGAAAATAAATTGTACATCTTAAACGCTCTCTAAGAATATGAAGGCATCTGCATTCAGGGATATCGAGCGATTGAGCGAAACGGCCTGCCCATTCATAAGAGTCTAATTGTCGTGAAAATTGCCATTTTAGAGCATGTGCCGGCAAAGTACAAAAATAAACAACCCAATTTTTCTATGTTGGGAATTACCCTACTTGGTGAACATGTCTATAAATTGGGTCCAATACCTGCGTTTCTAAATGCTCTTGTTCACTTTCGTTCATGTCATTTAGATAACTGGATATTCAGAGATGGACGCCGAAAGAGCACATAAGTTCTTTGTCGATTTGTGGAATGTTCTCTCTTTTCTCCGTGAGCTGCATCATTTGGAAATGAATGTTCCTGAATTCGTTCCTGCTTTACCTCTAGAGCTCGAGCCCCTCCTGTCTGTGCAGACCTTCAAGACAAAAATCGATTCTCATATAGATGTCTTTCCAATACTGCTTTCCCGATTACCAAATATTTCAGAACTTGACATATTTGCCGAGAACAATTATGACAGGATAGCAGAGGAAACCTACTACGATGAGGTCGTTTCGGCCATCATTGACGGATTTGTGAAGCATGATGTCCAACTGACAGTTCTCAATATGACCTTTGGCCCGGATTGTGACGGAAGAGAAACTGTGTCACGTGACACTGTTGAAAACTTTATCCAAATGTTGAAGAAGAGTGGCATGATGCTGCAACTCGAAATCATCAGTTTGAACTACTGTGTGTTCAAAGAATCAGACTTGATAGAAATCATTACAGCCATCAGAGAATGTACGTCTATCATGATTTTGAGGTGAGTTTGTAACAGGGACTTAACAGTCAAAACCTATTTCTGTACAGAATTGTATATGTTATTGGAACCATTTTTTCTCAATTATGTAAAATCAGATCTTCAAATATAATAATTGTACGATTATACGTACATATTCCTTTAGCATTTTTTGATCCACTACAGTCTATGCCTACATTATGAATGAACGTAATTATAAATGGTTTGGTTTGAACCTAATCAAAACGAGTTCATTATCAGGATTTCCATTTCCATTATATTTTGACGTAAGCGAGGTAAAATGTATTTTTCGTCTTTTTAAAACTTTCACTTAAAAAAATGTCCGGCCTCAGTCATGTTACTCAGAAAGTATTTAAGCAACGATGTCGGTATCTTATAAGTTTTTATGTATACATTTATGTAACTTATAGAACATAATACTTTCCTGTCCTTCTTTTCCTTCCTTCTATTTCTGTTCTTATTAGGATTGATTGTAGTTTGGATTCTGAAGGAGAGCTTTATCGTTTCGCCATCCAACTAGACCAGCCACATGAAGATAAGCAAGAGCCCAATCAGAGCGATCATAGCGGGTCGCTAATGCTGACTTTATTCTACACGGATCCAAAGGTAATTTTTGACAGTGTTTAGGAAGATAGAATGACAAAAACAAAAAAAAAGAGAAAGATTTATTTCGTGAAATGTGTTTCCTAATCCTATGTCAAACTGAACTAATTCTCTATCATTGTTTAATAATGTGACATGTTAATTAGAAATTCAATGTCATTGGATATTTAAATGAGTTTAATCATGGTAGGATGGGATGGGAATAAGCCAGTGTTTACCTTAGATCAAACGCTTAGGTGCCAACATATAGAGCTCTATCCATTTTCTTCTCCCTTACTTTCTAAATTTTCATTATTTTTAGTAGTAGTAGTAGGCTATTCCGAATTATTCATAACTTTTGATACTGGTGTTTCTATTTCAGACAAATGTAATGACTGAGGGAAATTTCGTTCTACCCCGTTCGCAGTAACCAACATAAGAGGTATAGAAGAGAATGTTTGTTAAAAGAAGATTCGAATTTGCTCATTCTGTCAGGTCTGTAAAGAGACCCCAAAAATCTGTCTTTTTTTTTGTTCCGTGATTATGTTCCGCTGGGACTACAAATTACTGCACCGAAAAACACCTAAAACATGTTTAAAAGACTCATTCGAGCGGACGGATTTTTCTGTCAAATTCTGTAGATTTTCTGCTTTGGACCTAATTGCTAAAGTGTGTGTGGAATCCAGTAGACTGATACGTCATCGAAGGGCCAGTGAACCGAAGGAAAGAAAACGATGTATGAAGCTATATACGGTCTCATGAACATTACTTCTGACTCGTAGTCAAAATATTTACCCACTATCAATGCTCTTATGACCGACATTTGGTAAGCCTTGTGGACCTACACGTAAACTTTCTAACTGCAGAGTTGTCAGAAAGCCCACATGATCATGGTGACCGAGATCATCCCGAGTCTCAGGTGGGGGGGGGGGGGGGGGGTGCTTAGAACTTGTGGTACTGTTTCTGAAACTAGACGTGGTCCTAGAAGTTTTTTTTTGTAGGTGGAGGGAGCTGATGGGGGTTCGGAGTTCTTGCATTCATTTTCTACATGCAATTTGCCTCGCTTAACTGTATATATTTTCGTTGAAAATTATTTGTATTTGTATGCATCTTATTTAATATACTGAAAAAGAAACATCTCCATATATGTGTGAGGTGGATAAAAGTATGCATGCTGTTCCATAGTCTCACAAATACGTCTAGAGAACTGGTCGTTCCATTGTTAATTTACGCAAGAAAGAAAAGAAAAAATATGTATACCGATATATTATATAATTATGTGTGTGTTGGGGGGTTGGGGGTAAGGGTGTTGAGCTCCCCTCTAAAATAGACTGTAGACTTGGTTCACGATAGCCTTTAGTATGTATGGTCTACGATCTTGTAGACCCGAGAATCTTCGCTCTAGTCAACATTCGGCAGCTTTGGATGTCCCAGACTGAAGCCTGCATTGTCATGATTGTGTACACAGTAGAATAAATGAATGTTCCACTGTGGCCCTAGAGGAGAGTGAAGACAAACTCTCATGCAGGCCTATATCTCAACTACAGTGTGAGTCAAAAAAAACTTTACACCTAGAAAAATGCTTATAATTTTAAGAATCATTTATGAAAAGTAAATTATTATACACCATATGAAAGAGTGTTTCATCCCAAATCGTTTGGTACCATTTTGGATGGTATGTGTTCACGCTTGGATAAATAGGAGGCATTGTTTGCGAGAGTGCAAAAATCGACTTGCGCCAAATAATGCTTATGTGATGTTTGAATAAAACAATTAGGATTTCGGTATTAATTCGGTCTTTGCAGATCCAAATAACATCCCTACCAAAATTAATCATGTCACACATATCAAAACACACACAGAGTCACACTCAATAAGTCACACAAACACACGCACACACTCGCACACGCACACACACACACACACACTCGCATAGCAAATTTAGATGTGACAGTTTGGATCGGCCTTCTTGGAAATGGAAGTCTTCTTGGACCCTTCTTCTTTGAACAGACAGTGAATGGGGAGCGCTATCTAAGAATGATAGATGATCAGGTTGTCCCGGCTCTGGATCAGATGGCACGATTTAGGCGTCAGAGAAACGGTCCTTTCAGGCACCTTTGGTGGGCACAAGATGGTGCCCCTGCTCACAGGACAAGGATTGTGATGACCAGGTTGAGAGAACTCTTCGGGAACAGGATCATCGCTCTGAACGAACCAGTGGAGTGGCCACGTCGATCCCCGGACCTAAAAACGCTTGATTTTTTCGTCTGGGGTTACCTCAAGTCTCGGGTGTACCAGTGCCCACCTGCGAACCTCAACAACCTACGAGAGAGGATCAGGATTGAGAGCGAAGCACTTGGGAGAGACAGGCGCATGCTTCGTCGAGTGTTTCAGGAGATGCTCCATCGCGCTAGAAAGTGCATCGAAAGGGACGGAGGTCATATCGAGGAGTAGATGAACGGACAGTTACTTGCTGGTCACAAATGAAGCTTCAAAGGATCCATGATGATAAGCATTTGAATTAACATTATCATCATAATTATGATGATCGTTAACAATTTGAAGATCAAGTAAATAATAAAGTATTTTACTCCAAAGGAACACCATTATCATATGTTTGTGTGTGTGCGCGTGTGTGTGGGTGGGTGTATTAGTGTGTGTGTTTCATATGTGTATGTGCGTGTGTGTGTGTGTGTGACTTTGCTACTGAAAAAAGCATCTGCAATGCATCTCATTTCATACATTCAATTCATTCTCTCACTTTAATACTTTGGCGCAATTCGATTTTTGCACTCTCGCAAACAATACCTCCTGTTCATCCAAGCGTGAACACATACCACCCAAAAATGGTACCAAATGATTCAGGATAAAACACTCTTTCATATGATGTATAATACTTCACTGTTCAGAAATTATTTTTTAAATTATTAGTAATTTCCTAGGTGTAAAGTTTTTTTTGACTCACACTGTACACTCAGATTGGTTTAATTCCCCTTCCTTTTGCAATTCTAGACTTGGGAATCACTGACTGATGTATGATGATGTTTAAGAATTGTTGCGGACTGTTCATGTAGGCCTACGCATAGTGCTGCAAGCCTGTGCTGTTTATATTAGTTACGATAAATCTTACTTTTATGATTTAGGATTCCGTCTACTGCAAACAATGCAACAATAAAGTGTATTCATTAATTTAATATGATTCCTTTAGAGTGGTTTCTTTAATAGGTCAAATGTTCATAGCAGCTTTATGTATTGAACTTACTAATCACAACTTCATTTGTATTTGTTTATATTCATGAGTTTTGTGAGTGTCTACATTATGTTTGTTATCGCCTTAAGCTGTATATAAGGATTGCCTATCATCTGCGAAAAAAGAAGAAGAAGAGAGCGTTTGGCACTTTGTCACATACAATGACTTTTACTTCTTGTATTACGTGTATACAGTTACAACTAAATATATATTTTGATTTCTGAAATGCTTCTACAGTTTGCCTCTTCATTTTTAACTTGTTTATACGATGGCTAATTGTCTTTCCGTATAATGGAGAAAAAAAAGAAATTTCTAAGGGAAAATTCTTGCATTTGTAAGTTTTAAATTGTGTTAAGTCGGATAATCTGTGCGGTCTGGGGATTTGTTTAAACAAAATGATACGAATGGGTAGATGTAGTAGTGATTAATTTTATTATCAAACAGGTGTTAATAAATCGACGTAGTCCGTCTTTATTTTGATGGTGTTAGGAGGAATTTAAATAAATTTCACAAAAAGGCCATTTTAGAGGGTTATTGTTATTATTTATGACTTCATCTTGTTGAATTTCTCTTTACAGCTCATCATTAATGACATTATTAACACCATACACAAATCCATTTTCAGGCATTTAGTATGGTCAGTACCAAACCCTTCAAAGTATTTAACAAAAAAAGCATCTAATGAAACTTTTGAAGTGGACTCATTTGCCTTGTTTTTCACATGCTATATCTTCCAATAATCATTGGGAGCCGTAAATTATTATGCATATCTTTATAGTAACTCCTCCTCTTCCTATAATTATGAGGAACAAATGTATATACAATTTTCCTTTTACAATCATTTCTTCTTTATTTGTTTGCACATCAACTATTCCTAAATCTATCCTTATATTTAAAGTCAGCAGAGCGTCCGCCTCACAACCAGGAGGTATAGTGGGTTCGAACCCCGGCCGCGTCATACCAAAAGACGTTACAAGACGGGAGTTGCTGCTACCTTGTTTGGCGTTCAACAGTAAGGGATAGAGCAAAGTCGATCTGGCGCTGCTCAGTGGCTGCCGGGCTCACGATCAATTGGGCAAAGAGAATTTCCATTTTCGGTTTAATGCTACGGTCACAAAGGTTTGTACGAACGATAATTTCGTACGAATCTCCCTATTTTTCCACTGTCTTCCCGAATTTCCATTGTCTGAAAATCGTTCGTACGGCGTTCGTAGCAGTTCGTAATGACATTTGTGACCGAGGCTTTACTTAATAAAATTTTCAGTGGACTTTAAAAGATTATTATTATAATTGCCCTTCAACTTTCAATTTAACAGAAATGGGACAATGCTACATGTATAATCTGACCTCAATCTATCAAAAACAACACAAACATCATTAGCATAGAGCAGTAACTCACTGGACGCTCAAATATAATCAATTTTACTACCACTAGCACAGTTCAACACACCTTTATCAACCGAACATCTACTATAAGTCTATAACCATTGACAATATGAACGTCTTAATTTTTTTTTGACACAAAGATATCGAATTTTCGACCATCATAAACATTGAATGAGTGATCCATATTGTATATTGTAATACAGAGGCCGAAATTCTCTAACTCTTCTTTAAAATTTACGTCATCACTTAAAGATCCGTCGCTGTTTAATCTATATCATCAAAAGTAACAGAGTCATCTTAAAAAAAAACAGTTCTAGCATTAAAATCTCCAACTAGAATAAATGGCAAAATAGTTCTAGTTTCCAACGCTTCACAATCCTCGATTTATGATCATCAAACGATTTAGAGCCCTCATTAGTGATATACACGACAGTTATGAGCAATACAGAAAACATGGGTGTGTCGGATTCAATCCTCAATACATTTTCTGATTGAAATTGTATATTTGAAAATAAGGGTCAATGTCGCTATTCATAAGGACCGCTATTCATAAGGTTCGCTATTCATAAGGTCCGCTATTCATAAGGACCGCTATTCATAAGGTCCGCTTTTCATGATTGGAGAAAAGGGTCATTATTCATAAGGGTCATTATTCATAAGGACCGCTATTCATAATCAAAGAAGAGGGTCGGTATTCATAATATAAGAAGAGGGTCGCTATTCATAATACGAAATCGGGGTCGTTATTCATAAGGGTCCCTATTCATAATATTACACAAGGGTCGGTATTCATAACACAGAAAGAGGGTCGCTATTCATAATACGAAATGAGGGTCGCTATTCATAATAGGACGAGAGGGTCGCTATTCATAATACGAAATGAGGGTCGCTATTCATAATACGAAATGATGGTCGCTATTCATAATGCAAAATGAGGGTCGCTATTCATAATGCAAAATGAGGGTCGCTATTCATAATGCAAAATGAGGGTCGCTATTCATAATGCAAAATGAGGGTCGCTATTCATAATACGAAATGAGGGTCGCTATTCATAATACGAAATGAGGGTCGCTATTCATAATACGAAATGAGGGTCGCTATTCATAATGCAAAATGAGGGTCGCTAGTCCGATAAGGTTCATTATTCATAATCGACGAAGAGGGTCGCTATTCATAATAGGAGTAGAGGGTCGATATTTATAATAGAAGAAGAGGGTCGCTGTTCATAATAGGAGAAGGGGGTCGCTATTCATAATAGTAGAAGAGGGTCGCTATTCATAATTTACATATGTATATTCATGTATTTGCGCGGATCCAGGGGGGCCTGGGGGCCCGGGCCCCCTCCCCTGGCCAAAAGAGTAGGTTAATAAAAAGATGGTAACGTTAATTTAACCTTTAAAAAATAAGAAGACGGGCCCCCTCCCTGCGATGTAACAGGTAAAGCTTTTGGAGTATTTAACTTTATTTTCCCCTGTTGTTGCTCAAAGGAGGGGGGGAGGTGTTAAGTTTAAACAAAATAGCTCCATACCCCCCCCCCCTCCCCCCACGTCGATCAAAAAAATATTTAGTGCTCACTACCCCCCCCCCTGCTTATTCGGCCGGTCGGTCGAGTCCCTCTAAATATTTTCTATAGGGCCCCCTACCTCGCCGCCGGATGGATCCGCCCCTGTATTCATGAATGACTTTATCACTCTCGTTCGCTTAAAAAATACCAACTTGCTGAGTTATTTGCTACAACCATGATAGCAATGAAAACTTCCATTTATTTGGGATTCCAGAACAATTAAACTCCTGTCGTACTATACTACTATATATGTGTTTCATGAATGTCATAATATATTGAACCCTTTCTTTTTATCTTTACATATTTATATTCATGGATGACTTTATCACTCTCGTTCGCTTACAAAAAAACAACTTTCTCATTTTACTCCGTATTCCATATGAATACAATCTAAATATAAGTTTCCAAGCCTTTGGGAATGACCCCAAAATTTCCTGATTACCATCCTGCCGCTCTTTGAAGGTGTCGGGAGCGGCCTTTTCAGAAGTGTTTTTACACTAACTTTTTCAGGCAATGCGGATTAACATAAGCCCGGCTTTTCGATCTCTTCTTTTTCTTTTCTCTTTCTCTCTCTCTCTCTCTCTCTCTGTCACACACTCTCTCTCAATCTCTCTCTTTCTTTTCTCTTCTCTCTTTTTTCTTCTCTTTTTTGTTCTATTCTCCTTTCTTTGTTTTTCTTCTTTTCTTTCTTTCTTTTTTTTTTTTTTTTTTTTTTTTTTTGGGGGGGGGGGGGGGGGTGGGCAATAGGGGCCGCGGCCGTTTCGACCTCCTCCCTGTACATGGGGCTGATACGACACTACTCGCATCACACATACAAGGCCCTTCATTAACTGACCAATCAGAGAGTGGCAACATCGCTGTCTCGAACGAGAAGTGAGATTTGTGGATGACGCCAATGCTAATGAAGTAAAGCATATCAACAAATCAGAAGACCGGAAGCATAAATTTACAAAACCTGTTTGGGAGAAAAGAAATAGCCGGCCCCCGCCCCACCCCATCTTTTTTTTTTTGTCTCTCTCTCCCTCTCCCTATCCTTACGCTGTCTCTCTTTCTCTCTCTCTCTTTCTGTCTCTCTCTCTCTCCCTCTCTCTTTCTCTCGCTTTCATATCTGATAGTCTCGATCTCCCCTAGCCCCCCTCTCTCTCTCATCAAATTTTAGCGTCATTGAAGAGGGGCCTTTTTGTACAGTCTTCACATCTTTTTCATTTTTTGTTAGTTTATTTGTTTTTATTTTCGTCATACAAAAAGAATATCAAAAGAAAATAAAGGAAATTGAAATATATATAAACATACATAAAATTACTTAATATACATCTAACATAAGCAAAACAAAACATGGTATCAAATTGATAAGAAAAAAAAAATCTTCAGTTTACACATCTTCACTTGAAATAGAAATATGGAGTATGACATACCTCCTGATTAGTGAATCCAAGATTTCAGTAAGTCTAAATGTTACAACTCGGCGATAATCATGTTTTATACTTAAAATCTCGGAGTTTGTGGTAGACAATGTTTAACCAGAGTGGCTAGAATACTATGGTTTAACAGCTGCTGAGCACCATTTTCTAGCAAGCTCAAAGCATTCGATCAGAAATAACTCGGAAGTTGCGGGCTATACGATTCGAGTCCAAGAATATAGTTTTTCATGTTTGTTAGCAATCCTTACCATAACATCTGATTAAATTATGTTTTGAACAAACTGAATTCAAACTGAAAGTACATTTAAATATAATCCATTTACTTACATATTTAACTATAGATACTGATCATCATGTAACACTGGTAATAATTGATTTATTCATAACATCTGAGATTTCTTCTAATCAGTACATTACCGAACATGTTTGTTTTAAAAAAAGACACACGGACAATACATCAAATAAATCAAGGCTTCTTTTAAAGTGCAACGGCTATGACCTAGCTCTATGGCAGTGACAACTCGAGATATTAATGCTGCATGAATTGTAATTAATTTCATGTCTATCCTACTCTACCAATGAAATACAATTGCTGATTACGTATTTCAAAATGTTTTCTGTGTTACCGTTTTAATTTTTCAAATAAAATATACGCTTACAATTTCAATGCATTCAAGTTGCTGTATTGTTGACAGCCCAGAGTAAATAAAGGTCCATGAAAATGAACTCACAAACAATAAGCCGTATTCATAAATAGAAGTCATTATTAACTAGTAAAAGCATAAGCTAGATAAGTAGAACGTGTAGCTTAAAGGGATAGCTGAGTTCTGTTGTAGAGGGCGCTACACAAAATATTTTTTTTGTGAGATAATGAAAAACTGAGTGTCAAATTTGAAAGAACATACAATTTACAAGACGGCTGAAATATCCACAAATATTACGATTTCTAATACTTGTGTACCCACCAATATTAGATAATTTGAAAAAACCGTTGAAAAAACGAAATAGCGCCTTTTACGTCGTATTTCAACCAATGCCGATGTTGGCTTATTTTGTTGGCATTTTCGAATTGGTTATATTACGCACAATCAGCCGGCCCATGTATTGTTATTTTTAATTAAATCATTAATTAACGGTCACCTTATTTTTGTTTAAGTGGAGCTGAATTGGTATGATCGTATTGGCTAAATTTCACACATTTTGGGGTCTAAAATTACCTTCATAGCAATGATAGGTTCTTAAAGGGCATTATAAATGTCATAGATAAGAATAAGAGTCTGAAAACAGAACTCATCTATCCCTTTAAAGGTTTTAAACATCATTACTCTAATATGGAATTTCTGGTGAGATATCAAAGTCCCCCACCGCGGTACGTATATTTCATGCATTGATGTAACATAAAATGTAATTAAGGTTTGATTTTCAGAATAGTTCTCCTTGCTCTATTTTGTAACGTTTGTAATTGCTCGATATATATCTGTTGTCTCGTATAACTCATGTTGTATTTTTCTCGGGATAGATACCAATGATGTTTACTTTCTTCAACGATAACAATGATGTTTACTTTCTTAAATTCATTAAGACAAGAAACAATTACTTTTTTGTTTTCATTTCTGATTTCCAGAAACCAAGAGCTAGAGGGCTAGATAGGATTCAAAAAATCGTTTATTATAATAAAAAAGCACTCGAATATTTAAATAAATCAGTGTTAGAGCTCGACTACAAAGACAAAAAGATCGTTTCCATTTCATATTTTGATGTCGTTTACCTAAGCTTTTCATTATAGTGGTGAACATTTGTTAAATTTCCCTTTTAAAACTTGTACTGTGAACAAGTAGAAATGATTTTTGCTGACTTTTATATTTCTACTTCAAATAAACTACTCATTCAAAAATGGTGAGAAAAACAAAGATGCAATGTTCTCATTATTTGTTTTTGTTTGTGTATTATTCATTCTTTAGAACAGGACTGCACTACGTGTAGCTACTTGCGCCCTCTATATAGCAAACAATGCCTAAGCGGTCGCGGTTGGTCCCAATGATCCCCTTTTCCATATTGATTTGATGAGATAACCACCTGCCAGTGACCATGCAGGAATGTCTAATCCCTCCTGGCCAAACTTGTGCAGATAGGCTTTAAACACATTTGTAACGGTTGATAAGCATTACTCTGTAGTCGGGATTTCAAGGTCTTTCATTTGAACTGGGTCGGCTTGAATCCTGGAAAATACAACTTTGAATCTTTGGGGACTCATGGTGAATGAGCGCTCCTCGTTGACAAGCTGAGGTGTAGGTCTGCCTACCGGAAGTGATATCCTGTACCTGGAAATTAAGCTGACCAGGGTCTGGAAGATGATTCTCCTGGCAACCTGCTCACCCGGACAAGATCGCGGCCCTAGAAGGATAATGATGTTGATCAAGATGATTATGTTACCAGAGAGAGGGGACGGGGCAGGACGGGTAAGGTAGATGGATACAGAAGCCACGAGGGGTGAGCGAGAGGAAGGGGGGGAGAGACAGTTAGATCGAAAGAGGGGGAGAGAGGAGGGGTGGGGAGAAAATTAGAATGAATTAAACAAGAGGGAGGATAATGAATAAGAGAAAAGCGCCTATATGTTCTTTTGCACTTGAAGAGGTTTATAGATCGGTATTTATGATTGATTATTGTGTTCATGATGGATGATATCATTCGTGACAAGATATAATCAAGTCTTTGGCAGTCAGTAACACGTGATATATATTTTTCTCTTTAACATAGGGACAGATGTCAGTGGAGCAATCGAAATGTGGAAATTGCAATGTCATCTTAGGTCATCAATATAAGTTTGTTTTCCCCCGTATAATTACCTACATCTGATGATAAGAGTTGCTATGATATATTTACCTATTGAAAATGGAATCACCAACTTGGCTTTCTCCTCGTCCAGAACACCGGTGTTGCTTAGGAACCGATCCGGATTGAAGACCGATGGATCTTTCCAAATATCCGGATCGTTGTGCATTCCCCATATGTTGGGGAATATCTGACTGCCTTTGGGGATGCTGTATCCGTCTATACTGCCCGTGTTGGATACAACGTGGGGGACCCCCATGGGAGCAACGGGACGCATGCGCAGAACTTCGAGGATGATGCTCCTAACGACTGGGAGACGAGATCGCTGGTCATACAATGATTCACTTCCACCGGAATTCATGACGGTGTCTATTTCTTTCCGCATCTGTTAAAACATAAATTAAATTTAAAATTATTGAATTGCAATACAAAGAATGTGGACGTAGAGAAATATTTGCAATTTACATCTAGCTACCTTTATATTATCAAATAAAGATGGGCTTAAGTTCTAAGGATCATGTAAAGATTGCTGCCTTAAAGTACGTTTATTTTTTCCGCCTTTGAGACCAGGAAGAGTGAAAGACTTGTATTAACTATAATAACTATTATTTCAAACTTAAATGGGAGGTCCTCTCTGAAATTAATGTAACAAAGAAAAATATGAGGAAATTATCACTAAAAGCCTGGGAGAACTCCGTAGGAAAATGATGAAAACTGTATGATGTGATCGATCAAACACAAATGGAAAATAAAATAATTATATTTCGTCAAGTTGGCCTAGTTCGAACGAGAAGGCGCAGGTCTCCATAGTCTTCTCACCCACAGGGTGCCAACTCGACAAGATCTGTGATTTTGTTTACTTCTCATCCTTTCTTGTAAAGGATTTTGAAGTAAGATTTCGAATATGGGCTCCTCCGAGTTGATGAGATTTGTAAGGTCATTGTGATTCGTCAACTCGAGTTTGCTGTGACGACAAACAGAGAAGTCAACATGCGAATGTGAACTTGACATCCTTAAGATTAAGATGACACAAAGGAGTAGCAGCTTCCGGAATGTTGTTTTGACGAGACTCTTCTAAAAACTCATGTTCTCGTTCCAAATATAGTTTGTGCGGACTAGATCTGGAGTCATGTTCTATCTGTTTCCAAGAAAGTCGACTTGACGAGATCACTGAACTGATTGTCAACTCGGGAAATGTGATCTTGTCCCGATTCCAAGTAAATCCAATTGACGAGATTTGCAGCAGCAGTTTCTTTTCGTTACAAAGCTTCTCGTCAAAATATCTGATTAGCTAAATTTATAAATTTATCTTTAATTCCAAAGACTTATGTCCAAATTTTGGGTTGACGAGATCTGTGCATTTGTTCTTTTCGTCCTAAGACTTTTTTCAAAGAATTATTTTCCAAATACTGCGTTGACGAAATCTATGAATTTGTGCTCTTCATCCAAATGTTTCTTTTGCAAAAACTTAATATCCAAATATCGGGTTGACGAGATCTGTAAAAGTGTTCGGCCAAAGACTTATTGTCAAAATATTGGGTTGAAGAAATCTGTGAATAATTTTTTTTGTTCAAAGATTTATTGTCCAAGCGTCGAGTTGGACTGTGAGGCACGTCAAGCTGTGATGTCTCAGAATTTTTCTTTTCGTACAAAGACTTATTGTTCAAATATTAAGTTGACGAGATCTGTAAATTTGTTCTTTTCGTCCAAGGACTTGTCAAAATGTCGGGTTGACGAGATCTGTGAATTTGTTTTTTAATCCAAAAATTTGGTCGAATGAATTTTCAACAACAACAAAATATTGTCCAAATATCGGGTCGACGAGACCCATGAATTTGTCCTTTTGCCCAAAGACTTAATGTCCAAATATCGGGTTGACGAGATCTGTGAATATTACTTTTTATCCAAAGATTTTCCAAATACGTATCGTCCAACCGTTGAGCTGACGAGATTTTAATGATAGTACCACGTATTAAGCACTGAGGCAAAAGCTTACCAAACAATAATTTTTTTACTGGATATGAAGAAAGAATTATTTTTTAAACATTACCCTCAGTTGGATATCAGGTCTAGTAGCGATGAATAGTGTGAGCCACAGGAGAACTTCGTGAATGGTGTCAGCAGCAGCAAAGAACATGTTGTAGACGATAACCCATCCATCGTCGGGTTCCGAATATGATGCCTTGCCGGATGAGCGAATGCCCTCGATATACTTGACAAAGAGTGCAATAAGGCTCGACGACTGTTCGGGGGCATCTAGTTTGGCGAGTACCTCTTCTGCTCGTGTCTTTACGTAGCTAGACGAACTCTGCAGCTAGGTTCCAGAACAGAAATACACGAGAGAATATTAGTTTCATGCATCGATTAATTCATGGATATTACACCATTCCATGCCCCCCTCCCCCTTTAAACTCAATTGTGCATACCTTATTTACACAAAAATGTGCCCGTTGTGTTTTTATGCATCCGTTTAAGGTTTGACACACAAATACACCTGGAAGTACGTCACTTTTGTTGTTGTTTCTTTGATTCTTTGTTTGTTTGATTAGACTTATCATAGATATCTCGGAATAATTTCGCCCCCTTCTTTACAAAAATAAAACCCCGGATCCGTCCCAGTTCTCATTCATGTCCAATATAAATAAGTAACACTTCCTTTTTAAAAGTAGAGGTACGCCACTGATAAGCCCAAACTGAATTTTCAAAACAAAAAATGGATTGACACAAACAAGTTATATCACTACTTACATAATGCGCATTTACCAGAAAAGTGCAAAGTATGATATCTAAATTGAAGTTGAACAAACTCTTTTTATGATATAAATTATATACCTTTGACCGATATCCCCTGAAGAGGAAAGTGTTTATCAACGATGGCCGAGTAAGAAGAAGGGTACTCGGGTCCAGCGTCTGGGCAACTACGTTGTCCAGATCGTCGATGAACTTCTTAACGGTGCAATTTGCGTGGCTAATGCCGACACCAAATGCAATGCGATGGAAGACATCGACGCAGAAGCATTGGTAGGTTCTCTTGGGATCAAACGGCCCGTCTACGAGTTCATCCAGCTCGGAACATAAAACTGGGATCGTTTCGCTGATACAGCGGGATATGGTGGAGGCGCCAAAATCGGGATTTTTGACGGTTTTAGCAACGAACCCTCGAACCTCATTCCATGCTGTACCGTTGTTGAAGATCGAACCTGATGATGAATCACAACAAGATTTTTAGCGACACGATCGCATTCACGTTCAAGAAATCAACTAAAGGGCAATTAGGCCAAATAAAAAAAAAACATGTTTAGCGTCCTGTTTTTCGGAAAAAATAGGAAGGAGGAGGAGGCCCTTTTTTTTCTTTTTTCTTTTTTCAAAATGGGCCGCTCGGTACATTATCCCTGACAGTCGGGCTATTTTTCCAGATGGCCGCCGACATTTTTTTTTTTTTTTTAAATCAGAAATAGATCCATTTTAGCAGTGTTTTTCATGTTTTTTTTCTTTAAAAAAGAAAATTCCAACAAAATTCAAAAAAAAAAAAAAAAAAAAAAAAAAACTAGGAGGCGGCCCCCCTAAAAGGAAGCGGGCGGGGACGCTAAACATGTATATTTTTTGTAATGGCCTTATATCACTATCATGTTCGGATGACGTATGCATCATTGTAATATTCGCACATTACAGTATGTGTCATGTGATGGACAAGGTTATTTAAATAATTTGTTTTTCAATTTCTTTGCGATCGGTTTCAGCCCTCATTTAAAATTGATGTGAGAATGCTGAGACTCTTACTAATAAAAAAATGAATAAACAAACAACGCAAAATGTGTTCAGTTTTCTGAAAGAAAAATTACAAAGAGAACTTCAGAAAGACTCTTTGTTAATCTTTTCAAGACCAAGTCTAACAAAACACCCACGCATAAAAGAAATATCGAGCATTAGAATAAGAAAATGTGCCTTAATTCCCGTAATTAAGTGGCCGTTAAATTAAACATCGGGGTATATTGTATTGTTTACAATTCATTTGACTGCCATTCCAAGGCTATATAGAGAGTCTAAGTCAAGTGCTGTAAATTCTTTGAACCGTCTCTCTTGGCCAATTTCATATTAGGTTCTAGGAGCACACGCGAAATTTTAGAAATTTGACAATAAATCCTGAATATTTGATGTAAAATTTCTGCTAAAAATATAATCAAAGTCGCTGTACCCATTGGCGCTCGAGGCCGACTGCCAACAAATTTGAGAGCATTTATCGATGTTTTAATTCTTACTTATTTGGGGCGTCCACGCCCACAAAGGGAGTGGGTGTAACCACACCCGCCGCCCCCGGCCTCCACCCCTAACCCTTCAAAGTGGTCTCGTGACAACCCTGCATGATTCTCACTCGCTTTACGACACTTGCTACAGTTAGTAACCCTGCACAAACCGATTTCCTAAATTCAACCCCCGGCCGCGAAATTTGTATTCCCAAACAGGTTTGCAATTTCTTATATTTCCGTTCTTCTGATTGGCTGATATGTTCTACGTCATTAGCAGCTTGGAAAGAGGTCACAAACAATTAGACTTTGATCATTTATTGCTTTGCCTCACTATTTATAAAGGCAAAATAACTGAATAAACTGAGATGCAGTCGCTATACCTAAATCAACTCTATCCCTAACTCTAAACACAACTTAAAACCCAAATGGTAACCCTGAGTCTAAGTTGTCTAACCCTAAACCTTTGACTTAATTTGACTAAATAGACTCAATGGAGCCCGAGGTTATTATCGTCGGAGCCCATTGTACGTTAATTGATCACCTCCTCACTGAATGCCTTATAGTCCTGTAGAAGTTTTTCAGACCTGGAAAAGTTGATAAGTACAAGGTTTTTTTGTTGATTTGTGTTCTAGATGGGTATTGAAGTAAATTCAGCTTGGTTGCCAGCTTGGCAACCTTGGGCAACTTTTTTAATAGCCATATTAGCATAATCATCTAATTAGCATATGTGCAATATGTAACAATGTTGCTAATCTCAATCCAGGAAGCCTGAAAACATGGGTAATGTGACTTTTCAAGGATTTTCCATGACGAGGAATTAATTTATGTCACCATTATTTATTTTTAAGTAATGCAATTGTCTTAAATAGCATAATGAGCCAATTAGCATGTGTACGATATATGGTCTTCATTGTCATTGTTTATCTATAAAGCCTAAAAATGGTGCAATGCAACATTGTAAATCACTTTTGAAAGACTAATCATTAATTCATGAGAACATATTCATGTATATGTAGTATCAGGCGCGTACGCAGGGGGGGGGGGTTGGGGGGTTAAACCCCCCCCCCCTTTGGTAATTTTATGTGTGTAAACCCCCCTAAAACCCCCCTAAACCCCCCCCCTTTGTTTTGTTTTTTTTAATTATTAAAAAAAAAAATAAAAAATTACACCACGGCTGACCTAAAAAAGGTGACCTTACCCCCCCCCCCCCAACGGAACAAAATGTCAAATTTTCAAATTTCGAGACCACAAAAAAAATATGTCCTCTTACCCCGCCCCCCCCCCCCCCCCCCCCCAAAAAAAAAAAAAAGCAAAATGTCAAATTTTCAAATTTCGAGACCACAAAAAAAAAAAATGTCCTCTTACCCCCCCCCCCCAAAAGCAAAATGTCAAATTTTCAAATTTCGAGACCACAAAAAAAAAATGTCCTCTTACCCCCCACCCCCCCCCCCCCCCCCCCCCCCCCTCCCCCGCTTATTCAGCGGCTGGCTGAGTCGTTGCGAAATTTTCGACCTGTTTTATAAATGTTAAAACACCCCCCTTGAAAAAATCCTGCGTACGCGCCTGTGTAGTATAATTAGCCTAATTATCATAATTATCTAATTAGCATAGTATGTAATAATGTTGCTAATCTTAATCCAGGAAGCCTGAAAACATGGATAACATGACTTTTCCAGGAATTCTGCCACAAGCTTGAGCAACGTCGGGCTTGTACTCTCAATGGTTCTGGCTTTGGTAAACATAGACATTTTATGAGGTTCGACAACATTGCCTTATAACCCCCTACTGTACACTGGACATACAATTTGTGGAGCTAAATAGAGTCCCAAATAATTGATATTCTACAAATATGCTAATTAGGCTTATTAGTACAATAACTACATATTAAGCCAATTGCATTACTTAAACATAATAACTTGTGTCACATAATGAGTCCCTCGTTGTGGAAAACCCTGGAAAAGTCATATTATCCATGTTTTCAGTCTTCCTGGATTGAGATTAGCAACATTATTGCATATTGCACATATGCTAATTAGATGATTATGCTAATATGGCTATTAAAACAGTTGCCCAAGGTTGCCAAGCTGGCAACCAAGCTGAATTTACCTCAATACCCATCTAGAACACAAATCAACAACAAAAACTTGTACTTATCAACTTGTCCAGGTCATGTACATGGTATATGGTACCGTCTACTGGACTATTACCTCTTTCTGGAAGGACGGATTCCAGCATGGTCCGAATGAGCCCTCCCCTGTCAGAGCAGAGATCTGCTTTCGTAACAAAGGCCTCTTCTAGACTTGCATAATCCATTATGATGACGTAAGAGTCCGGGCCATCTCCGATCCCAAAGACCTTCCCGTATGTCTTTGTCCTCTCGAACATGTCTGAAGGTGGAGGATACAAAGCAACTGGATATTTAGGTAAATGTTGGGAAAACCTGATCAATTGATAAGAAAGTTGCTCTGAGTAAAACACGCTTTTAAAATATAGGTCCTTAATGGATTTTTTTTTAAAGCCCGACATGAGGGCACCCGGTCGACCTAATTCGATGTCCAACTTAGGTAATTAGTTATGATTTTCCTAATTACAATCACCTTTCTCTACAAATCAAGCAAATTAAAGCCACTCAAGTTGGGCATATAATTTCCAAATCGATATAGTTGAGCACATAATTAACCCTGCCTTGAATTTTTTTTTAACCAAATAATTTCCCCAGTGCAAAAAGATGAAGAAGCAACTTGATTTATTTGATCTCATCTTTATGAATTCAATAATGGTCCTTTCAATTATTGTATTCATAAAGATAAGATCAAATAAATCAATGAATAGAACTGCATTTTACAACTATACCGTCATTACCGTTTTCTGATTACATAATGTAATTCTATAAACTGCTGATATTTTTAAAATAAAAGAAAACGTCTCTCGAATTTCTTCATTATTACTTTCTATATAATCTATTGCTGTTACTGAAACAATCAAATACAAGTAGACACTGCACATAATTTTTGTTTACTGATGAATTCACTGTTATTTGAACTCACATCTGGATGCTCTTTTGGTCATTCCCAAGAGGACCTTAACCGTTGCTAGGGCCCCTCTCGGGCCTGGTAATAATACGACACCATCATCAACCGGTGTCACTGAATTCCGACGATCTACAGTCAAGATGACCAGAACGAGAACGAGGACGAAAACACAAAGGAGCAGCGACGACGTGGTCAATGACGTCAGACTCAGAAGGCTGGTTATCACAGCCAAGTTTGGTTCGTCTCGAGACGATGTCGGAGACTGAATCATGATGGCTGAACGACAAGGACTAAATGGATCAGATCACGATATATATCTGTTCAGAAGCTAGGTTGACGAGACGCTGTCGACATCGGCCACTCTAGTTTCATTTCGGTCTCTTGAGCTGAAAGCCACTTCAGATATGCGTCATGATCATCACTTGTTACTTTTAAGATCGGTGCTTCCCCAAATGCGTGTCTAAAATCAAAATTATCACGATATATTCACCACATCTCCACCAAATTATGGGAACTCAAGATCACAGATTAAACAGGGTTTTCGTTTTCAATATGACAAGATGAAGACACTTCCAACTCCAATATCTGAAACACCGAAATATACCAGAAGCCCTCTTAACTATATTTCTCCAAACTTTGCTCTCCCCGCTTCCCAACTGCAGTTGTGCGAAATAACGACTACGTTCGTCTCCTCAGGCAGTCTCTACTACACTCTTCGTTTGAAATCGGCTTTCTTTTTTTCCTGATCAAAAAGAATAAACGATTTAATGCAGATAAAGTGGGTTTCGTCCTTTCGATGACCATGAACAAAGTAAAGAACGGAGATACTCTGTTGCTCATATAGAAATGAGAAAGAATAGAGGTAACGGCACGACAAAAGAGATGTTTCGTAAGTAGGATTAATCCTTTATGCTCTTTATAATATGGTTTAGCCATGGACGGTTTACCAAGGACCTTTCAGATTTGTTGTGCCTCGGCTGAGTGGTCAGAGCGTACGTGCATGTTGTCTATACAGATCCGGACGATTTGGGGGGTCCAGTCATTGTGTAGGGGTAATCAATCGTGCTGAGCAAAATGTGAGGATCCGGTATTGTCTGCATGCGTGGGAGAGGATAGCGAATTAGCTTCTTTCTCTCTCTCTCTCTCTCAATTGTATATATATATATATATATATATATATATATATGCCCCTCTCTCTCTCTTTCTCTACCTCTCTCTGCCTCTCTCTCACACTCTCTCTCTCTCTCTCTCTCCTGAAAACCCCGGCCCGAAGCTCCGTCGATCTCTCTTAATTAATCACTCCCCCTCTCTCTCTCTCTCTGGGTTTCATGATTATGATATTCAATATATATCTGTCAGTAGGTGTGTCTATATATCGGACAAAAACTCAAAACCATTTTGACTTATAGCTGTCATTCAATTTTCCTCTCCTTTTTGTTTTCCCTTGTACTGATTGTGTCTTACCATCAGGCGCGGATCCAGGATTTCTTAGGGGGAAGAAAACATTTGAAATCAATTTGAAATTTAGTGTGCTGAAATTTGAAAATCGTGCCTGCCGATAGTGAGCGCTTTTTTTTTTTTTTTTACTGTAATGGCCAAAATCAAACTGATTGAATCTCTGTGCAGCACAAAACGTACGACCATTCGATACAAGGGTCGGAAAATCAGACTATTACTTAGGTGATTGCAATCACTTATGTCGATTCGACAACTAATGGTCGTCATTTTCCCACAAGAAGCAATTTTCATACCCTTTGGTTTTGAGGAAAGTTCTAAATAAGTATTTTCTTTCAAATGCCGTGGGAATGTTAACCTTTTCATTTGTTTGGCCTGCAAATGGGACATAGTACCTTTAAAACCGTGGAATAGTAACGACCAGGTAGAGCGTAGCGAGCGAAGTGAGTGGATCGTAAATTAGCGTGGGGCCGGTACCAGCGGCTGAGCCCCCGGAAGCTCAGGGGTTTTAGGCATTTAATTCCATATTGAGCATATTTTTATACCTTATTTGTGACACTGACAAGTCACTAATTGGCGAGGAGTCTAGGAGGCTGAGCCCCGTGAAGCTCAGGGCTTTTAGGTATTTGATTACAGTCAAATGAGTATTCATGGGTCCGCCTTAGGGCCCCCGGTGGGGTCCAGGGCGCGAAAACCACGTACTTAAACACTGGCAGATCACTATTCTTTCTTTCTTTTTCTCTTTAACATATTTTTTTCAAAAAAAGCGAGGGGGCTCTGATATGCGCGTATCGCTATTTTCAAATCCTCCATTGATGAATATGGGGGCATGCGGAATGTTGAGGAAATTTAATTCCTGACTCTCCTTTTCTTTGAACGAAATATCATTTTTGTTATGATTCATTTCAGGTCATTTTTGGTTAAAAAATACAAACCATGTTTTACTCCTTTACTGCTCAGTGTTTTTTTTCGGGGGGGGGATGCGTTATGTCCACCCACGTTTATGCTCGGGGCCAATTCCGGTGCCCCTGAATCACGGACACAGGTCTCTTACTGCAGACCCCCTCGAAGATCACTACAATAATAATCGACGGTACTTTGGGGGATCGCGTGATGAGTGGAGACATCGCGCTGTGTGTTGATCGTGATTAGAAGAATAAATTAATAATAAAAACGGACAAAAGCTGGGCTACGATATAAGGCATTCAAGAACAAAGAACCACTCCATTAATGCTCATCGATCCATCCAGCCATTACGGTTGAGATTCTAATCCGTTTATCCAAGGTTCCTGGTGTCCTTTACAGTGGCGTACGCAGGATTTTTTCAAGGGGGGGGGGGTTAACATTTTTTAAATCGGGCCGAAAATTTCGCAACGCCTCAACCAGCCGCTGAATAAGCGCGGGGGGGGGGGGGGGGCTAAGAGCACTTTTTTGGGGGGATGGGGGGGGGGGGGGTCCCAACAAAATTCGCAACGACTCATCCAGCCGCTGAATAAGCACTTTTGTTGTGTGTGTGTTGTTGTTTTTTGGTCCCAAAAATTTCCCAACCTCTCTTTAAAAAGATGTATAAAAACAAATGAGGGGGGGGGGGTGTTTTTTTTAAAAAAATCACACACATACAAACAATTGAGGGGGTTCAACCCCCCCCCCCCCCCCTCGCTGCGTACGCGCCTGGTCCTTCATGGGAATGCCGAAGGAGATTATACCAGCCCCACATAGACATAATTATGTCTATTTTGGGGGTAGTTAGCGATTATTTTGTCATGTGTTTTTAACAAGTTGATTGGCTGCATTATCTTGACTGTTTTGAGCTGTACGTTTTGATACAGCACACGAGAGTGACGAGACAAAACCGTACGAGACGCCGCAGATCTTATGACAAATTATAATGGTTTTGTTATTGACTGAAATGATATCCCACGAGACTAAAAATGTCAGTCTCGTGGGTCTTTTCTGACATTTTTCAGGGTTTAGATCATTTGACGTACGACGGCCCAATCGACCAACAACTAATGGTCGTCATTTTCCCACAAGAAGCAATTTTCATACCCTTTGGTTTTGAGGAAAGTTCTAAATAAGTATTTTCTTTCAAATGCCGTGGGAATGTTAACCTTTTCATTTGTTTGGCCTGCAAATGGGACATAGTACCTTTAAAACCGTGGAATAGTAACGACCAGGTAGAGCGTAGCGAGCGAAGTGAGTGGATCGTAAATTAGCGTGGGGCCGGTACCAGCGGCTGAGCCCCCGGAAGCTCAGGGGTTTTAGGCATTTAATTCCATATTGAGCATATTTTTATACCTTATTTGTAACACTGACAAGTCACTAATTGGCGAGGAGTCTAGGAGGCTGAGCCCCGTGAAGCTCAGGGCTTTTAGGTATTTGATTACAGTCAAATGAGTATTCATGGGTCCGCCTTAGGGCCCCCGGTGGGGTCCAGGGCGCGAAAACCCCGTACTTAAACACTGGCAGATCACTATTCTTTCTTTCTTTCTTTTTCTCTTTAACATATTTTTTTCAAAAAAAGCGAGGGGGCTCTGATATGCGCGTATCGCTATTTTCAAATCCTCCATTGATGAATATGGGGGCATGCGGAATGTTGAGGAAATTTAATTCCTGACTCTCCTTTTCTTTGAACGAAATATCATTTTTGTTATGATTCATTTCAGGTCATTTTTGGTTAAAAAATACAAACCATGTTTTACTCCTTTACTGCTCAGTGTTTTTTTTCGGGGGGGGGGGATGCGTTATGTCCACCCACGTTTATGCTCGGGGCCAATTCCGGTGCCCCTGAATCACGGACACAGGTCTCTTACTGCAGACCCCCTCGAAGATCACTACAATAATAATCGACGGTACTTTGGGGGATCGCGTGATGAGTGGAGACATCGCGCTGTGTGTTGATCGTGATTAGAAGAATAAAAAATAAAAACGGACAAAAGCTGGGCTATGATATAAGGCATTCAAGAACAAAGAACCACTCCATTAATGCTCATCGATCCATCCAGCCTTTACGGTTGAGATTCTAATCCGTTTATCCAAGGTTCCTGGTGTCCTTTACAGTGGCGTACGCAGGATTTTTTCAAGGGGGGGAGGGTTAACATTTTTTAAATCGGGCCGAAAATTTCGCAACGCCTCAACCAGCCGCTGAATAAGCGCGGGGGGGGGGGGGGGGGGGCTAAGAGCACTTTTTTTGGGGGGATGGGGGGGGGGGGGTCCCAACAAAATTCGCAACGACTCATCCAGCCGCTGAATAAGCACTTTTGTTGTGTGTGTGTTGTTGTTTTTTGGTCCCAAAAATTTCCCAACCTCTCTTTAAAAAAATGTATAAAAACAAATGAGGGGGGGGTGTTTTCTTTAAAAAATCACACACATACAAACAATTGAGGGGGTTCAACTCCCCCCCCCCCCCCCTTTCGCTGCGTACGCGCCTGGTCCTTCATGGGAATGCCGAAGGAGATTATACCAGCCCCACATAGACATAATTATGTCCAATTTGGGGGTAGTTAGCGATTATTTTGTCATGTGTTTTTAACAAGTTGATTGGCTGCATTATCTTGACTGTTTTGAGCTGTACGTTTTGATACAGCACACGAGAGTGACGAGACAAAACCGTACGAGACGCCGCAGGTCTTATGACAAATTATAATGGTTTTGTTATTGACTGAAATGATATCCCACGAGACTAAAAATGTCAGTCTCGTGGGTCTTTTCTGACATTTTTCAGGGTTTAGATCATTTGACGTACGACGGCCCAATCGACCAACAGCATACTAATTCTCGAACTCGTGGTCATTCTGGAAGAAAGGTGCACCCAATATTATCATTATTATAACTATATAGGACTTCGGAAGAAAAAAGTGAATCAATTTCAATCATTTTTGCATCTGCAATCAGGGATTGCTTTAGCAAGAATATAAGCGAGGTCATATTCTGAAAAAAATAGTAAACCCCACTCATGTTTAAGGCCAAGATCTTAAAAAGGGTTATCTATCGGGATATCTAACACAAATCACATGAATTAACTTACTTGGTCTTTGCCACTGAGGAAATGTTGCAGTTTTAGTGAAGTCGTTAAAAAAAATCACAATGACGAGTAAACCTGTACAAATAAATTTCGTATTGTTGTTAGACAGCATTAAATAATCAGTTGGACCAATGTTGGTGATATCCTCGATCTAACGGGGCAACCCAGTTCAAAAGGGAATGTTTGACTGCATGGTATAACTAGTGATTGTCACATTGTCAACTCAAGTTGATCTTTAACCATGACCACTTGTCAGACTGCTTTAAAGGCATCGTTTAACAATGTTAAATCTGAGATGCTTGACCCTACTGTTAAAAATGTCTTTGATATGGTGTAATATTGAACCTCTAACAAAATTGCACTTCAAAATGATCACGGAGTGCCTCAACAAAAGGAAGAGTCTTTAAGTGACCGGTTTTACCATCTTCATTTCCCCCCAATGGACTGTAATGATATAAAACAAAAAATGAAAAATTAAAATTTTGATTTCCAATCATAGATATCTTGATAAAAAGACAGACGATCTGCTTTTAAAAGTCATTTGATTCCTGACTGACCTAAAGGTTTATAATTTTGATTGCAGCGTGATCTAAAATCCAGGATCTTGTTTCAGAATCTGAGGCAATGTTACCGAGTCACTTGATTATGGAATCTGTGTCTGGTTTTTGACTATCGGGTGTGTTCTTATAATAGCGGTTAGCGCGACAGCTACAACACTCTTATTTACTGATGGTGTTTGAGAGAATTTCGCGCCATTTTCTCATGTCGTAAATTCAATATACTGGTTACGTCACCGGAAGTTGCTTCTGACTGGTCAGTCATTTCATGAAGCTCTTAACAGTCCACTCCCAAAGAGATTGTACGTGGGAGGGAACTTTTTAGATCAACATAGTTTAATCTGAAACCGCGCGTGTCACAACTATCTTTCTCAATATGCTATGGTCTCCACTAACCTAAATACATAGGAATTACATGTGTGTATTTATGTGATCATATCATGTATAAACATGACTTAATATCGTTAAAAGCAAGGACAGACAAGATGAACAATGCGAACTTTTTGAACCTCAAAGAGAATGCCGAATCGTGGTAAAAGCAAATAGAATTGTTGAGCGTTCTTTTTATTGTAATTAATGTGACTTTGGAAGAATATAAGGTGTTACAAGGTTATGGGTTATTATAGAGACAGTTTCGATGGTTTCTGACAAACCTATGAATTAAGCTAACTAAATGCGTTATTATGAATCAGAATGAAATTCTAGAAATACGTATGGAATAACTGTAAATGATAGAATTCCTTTATAATGTTTATAGCAAGGAGAAAGTTGTCACCTTAATTTATGAATTGAGTTTACAAAAGACGGATACAGATAAGACAGCTCCTCAACTGTACCTTTAGCACTGTACACAGTTTCTCCACACCATGGAAAGGTACCTATGTGAAAAGAATGTGAACGTTTTTGAGTAATTAATTACATGCATCACATACACGAGGATAAATGCAAGACGGGACGAAATAGTTTATTCTAAAATACCTTTATAGATCTTCATCAGAGCATCGTTTCAAGAAACCATCATAAGTTCACCGACATCCGTTGAAATGTGTGTTAAATTGAATACACGTGTTTCAATGGGTTGTCGGTGAACTTATACTTATGGCGGTTTTGTTAAAGCTGCTCAAGTGTTCACATCGAAAAACAATATCACCATAATTATAAATCACAAGACTTTAACCATCATTTTACAATGGCCACAGCGCTTTATTAGATTACCATGACGGGATATTTGTATACGCACTTTGTAGTATGGTTTCATAAACACGATCGATGTGAGGGAAGGAATACCTACTGACAACCCAATGGATGAAATCAAAATGTGAAACGAGTCCTTAACTCGGACAGGGGGCCTTCGAAACTTATGTTTCCATCATTATCTAGTAAATATTTCCTTCGTATAACTTGCGAGAAAAATAAAAATGAAATAAAGCTAGGTCCAGGAATATGACACTGATAGAATTTTCCAGGAAAAATAAGAATAAAGGTCTAGAATCCGAACGCTCTTTGAGTTCCTCATCTATTTCCCAAAGTTTTGGTACGATACAAAAATTTCACGTAAAATACTTTCCGGATTGATGATATCGTAATGTATACTAAGCATTGTTATTTCTTTTTTTTTCTTCAAAATAAATCTTTCAAATGTGAGTCTATACTAGTCTTGTTCATAACATTTATGCAAACTAAACAGTTCATATACACACAAAGTTTAGGAATTTGATTTTTATAAAATGAACAAAATAAAAAATGTCCCTTGCAACATTTCACCGTTTGAAAAGTCACTACGCGCTTCCAAAACAGGAATTATTCATGTTGGGTCTTGGATGAATTTGTCGGCTTAGCAAAGCTGTCGTGAAATCAAAAAAAATTACGAAAATCAATGGCGCCATCTTGGTTGGTGAATTAAAAAGTGCGCTTTAAAATATTAATTCTACATGTAGAATTTAATTATGATTACCCTAGGGGAAAAAATCCGATATTAACTGAGCTGTCATGAACATTCTACCGCAGTTCATGAATTGCTAGACCAAGGATTCGTTCGCGCAAAATTGAACTAAGAAAATGGATTTCGAATATAACGAGACCTTTCACAACATCACGACGCCGTTAACTGACTTTGGGCAAGATTCTCTACTAACGGAATTCTGTCTACGAAATACCACAAACATCGCCCTAAATTATATTATAGCTACTGCAGCAGCATTTGGAATTGTTTTCACATCCACTACTTTGCTCAGTATTGCTTGTCATCGTCGATTTCGAAAGAAAAACAACGTCTTCCAGTTCAACATCGTTCTCGCTGACTTCCTGTTTGATATTGCTATCATGCTTAGATGCATAGTATTTTTGAATATGCCGGTAAGTTGATAAGATATTCGAATTAATACTTTTTAAGGATCGCCTTTAGCTTGAAAGGTAGTTACAAAGATTTGGGGCACGGTGAATGAATATCAACACAAACAAAAGAGAGAAAGCGACAAAGAGAGAGAGAGAGAGAGAGAGAGAGAGAGAAGAGTGGGAGATGGGAGAAAGACAGATGAAAGGAGATTAGAGGAGGCCCTTACCTGTATTTATTGCACATGTTTTTTATGTGTTTTCACATCAAAATAAATGCCCCCTCCTTCAAGACATGATCTGTAATTATGATGAACGCTATTACTGTCGAATTATACTTATGACTGTATTAGTATAGAAGTATTATGTACGAAGCCCTGTGAACTATCATGTAACTCCATAATATATTTTGATTTTGTTTCAATCGCATGCACTACATACAAGCATTAAGTGAGCTCAACACCGGTTTTGTTCAAGCAATTTAAGAAAAAAAAGGAGGTTTAAAAATCGTGTTTTAAAACAATCGTAACTATGTATGAGACCACTGATCATAAAAATATTTCAATTTTTGACCGGCGCAAATTCAAGAATTCTAACAATGTGTAAAACTCAACATGATTCTAAATCGTGATTCTTTGGTGAAAAGAAAAGGCTAAAAAACGCGGCTTTAATAACATTTTCTCCCTTGTTTAATGTAGGTTCGGAAATGGATTCTCAGTGTCATATATATAGTCGTTCAAACTTCGCAACCGGTATCTTCAGGAAGTGTCCTTCTAGTAGCTCTGGATCAGTTTATTGTCTTCAAGCTCGATCCGTTTGGTGTCCGTAGAATCCTCACCAAGTCTCGTCGAATCTTGATCTCTCTCCTATTCTGGGTGACCATGCTTGTTCCTGCATGCGTTTTCATGTTCCTTCCAGACCCATTATATAACCGGTTTTTTATTACTTTTTCCGCTATCTTCACCGGAGTATTCTACATCCTAGTGTACAGAGCCATTGCTAGAAAATCTCCGCTTGGCAACAGTCAGGTGAGAAAACGAAGGGAGGAGAACAGGCGAGTTTTGAAGACGTACTCCTTCATACTTGGAACAAATTTGGTCCTATCCACATTTCCGGAAGTCACCTGCTTCATACTTTATTACAATAAAAACCAATCTCTTCTGGGATGTGCAGTACAAGGATTGGTTCTCATGGCAGCTCTTAACACAATAGCAAACACTGTTATTTACTGGTGGCGTTTGAAATGGTTTCGCGCCATCTTCACAATGCGAGAACAAAATGTGATAAGTTAGGATGAGGGGGGGGGGGGATTAAGGAGAGGAATATTACGTTATTCCACATTCTATAATTTATTCAAATTTCTGTTAGAGATATGATAATATAGTGGGTTCTGTCATACGTGACACTCCTGGTACTCCCGTTGCAAAGCAAGAATATAAGTTCAGTCATTTCGAAATTTCTATAAGCAGTAGAGTGTATGAGCATAAAATCGACGAGCTCACACAGGAGCAACAAATTATTACTCCAGGCAAACTAATGGAAAAAGGCTATGGCCAAGATTATTTTATGCAAAATTTGTAATGGTTTAAAAGACTGCAATGAATTTCTCGTTCTGAGAAAATGATGTAGGTTATTGTCCAAATAGCAATAGCTCTATACACTAGTGTTGCGATGTCGAGTAGATATAGCCACCGGACTGTGGATCACAAGGTCCGCGGCTCAAGTCCCGCTACGGCAATAATGTTCTTTGGCAGACATTGATCTACATTTACTACCCTCTACCCAGATGTTAAATGGGTACCCGGTAGGATGCGAAAGTTAATGTGGTTAGATGAGCAAGTGTGCGCTTGTACATATGACGCCTGGCTGGGATGCTCCCCAGGGGGTGAAGAATTTGCAAACATTGTATGCGGGTACTAGCATAAATCCAATGACTGGGGTAATACTAATCTGTAAAGCATTTTGAGAGGGCCTGCGGTCCTGAAATCTGATATAAAATAACGAACTATTATTATTATTATTGGTGGGTGAACGAGGCAAAAAAAGGAGAGGGGGGGGTTATAACACGTAAACAAAGTAGAAGATTTGGTTATCCGAACAAGCTCCGGTCTACCAAAATCATATCTTTTTAGGGCCTCTTGCATTACCTTTATTTCGAATTGCATGATAAAATATAAACATATACATGATGTGGCCTGTAAGACAAAGAAATGCAACAGTTGTATGATGCATCTTCTGTTTTAAGTCTTTTCATAAATGGAAGTTACAAATTCTTTTTATAACATTAACAGATATTCGTATTTGATTTTTTTTTTTGGCACATGTGTTTGCATTTATTTAAAAATAAAAAACATCATTTTCCTAATAACAATTACAGTATATAATGTTATTGAATTACATAAAATGTAACAACTGAAATACACAATAAAAGTGCATATATATATATATATATATATAATTGAAAAATTGAAAGTATCGAGGTAATTCGAAGAATCAAGATAATCAAGATAAATGCAAAAGCCAACTATCATACGCAGTAATGTTTGAGTCGATATCAGCCGGGAGGAGGGGGAGGGTCCATGATGCTGCTATAGAATAGGGATATCCAGGAGAATAGAGTGCTACATACAAAGATTTTTCTTTTTAAAGTATCTAAATAAAAAGCGGGAAGAAAGGAAAAAAACTTGCAAGTGTATGCATGTATATGTGTGCAGGTGAAGTAAGTGTTCGATTCGTTTTGTTCATGAGCTGGTCATCTTAAATTGATTTATATAAACAAACAATTAAAGCGTTAAGACCTTATAATGTTCATGAATATTTGAATATCAAATATTTTTTCATAAGTGTCGTGTAGAATAAGAACGTATATTACTTTTGTACACAAAAATATTTCAAGATGCTAATGGTATACTATTTATCCCAAATTTATTCATAAAGATTCAAATTTTAACAATGTAAATATCTGCAATTTTATTGTTTTTAGTTTTAAAAAAACTATTGGATCAGTATGGGCGAAATGTGAATGTGTACGAATACGGAGTGCTTTCTTTTGGAGACTATATAATTTCATCTTATTACTATTACCCCATATTATGCTACATTTAGATGAAAATTATGTATGGCAAAATGAAAAGCATAAATAGAGAATTTTGTGAAAGATATTATTTCAATCTATATACAATTCCTATGCCTCTCGAGACTAAAATTCAAATGCTATTGATATGACTATTCCAAGTTAGATTTGAGTCGATCATTACACCTAAGAATTTTGTAACTTCTTTTCTATTTATGGGCATGTGCATTTATAACAAAATATTATAATAAAGTACAAGTTTAGAGTGTATGTTTTTTAAATAAATATAAGTAGTCTTTTTGTGAATAAAATACGTCAGTATCGTCTGCAAACAAAACGTCTGTTAGGAGTGGTGATGCATTACAAATGTCATTTATATATATTAACAACAGTCAGGGACCTAAGATAGAGCCCTGTGGTACTCCGCACTTAAAGGTGGGAATTATATATATATATATATAGTGCCTTCGATGACGAGAAAGGTCTATCCTTGATTGCTAAAGTAATGCTAAGTTCACACCGACGCCGAATTGATGGCGCATTAAATCGGCGAGCAAAGCGGCGGCAAAGCGTAACAAAGCTTAATTAAAGCGTAAAGACCGTAATAGAGCGTGAGAAAGCTTTGATCAATTCGGGACATTCGGCAAGAGCGCCAAATTTGTTTAAACTGTTTAAAAATTTGAGGCGATCTGTCACGAATTGTGTAAAGCGGGGAGAGCGTATTAAAGCTTATCAAAGCGTCACAAAGCTTATCAAAGTTTTGCTCAAAGCGTAGGAAAGCTTAACAGAGTTTAAATTTTCGGCGCTCTTGCCGAATGTCCCGAATTGCTCAAAGCTTTCTCACGCTCTACTGTCTTTACGCTTTAATTAAGCTTTGTTACGCTTTGCCGCCGCTTTGCTCGCCGATTTAATGCGCCATCAATTCGGCGTCGGTGTGAACTTAGCATAACATATCTCAGGAGATCGTGAGATTTTTTGAAAAAATGACGCCGAATTGATCGCCGATTTAAAGCGCGACATTCGGCGTCGGTGTGAACTAGGCATAATTGTAACTTAGTGCTAAGTAACAGTTTTTCACAGCAATTTGATAAGCTGATATTTGTAGAGCTGTAATAAATTTGCTAAAGCTAGAGATTCTAGACCAAAAATGAAATATTTGCAAGCCTATGCCTATGCACGCACACCATGCATGCTGATATAGGCAAGGCGCTATACGTACGTGTGTGAAGCCCAGAGCTTCGCACCGTTTTGAATTTCGCATCTTTAGCACGCCTAAAGCTTGTTATTGACAAGATAAGCTCTGATTGACTGAATGCAAATGAGTTCATACTGGGGGTCTGGAGCTCAAGTGGGAAAAAAATTACGCAGCCGGTCGTCGGGCAATTTCTTTAAAATCAGCCGGTGGCCGGTCAGAGACCGCTCGGGAATCAGTGGGTCATCATTCGGTCACTGCCGGGACGCCGCCCGTAAAAGCTTTTAGATTTCGCCCAGTTTTTACCAAACATCGACATACGTCCGACAGGAAATCGACAGCATACCGCCCAGGCATTGCTGGTGCTCTACATTCTGCTCGACTACCTTAAAAATCGCTCGGCGATGCCTTATGCCTCGATCACAAATACCCTTACGGGCTGCTACGAACGCCGTACGATCGATTTTCAGACCATTTCGTAAGATCTTCTTAAGAAGGCCGTACGAAACCAGCGTTCGAAGACCGTTCGTAGACCGTTCGTAAGATCGCAGATTGGTCGATGGTCTTGTCCAAGATTTTTTTTAACATCGTACGAAACCCACTCTTCGTAAGGCAGCCGTTAGAACGCCGTAATTACACCGTAAGAACCACGCAAGATTTTCGTACATTTCGTAGGGTCGAGGGACAATTCTAGAAGCTTCAAATTATTACGATGACCGTAAGAACGCCTCAAGTTGTTCATAAAGGGCTCAACGAGCGGAAATTCTTATGGCGTTCGTAAGGCGTTCGTAAGGTGCTCGTAAGTTGTACGTACACAATTTATACAAATTTTGAGTTTTTAGCGGTTATAAAGCCAAGCGCGCGAAGTTCAAATCTTCACTCTGTTTATAGTCAAAGGCGACGGAAGTGGGGGGGGGGGGGGGGAGGCGGGGGCAGGGGGGGGGGGGTAGTAAAGGAGTAAAGGAGTAAAAATGGTTTGTATGGAACACTAAACCCAGGTGAAGTAAATGGGTACCTTTCAAACTCCATTTACGCCTAATCATAGTAGCCAGGCTAAAGCTAGGGTAATATAATTCATGCGCCTCAAAATAATTGACAGGAGCAATATGGCTCAATATAAGTGCGTTATATTATAACCTCTGTCTTTCTCCATACCTATCTACTCCGATCTCTCTCTCTCTCTCTCTCTCTCTCTCTTTCTCTCTATCTCTCTCTTCCTTTAGAGGTGTATAGATCGGAAGATGAGGTTTACAGGGAAACTAAGAAAGGAGAAGTATGACTTTGATGCCAGCGCAAAAACTTGTTGACTTCTTCGGTGAACATGACTGCTTTTATGTTAAAGGAAGTAACAGATATGTTAACAATAAGTTCAAGAAACACTTGATGGAGTTGTAATTGCAGTTTTAGTCTTCTTGGCAATACTGCCATCGTGAAACATCGAACTTGCAACAGTCATAGAATTTTCGACAGTATACGGCAGCGTTTTTTTTTGCAACCCGTCAAGATCTTCTTACGAATGACTTGTGAATGCCGTGAGTTACACGTACGACCACCTTGGGAGAACAAAGACTCTTAAGATTGGCGTAAGTCTGACGTAAGAAGAACTCAAGGCGTTCTTACGAAAAACGTGCGAATTCTAGGGCCATTGTAAACCGAAAATCATTTCGTTTCTCAAGTGGGTTTTGAGTTGTTCTTGCGAATTAAACGGCGTTCGTACGAACTCGGTAAGAAAGACGTAAGAAGCTATGCCACAACTACGAATATCTACGAACTCTGAAATTCGTAGGAACAGAAAGATTCGTACGAACGAATCGTTCGTACGAACATTTGTGACCGTAGCATTAAGCTATGATCACATCACATAAAAGTAGCCTGCTCGGCGGCCGGGCGGCGAGTTTTGAGCCAATTTCGCCCGGGCACCGCTTGTTTTTAGGGCATCGCTCGGTCGCAGCTGAAGTTTTAGCGCGGAGTTAAAATTCGGGCGGCGCCTGCTCACTTTCGCTCGCCGCCCAAAGTATGCTCGGTGCCCGGGCGGTCGCCGTCCATTTGACCTAGCAACTTCGATTTTTGACCTATATCGCTCGACGGCAAACGCTCGATTAGGTCTGTGTCCGGGCGGCGACGCCCGGGCACCGAGCGTATTTTGGCGCCCGGCTGAATGCCGGCCGGATGCCGGGCAATTTCCTTAAAATTAGCCGGTGGCTGGTCGGAGACCGCTCCGGTATCGGTGGGTCATCGGTCGGTGACTGCCGAGACGCCGCCCGGAGAAGCTCTCCGATTTCGCCCAGTTTTGCCTAAAATTGACCGGCGACCGACGGGAAATCGACAGGGCACCGCCCAGGCATCACTGGGGCTCTATAACCTGCTCGACTTCTCCAAAGAATAGTTGGGCGACGCATAAATTCCAGTGTCGACCGAGCAGGCTACTAATCGGTCGGTCGCTGCTCTGATTTGTGACCATAGCTTAAATGCAAGCGGCGACCAAGCAGGCTACAAATCGGTCGGTCGCCGATCTGAGTTGTGACCATAGCTTAAGTTCTGACTGATGAACATTTGTATTGTGTTAAAAAGTAACGTACTGGAACCAATTATTACCTTTTATCGGAGTACACACAGTCAGGTGAAGAGAAGACAGACATAAGACGTACGCCACACACAATAGCCAGCGAGCCATGTTAACCATCTTTAACCTGAATAAATGACATTTTAGAAATCATATAGTAAGACGTCTACATTGGTTAAATAATACTCATATCAATCAATTCCAAAAAATCAAAAGAAGGAATAAATGTTGCGATAAATAGAAAGCGCATTAATCAAATGATTCAAACGAAGATATGAAGAGAATTAATGTCGAAAAACATAGACACAGGAATCGTGGAACTAAGTCGGGGGAAAGTATTTATTTGGATTCATTGAAACATAGATATAGATGATAAAAACGTGATCACCAAAGCTGTTTTCCATCTTGGTCCTGAATAATGAAATACAATAGTACACATATAAACATTTCAAATATATAGTGATACAACAACGACTTACCAAGCTTTGAAAGGGACTCCGAGCTGCACTAAGTCGACGGAGAGAATGAATTCTTGCAAACGTGTCACGATGATATATAGAAAAAAAACATGTTGTACTGTATGACCATATGTTTAAAAATCATAGACTGGCGATAACAATTAATTAATATCTCTAGCTGTCAAAACACCAATTGAGACGTGTTTTCGTATTGATGTTATTCAATTTGATTTCTTCGTTTCCATAAGGAAACATGAAAAGACAACGTTAAATCGTATTCAACAACCATCTCTCTGATATCCCATCTGCCCCCTCAACCCAACATGAGTGCAATCCATCACCAATTCACCATGGGTTTGATGTGTTTATTTCTTCTTACCATATGTTCATCATAATAAATGTCAAGACACATAGTGAAATCTGTTGTTCCACAAAGAATGGTTTGATACACTTTTATTTTGTAGGTGTTTTTTAGGAGGAGGGCCCGGGTAGCTAATGGGTAAATGCACCGGTCGCACTCTGATAATGATTTCTTTCCTTGCCTGCGGTAGAGGAGGGGATTTTAGCGTCTCATTTTCTCACCCCTTTTTCCATATCCCCCCTCTCTTTTTTTTTCTCTCTCTCTCTCTCTGTCTCTGTCTCTTTTTTCTATTTTTCTCTCTCTCTCTCTATCTCTTTCTCTCTTCGTGTCTCTTTTATAAATCGAGACGATACTTCGTATAGGCGCTATACATTATTAATATTACTTCATTTCCTTTCCTTTTCCACTCCGTCATTCGAGTGGGGGCGTCTGCCCCCTCCTTCCTGCCTCTACGCCACTTGCTACAGGGGCTATACATAATCTCAAAATGATAATCAATTTTATGTATGGGCCTATGGAGAAGTAATATTTCGTAGAAGAAATACCCAACTTGGGAAAGGGTAAAGCATTTTTTTTTAATCATCAGCGATTTTGCCATCAATCCACCTGTTAATCCTGTCGGCGCTTACAAAACTATTCATCTTAAAATATATTGAATTAAAAAAGGCATTGCCCTTCTCCAATACTATATATCGGAGCAGGGAGGTGATAGAGAAGGAGTGGAATCAACCCGCTCTCCTTTGACCTAATGCTCTAAGCCACCGAAAAGTTATGCGCTAATCTGCAACTCTTGTCCAGGTGGTGAGATAAAAGAGCGCATGAAATATAAGGAATTAGAATTCCTACATCAGAAAATGGTATCCCAGCAAATGTTCGCTGCCCTTTCAATAATTTCTCATCAAATGTTGAATGTGTAATGAGTAGAACAAGCGAACAAAAACTTGTGTAATTTCATCCTTTTTTCCAACTGCAAAAATACAAAGAACACGCGAAAATACGCTTCAGCCAACTGAAAGATATCGAAGATTGTAAATCATGGATTGAATGACGGGATATTAAAACATGCGGAAAAAAAGCGCATTATCCTTATACAGTGCGTCCCAGAAAAAACGAAACCGAGAAGTATCGATGTTCTATCATAACTTAATCACAAATAAAAGTGCCTGGCCTTCGAAATTCCCTGCAGTGAAAGAGCGGCTCGCAGCATGGAACTTCAAAGCCTAGTGGAATGTTACGCTTTAGAACTCACGCATGCGTTTGAATAAATTACAAGAAGTTCCACTCCTTCTTTATCACCTCCTTGATCGGAGCCGTAGAACTTTTCAAAATGTATTGCCACGTTTGAATAAGCCAGTTCCTAAATAACCGCGGAATGCATGACCCTAAATATACACTGATCTTATATGCACCCCCTCCTGTCGCTACACCACTGGCTACAGGGGCTGTACATAATATCAGAGTGATAATTTCATGTATGAGCCTATGGAGAAGTAATATTTCGTAGTAGAAGTACCCAACTGGAGAAAGGGTAAATCAATGTCTTAAATCATCAGCGATTTTACCCTCCATCCCCCTGTCAACCTCCGTCGTCGCTTACAAAATGATTCATTTTGAAATCAATTGTATTTTTAACGAAAGGGCAATGCCTTTCTCCAATTTCATATCTCGGGGCCGTAGAAGTTGTCATAATGTATAGCCACGTATGAATAAGCAAGTTCCTAAATAGCTTCGGAATGCATGCCTCCAAAATATCCACAGATCTTTTACACGATGGATACGTCCCGTTTGTGCAATTTAGAATAATCACTGCCGAAGTGATGGAGATGCTTCATGTTTTCCTTTTGTTTGCCTCTTGGGAAGAATACTTCCACCTTTGTAGTCTTGTTCAGATGGAGAAAAGTTACCCCAGGGTAAAGGTCATGTTAAGAGCTAATCGAGGTAAATATGGCGGGGTATATGGCGGGCAAAGCATGCCACTATCCGTACAACTATACAACTATTCGACTATACGTCTATCTAGCCGGCCAATCAGAACGCATGAAACTGTACATCTATAAACTATACCAGTAGCGGATTCAGGGGGCACAGGGGGTATGTGCCCCCCCCCCCCCCGGTAGAAAAAAGGGGGGAAGGGGAAAGAAAAAGGGAGAAGAGGAGAAACAGGAGGGGAAAGAAAAAGGAGGATGGAAAAAATAAAAGGGAAGAGAGAAAGAAGAAGAAAAAAGGAGAAGAGAAAAGAGAAGAGGAAAAAATGAGGGGAAAGGAAGAAAGGGGTAGAGAGAGAGGGGAGAAAAGGCGGAAAAGGAAGAAAGGGGAAAGACTGAGAAGAGAAAAAGGAAAAAATAAATTCTCCGTCTGAACCGAACTTGTATCAGATAAATGTACTGTCGGTGCATAAATGAATCCTGATTACATTAATTTCCGCCCTCTTATGCTTGCTTGGGGCAAATCTCTAATAACACAATTAGATAAAATATTCTTGGCTCAAAAGAGGGTAATAAGAACAATCTGTAATGCTGACTTTCGTGCTCATACAAATCCTCTTTTTTATCATCATAGGATTTTAAAGGTAGAAGATATTTATTATATGCAATTGGGTTCCTTAATGTATGATCTCAACTCAGGTGTACTGCCACTGGCATTAGCCAAGATTTTCAAGAGAAACAATCAAATTCACAATTATGCCACAAGAGGTGCTTCTGCATTCCACTTACCCCATGCAAGGACAAAGTTTACTCTCAACACTTTAGTTTGCACTGGACCAAGGTTTTGGAACACTCTTGACTCAAGCATTAGCCATTCTGTCAGTATATCTGTCTTCAAACGTAAACTGAAATTGTACTTATTGAATAATTACTTAGTTGTTTCTTAATCTGTAGTGTCGTGATTTATATTTGAACTTAATCCATTCCCCAATTTACTACTGTATAGCAACTGCCGACTTACCTTTTCCTTTTTCTTTCCTTTCTCGCCTGTAGCTAGCTTTCAGTTTACAGTGAAAGTATATATATATATATTTTTTTTCTTTCTCCCCCCACTCGAGCTCTCCCTCTCTTTCCCACTCCCGCCCCCTCTCTTCATTTCTATATCCCACATTATTATCACTCTTATCTCCCCCTTTTGTACATAGTCTCTTCTCCCCACCCATTTTTATTACTCAGTTAAACCATGTGTATAATCATATGGTTATTGTTTATAGTTATTTGTTTTAGTACTTTAGCGCCTTTGACGAACATTTCTTGTATTAATCTATTATATAACCAGGCTGTTCTTGTTGTTTATGTTATTGTTTTTGAGGGACCTGACCTCTACAAGCTAAGCTTTAATTAGGTCTCCTCGTCTTTTCTTCTTTTGTTTTCTCATGTAAATGCATTGTGTGAACTTGATTCTTATAAATGTTCCTCTTATATACTTTGCATGTTATACATTTGTTAAATTGTATTACATTTATGTTGGAAGAAAGACAAATAAACTTGAACTTGAACTTGAACTTATGAAACCTTTATAATAATATTTTATCATATGGTATGCATGATCCCAAAATATCCACAGATCTTTTACATGATGGATGCGTCCTGTTTTTGCAATTTAGAATAATCACTGCCGAAGTGATGGAGATGCTTCATGGAATACATTGCCTCTTGAGAAGAATACTTCCACCTGTGTATCAGATAAATGTAGTGTCGGTGCATAAATGAATCCTGATTACATAACTTTCATGAGCACGATACCAACATTCGTCTCGGTGGTTTTACAATTTTGGAACGAATGACCTTTATCTTCCCATGCGCAAATCCTAAGTACGAACTCGCTTAAATATTAAAAGTTTTCCTGAATGTGATAACATAAAGGTTTCATAAGAGGGCGGCATACTTGGAACTTTGATGGAAAAAAGCGACAGGGGGAAATTATTATAACAATTAGTGACTCTTATCTTGACAACATGTCTTATGATATTTAAACGTGAAATTCAAAGAAGATCACAAATATGTCAACTAATGTATCACTAGAAACTGGTAAGCTAACAGAGTGCCATCGGACAAGTTTTAAGTCAACTACATATTGGGTGATTTATAAAAATACAAATACAACCACCTCCATAGCACCTTGGATATACGAGAGATATGCCGGAAAAAATAACGATGTTTTAATGACGTCACTATATGGACCAACACTGCCCAAGCAGACGACATCCCATAGAGAATGAACATAATTGCAAAGCTATTATTTCTCAAATTATAATGAGTTTAGTGTATATAAATGTAATGGCATGTCAAACCATTCAAAAGGGGATATGACCCGATTCTGATAACTAAAATCTTTTGCTTGTAAATACACAGGATAGGGGTTAATTAACAATCAAAGAAACCAGACTTTCAAATTGAAAAAAACCCGGAATGATATTAAGGACGGCATTTGTTCCCTCTTGAAACGCCGAACATACCCCGGTGTGTGCAGCTGAATATACAATGGCGTCTTATTTTGTTTACAGGCGACAGATTCCTTTATTTTTGTATCGCTGCATTTGTCATCAAAATAAAACCATGCGCGGGGTTTAGAGTGAGGCAATAGATTATACATTTAGCCTGACGGTAGTGAAGTAAGAGAAAGAACTCAAGAGAAGATGAAAACACAGGCACTGAAAATGTGTGAGATGTCATGGGACATCGTCTGCTTGTGCAAGTCATGTCCATACTGTGATCTCACACATCTCAGCAGCGTTCGGAGAGCTCTTCAGGTGCTATGCCGGGGCTGTATTTAAGCGTTTTGTAATTTATGATAATCAGTACTTAGAATGTTTCCAAGCATTGAATTTTGATAACCTTGTCGAATCAAAGTTTCAATTTTGCAATAATGAAAATAAAGTTAGTTTTTAAAATCAATGAATATCTGCTTTAAACTTATCTATAAAGTTAATATTTTAAAATCAATTTGTCGAGCTAATTTAGATCTTCCTGGATTTAAACAACTAGAAGTGCCTTTTAAAATAATGAAAATGTTGAATGGAAGTGAGAATTCAGACAGAAAGAACGATCCAGCCATTTCAGTCATAATTTAGGGACAAAATAATCATTAACATAATCATCGAGATCTTGATAATCGTTGCCATCATCACCATTTTTGTCTAAAACGTTTTAGCCCTCCATGGGCTATTGTATTGAGTCATACAAAACATTTTATAATTCAATGGAATCAAGTCTTTCTTTAACTCAAACAAAACATAATACTTCCACAGTTCTCTCCTTGTTGATCATACAAACAAATGTTGAAGTGACTGCCACATAGTAATAAAAATGGTTATACATACCAGATATAGATATAGATATATATGTCTTCAATAAACAAAATTTACATTTTCTTAATCAAACTCTGCCTGTATTCGAGGACCTTCATGTATCCATTTCACCGTTTCATTCCAGATTGATTTACTGATTTCACAATTATAAAAGAGCCATGTTAACCATCTTTAACCTGAATAAATTACGTTTTAGAAATCATATAGTAAGACGTCTACATTGGTTAAATAAAACTGATATCATTATCATTTCAATCAATCAATTTCAAATAAAAAGGAGGAATAGATGTTGCAATAAATAGAAAGCGCATTATTCAAATGATTCAAACGAAGATGTATATAGAGTTAATGTGGTTAAAAAAAAAAGGGGGGAATCAGGGAACTAAGTCGGAGGAAATTATTTATTTGTATTCTTTGAAACAAAGTTATACATGATAAAAACGTGATCACCAAAACTGTTTTCCATCATGGTCCTGAATAATGGAATATAATAGTAAACATCATGGGTGTCGATCCCGGGGGGGGGGGTGGGGGGATATATCACCCCCCCCCCTCAATATTGCAGGTTGGGGATGGCCTGTACAATCATCCCCCTCCAATAATTCACCATTAATACAAATGAAGAGAAAAATTAATGATGAGAGCCCGATGAGAGTAGTTAATGGTTATTACTCGCAAAATGACACATTTTGCTATCACATTTTCATAATACCTACATATATAAATAGAAAACGAAGTAAATGAGACAACCGTATATGAGACAAGAATAAATGAATTCTCTCTCATACGGTTTCATCAGGAATTGATGAATTTATTCAATTTATTCAATCAACAGCATCATAGAAATGCAGTGCGCCAAATGCAAAGCCGCAGGGTTAAAAAGCAACGAGCTAAATGTTAAAGGGATAGTTGATTTCTGTTTTCAGACCGCAAATGCCTTCAAAGTGCATGGTTATTGCTCTTATTCTTATCCATGATATTTCTAGTCCTCTTTTAGAACCTAAAAATGCTAGGAAGGTAATTTTAGACCCCAAAATGTGTGAAATTTAGCCAATACGAGCATACCAATTCGGCTCCACTTTAAAAAAAACATGGTGACCGTTAATTAATTATTTAATTAAAAATAACAATACATTGGCCGGCTGGTTGTGCGTAATATAAGCAACACGAAAATGCCAACAACAGAAAACAACATCGGCATTGGCTGAAATACGACGTAAAAGGCGTTATTTCGTTTTTTTTCAACGGTTTTTTCAAATTTTTCAAAATATCTAATATTTGTTGTGGTACACAAGTATTAAAAATCGTTATATTTCAGCCGTCTCTGAACCGATTTTGATCAAACGAAGATGATTTTGTCATTTAAATATTATGTTCTTCTAAATTTGACACTCAGTTTTTCATTATCTCACAAAAAAGAAATTTGTGTAGCGCCCTCTGCAACAGAAGTCAACTATCCCTTTAAGCGCAAAGCGCAAAAGTGCAAAAAAAGAAGAAGTAGAGAGTGCGAGACATAGAGGATAATAACCCAGGTAGCAAGCCCATGTGGGATCCACATGGGTCCCATATTCTCTGAAACATGGGCGCCATATGGAAAACCATCTGGGGCCCTAAGGCATCTACACCCAAGAAGCATATGAGACCCATATGGGTGAACCCATATAAGACAGATGGGACCCAGATGGGACCCATACCAAACTGGGCCCAAATAGGTATGCCCAGCTTAATCCCATATGGTACCCATTTTTGTTAACCCAGATATATCCCATGTGGGTTAACCCAGATATTTCCTCTGTGTTACCCATATGGGCATATTCATATTCTACCCATATGTGCACGCCCAGCTCATTCCCATCTGGGACCCATAAGGGCTGGCCCAGATAGATTCCATATGGGTTACTAAATATTGGTCCCATATGGGAAAACATATATGGCCCAGATGGTACAAGTGACCCAGATCGTCCCCATATGGGCCCCATATGGGCTTGCTACCTGGGAAATTGGGAAAAGGGGAAGAAACGGGCAGAAGAAAAAAGGAAGGGGGAAGAGAAAGACAAGAGAAGGACGGTTTTGTCCAAATGGCAGCATGTAGGAGACGAAACTTTTAGTTTGTTCCCTGATTCATACTCAGTAACTATTTTTTTTTAATTGATTTTATCCATTTCTTTGTTTATTTATATTTCTACATGTAAAACATTTGAAGAGCTATTTTGTGTGCTCTGTGTGCCCATGCCTTGAGCCATAATGCATGGCCGTCCAGAGGATTGTTTTTTATGTTTGGGACCGGGGTAAAATGCAATAAATTATCGAAAATTTATTGCATTTTCTGTGTTTTTTTATATTTATGGAAACTGCCCCCTTACCCTAGCCCCCGCTGCGTACAGTCATGGTTCAGTGACAAAACAATGGCCTCGTAACTGTGAGGCCCCAGGATCAAAACCGTGTCGATGTGCTATATTAGTGCCCTTTTGTGGGGCATTAATCCTCATTACTGTCATTTATGACTTGAGGGCGTAGGTCCCCTAGTTAATAAGCATAGTAGCATACACATGCTTTAGCAGTCCCGCAAAAAAAACATTGGCAAATTATTATTCAATTAAATCTGAGAATGTATACTATTATCTAGATCTATTATTTTTAAATAATTTTTAAAATAATTCCATCAATTGGGGTAAAACTAAAATATTCCACCTTTATGAGCGACAGTGTATGTACATAAACAAGAAATACAACAGAATACTGCAGTTCGATATTTTGGAGAAAGATTATTATGTCACAACTTTTTTTTGTTTTATTGAAAAGCTGATGTACTAGGCCTATGTATTGTATTCAAACGTAACAAGCATAAGATAGTTAAGGTGTTTTTGAAGATTAGAATGTTATTAAGTTTGAATTTTTGTTTATAACACCCTTTAAATAATAATGCACCTTCTAAGACTGGTTATAGTTTTTGAAGAAAAAATATTGCTCAGGGTCTTAGGGGAATATTATGCTTATGTTTTAGAGCGTATCTGGTATGATAAGTATATCTGGGTGAAGAAGGAGATAATGGAAGTTTGTTGTTTGGTAGTTGGAACGTAAATTCTTTTTTTTTGTTTGTTAAGAAACAGACAGTTTGTATGAGATCAGGAGTGGAAATTTTCTGTCATTTTGCGAACCAAATTTTGCATCAGTGATATTCTGTTGTATTGAATTGAGTTCCCCGCAGTTGGTTTAATTAAAGAAGGAAGAGAGTCAAATGAAGAACCAAAAGCAAAAGCAATATGTTTTTCATTTACTAATGAGAACTATGTTTTTTTGAGATCTCCTTACACAGAATGTTGTAATGGGTTTTTCACGATAAATGTTGTTTGGGGACATCAATATTCATTACATGTATGTTTCTATCACCTGGAAATCAAGAATTTTCTGTCTACATGAACCCTTCCTGGATGCTTATTAATGCATTTGCCCACTTGTAACATAATACTTTCACAACTTGATATCCCTCACCATTGGGTTTTTGTTGGGTAATGTCTAAATTTCGTTTAAAAATAGATGATATCAGTTTTGAAGGCCTACACTGCAGGCAAGAGTCAGGACTAACATTTAGCATGTTATTAATTTTAATACCACTCTTATATTCTCTGAAATGTTATGTTTATTGAGGGTGACTTGAAAAAGTTAATAACTTGGAAGGGAGGGGATGCAACCTGCCACACGCTTCTACCTCTTGGTTGCTTTGATCCATTGCCGAAAATATGTTGGCACCTATCATCCCCCCCCCCCTACCACGGATACAAATCGACACCCATTGTAAACATGAAAACATTACAAATCTTTCAAAATTATTTCAAAACAACGAGTTACCAAGCTTTGAAAGGGATTCCGAGCTGCACAAAGTCGACGAAGAGAATGAACTCTTGCAAACGTGTCGCGACGACAGAACAAAAACATGTTGTGTTGTATGACCATTTGTTTAAAAACCATAGACTGGCGATAACAATTAATTAATATCTCTAGCTGTCAAAACACCAATTGAGACGTGTTTACGTATTGATGTTATTAAATTTGATTTCTTCGTTTCCATATGGAAACATGAAAAGACAACGTTATATCGTATTCAACAACCATCTCTCTGATATCCCATCTTCCCCCTCAACCCAACTTGAGTGCAATCCATCACCAATTCACCATGGAATTGATTTGTTTAATTCTACTTACCATATGTTCATCATAGTTTCAAGTTTCAAGTTTTATTTATCTTTCTTTCATAACACACATTATAAATATGACATGAATATAAAGGAGTGAACAGAATATGGCGTTACAATAAAAAGATGAGGTGACCTTGGTTGAAAGCAAGGCTTGTGGATTTAAGGTCCCTCATGAGTGGTTTAAGAGTATGTCCTAAAAGATCAAAACTCGTCAAATGAAAAATAATGCGTACATTTAAATGCTTACAAAACTAAACTAACTAAACAACTGAAAAAATATTAAACATAAATAAGTACAATAAAATCTACTGACTACTAAATAATGGCTATAAACAACAGGAACAGGAACAGAAATATACCACGAGCAACAGGACTGAAACACAGACAAAAACTAAACAAGACAGACAGGTGAATAGATGTGAGAAACGGGAGTAGAATTATGCTGACCTATATAGCAAATAGTTTTCTTAAATATTGATCACAACTATAAATCTAGACGATATCGACTCAAATACAGTAACTTCAGTTTGCGCTTAAATACATAAATACTGACCGATTGCGCTATTCTTGGTTCAAGGGAATTCCAAAACCTAGGTCCAGTGGACCCCAAAGTAGTAAGGGCAAATTGCGTTCTAACAAGAGGTAAGTGATATGCTTGCGCCTGTCGTGTGGAATACCTATGAAATTGGTTATTTTTCTTAAATATTCCAGCCAAGGCTACTGGCAGTAGACCTGCATTCAATTCATACATTAGAGCTCCTAGTTGTAAATGATAAATATCTTCAACTATTAAAAAAAAGAACATCTGTATGTGCAAGATAGTGAGTATTACAAACAATTCGTATTACTCTTTTTCTGTACCAGTAGTAATTTATCCATTTGAGATTTGAATAAGTTGCCCCAAGCTAGCACACCATAGTGAAATATGGCAAAATCAAAGTTGCGTACAACATATGTAAAATATTCAGTGGGAACACAGATTTCAATTTATAAATTACACCAGTATTTCTTGACAATAATTTACAAAGTTTACTAATATGGTACTTCCAATTTAAATGTTCATCAATATGCAAGCCAAGAAATTTAAATGTAGATACCCTTTCAATCTCAACACCATTAACATTACATTGCCAGGCAATATACTCAGGGAATTACTAAAGAGCATATAATTAGTTTTTTTAAGATTTAAAGACAACTTGTTTGCTTGAATCCACAAAGTCGCATTAGTCAACTCGGAGTTTACAGTCTGCAAAAGAGTTTGTGGATTTCTGTGAGAGAAAAATACACTCGAGTCATCTGCAAATAAAATGAACATCTTTGCGGAAAGTTGAAAATCGTTAATATACACAATAAACAAAAGCGGGCCTAGAAGGGATCCCTGTGGGACCCCACAAGTGACGTCCCGCATATCTGAATCAATTCCATTTAAAGTAACAAACTGTTTCCTATTTGTTAAGTAGCTTCTAAACCAATCTAATGCTATTCCCCTTACACCATAATGACACAGTTTATCTATCAAAATATAATGATTTACAGTATCAAACGCTTTAGAGTAGTCTAAGAAGCCACCAACTGTATGCATGCATAGTGAATGTCACGACACGTATATAGTAGAATCTGTTGTTCCACAAAGAACGGTTGGATATACTTTTATTTGTTTAGGTTTTTTTAAGAGGGGGGGTGAGATTATGTATAGCCCCTGTAGCAAGTGGCGTAGCGACAGGAGGGAGGGGGCTGACGCCCCCACTCGAATTACGGAGTGGTAGATAATGGGGAAATGCACCGGTCGCACTCTGATAATGATTTCTTTCCTTGCCTGCGGTAAGGATGTATGTAAAATGTATGTTTCTATCACCAGGAAATCAAGAATTTTCTGTCTACATGAACCCTTCCTGAATGCTTATTAATGCATTTGCCCACTTGTAACATAATACTTTCACAACTTGGTATCCCTCACCATTGGATTTGCGTTGGGTAATGTCTAAATTTCGTTTAAAAATAGATGATATCAGTCTGGAAGGCCTACACTGCAGGCAAGAGTCAGGACTAACACTTAGCAATATTAATTTTAATACCACTCTTATATTCTCTGAAATGTTATATTTATTGAGGGTGACTTGAAAAAGTTAATAACTTGGAAGGGAGGGGATGCAACCTGCCACACGCTTCTACCTCTTAGTTGCTTTGATCTATTGCCGAAAATATTATGGCACCTATCACCCCCCCCCCCCCTCCCCCCCCCTACCTCGGATACAAATCGACACCCATAGTAAACATGAAAACATTTCAAATCTTTCATAATCATTTTAAAACAACGACTAACCAAGCTTTGAAAGGGATTCCGAGCTGCACAAAGTCGAAAGAGAGAATGAACTCTTGCAAACGTGTCACGATGATATATAGAACAAAAAACATGTTGTGTTGTATGACCATATGTTTAAATATCATAGACTGGCTATAACAATTAATTGATATCTCTAGCTGTCAAAACACCAATTGAGACGTGTTGACGTATTGATGTTATTAATTTGATTTCTTCGTTTCCATATGGAAACATGACAAGACAACGTTAAATCTTATTCAACAACCATCTCTCTGATATCCCATCTCCCCCCTCAACCTAACATGAGTGCAATCCATCACCAATTCACCATGGAATTGATTTGTTTATTTCTACTTACCATAAAATTATGTTCATCATAGTGAATGTCACGACACGTAGTGGAATCTGTTGTTCCACAAAGAACGGTTGGATATACTTTTATTTGTTTAGGTTTTTTTAAGAGGGGGGTTGAGATTATGTATAGCCCCTGTAGCAAGTGGCGTAGCGACAGGAGGGAGGGGACTGACGCCCCCACTCGAATTACGGAGTGGTAGATAATGGGGAAATGCACTGGTCGCACTCTGATAATGATTTCTTTCCTTGCCTGTGGTAGTGGAGGGGGTTTAGCGTCTCATTTTCTCAACCCTTTTTTCCATATCCCCCCTCCTCTCTCTCTCTCTATCTCTCTCTCTGTCTTTTTTTTCCTATTTTTCTCTCTCTCTCTTCGTGTCTCTTTTATAAATCGAGACGATACTTCGTATAGGCGCTATACATTATTAATATTACTTCCTTTCCTTTCCTTTTCCACTCAGTCATTCGAGTGAGGGCGTCTGCCCCCCTCTCTCCTGTCGCTACGCCACTTGCTACAGGGGCTATACATAATCTCAAAATGATAATCAATTTCATGTATGGGCCTATGGAGAATTTGATTTTTTTCGTTTCCATAGGGAAACATGTAAAGACAACTTTCGACACTGCAATCTTGACATTTCAATTTAATGATTAGCATTAAACAAAGTAACATACTTTATGTTAAATATTAAGTATATTATTGCATAGACATGATAGAGTATTTATACTATATATCCGTTTATACAAATTTAAAAGCATACTAGACTCGGTCAAGCAAAACTTATGCACTGCATGTATCAAAAGCTTACAATGAGGCCGCTTGCCGAGCATTAAACATTATAGACATATTGATTATTATAGTCTTCCCAAATAGGATGATCAGTGAGAAAAAAAAAGTTTATACCTGGTTCTGTTTTGAAGCGCTTTACGTATGAATACACCTTAGTTGTTAAAGATAGGTATTGACGTTTTACAATTGAATGATACTATTTGTTTACCAAGATATTATTGATATCATGTATACATTGGTTAGTAAAGAAGTTTGTTCCGTATTATGTCACAAATGTAGACAGCGCGATCCTAAATCATGCGTGTCCAGATAATCTTCAGATTTGTTTCTAGATTGCATAGATTATTTCACTTTGTGTCGATTCATGTAAAAGATGATAATTATGAGGTTTAAATTTCTCTAATAAAAAAAAATTGGTCCTGTACATTTATGTTTCTAACCGTATATACAGAAGATCTAACTAGAAGTCTACTTCAAATACAAAATTATCCCTCGAGTTTCACATGGATGTGCCGTATAATTTATGTAGCGTCTATTCCCAGGGATGGAGGGGGGGTGTGGGGTTAAATCGTATTCAACAACCATCTCTCTGATATCCCATCTTCCCTCTCAACCCAACATGAGTGCAATCCATCACTAATTCAGCATGAAATTGATTTGTTTATTTCTACATACCATATGTTCATCATAGTGAATGTCATGAAAGGTTATGGAATTTGTTGTGCCACGACGAATGGTTGAATACACTTTTTTGTTAAGTTTTTTTTTTAGGATTGGGGTACCTAATGGGAAAATGTACCGGTCGCACTCTGATAATGATTTCTTTCCTTGCCTGTGGTAAAGGAGGGGATCTTATCGTCTCATTTTCTCACCCCTTTTCCCATTTTTCTTTCCCCCCCTCTCTCTCTCTCTCTCTCTCTTTATCTGTGTCTCTTTCTATTTCTCTCTTTATCTCTCTCTTTTTCTATCTTTGTATCTCTTTTATAAATCGAGACGATACTTCGTAAAGGCGCTATATATATATTATTACTTTTTTTTTCTTTCTTTTCTTATTTCCCCTTTGTCATTCGAGTGGGGGCATCTGCCCCCTTCTGTCGCTACACCGCTGGCTACAGGGGCTATACATAATATCAAACTGATAATCAATTTCATGTATGAGCCTATGGAGAAATAATATTTCGTGGAAGAAATACCTAACTGGGGAAATCAATGTCTTAAATCATGAGCGATTTTACCCTTCATTCCCTATCAACCTCGGTCGGCGCTTACAAAACGATTCATTTTGAAATCAATTGGATATTTTTTTTTTAAATGCATTATCTTTCTCCAATACCAAATGTCGGAGCTTTGAACTTGTCATAATGTATTGCCTCGTATGAATAATCCAGTTCCTAAATAGCTTCGGAATGCATGACCCAAACAAATATCCACAGATCTGTTACACATGGATACGTCCCATTTGTGCAATTTAGAATAATCATGGCCGAAGTGGTGGAGGTGTTTCATGGAATATATTCTGTTTGCCTCTTGAGAAGAATGCTTCCACCTGTGTATCAGATACATGTACTGTCGGTGCATAATTGAATCCTGATTACGTAATTGTAATGAGCACGATACCAGTATTCGTCTCGATGGTTTTACAGTTTTGGAACGAATTAACTTTTATCTGCCTATGCATGGCGAGGTACTCCATTAACATGTTATTATTGAATTAACTACAGTACTTGCAAATCCATGAGAATACATTACTCATTGTTACTTCGGTCAAGCCTCGGGCAAGCCTTTAGGTTGTCAAGAACATCCTTTGTTTAAAAAGTATCCATAAAATATGAATGTTAGTAAACCCTGGTACATGCTACAATAGACGCATATTGAACTTGTGCGTCTAATGTTAAATCGAATATTTTACATGAGTAATTTAAAAATATATACATACATTTTTGAGGGAGAATGATAATCAAAAATCCCAGTTTCAGTAATTCCCATAACGGAAAAAGAATTTTATAGAAGAAAGAAGTAGGCATATCAACTCATGTTCACGATTTTTAGATAAGCTTCTGTCATTGCACTGTATTATACTAAAATCGAACTCTTCTTCATATTTATTATAAAATTCTTTTGGAAGGTGGAAATGACAATTCAGAATAAGGAAGAGTTAAATTGAATAATAATAATAAAAATAAGTAATAATAGGCTATGTCTTGTTTACCCAGGGTAACCTCATCAGTATTCATACTATTTTCCCTAGGGCTCTGCAATCATATAATAGGGACTTTTAGATTTGCGTGGACTGATACGTGTGACGTCCATTCAAGGCAGTGCATTAAAAGGACGTCGACCGTAGCAATCCACATTATCTACGTGCAAATCTAAAAGTTCCTAATTACCCCAGTCATCGGATTCAGGCTTACCCGCACAGAATTTATGCACATTCTCCACTCCCTGGTGATCATTCCAGCCAGGCGTCATTTTTACGAGCGCACTCTTGCTAATCTAAGCACATTAGCTTTCGCATCCTACCGGGTGAAGTGAGCATGTATTTTATTTATTAAACTTCATTGATGTGCATCAATAATTATTAGATTTTTTTGATTTTTTTAAATAAAACATTGATGTCTATTTAATACGAAAATAGTCTTCCAACCAAGAAAGTACAGTCCCTTTAACTCCATATGCTTTTAATTTAAGAATTAGTATATACAATTGTCCATGGTATATAATGCCTGCGAAAAGTCGATATATATGTGAGCTTGATTAAGATTATGCCATTTGCCGTCTATCATTAAGCAAATCTATATGAAATATGCTATATCAATGTCTTGAAGCTGAATGCAGTCTGTTCCTTACGATTTCGTTTTCAAATTTTTCGGATTTGCGTAACGTTACATATTTAAGTGTTTACAATGACGTGTTTAATTACTTAAAGTATTTTTATGTGGATTGTTATAGTCATTGCGAAATGCTATTGAAGAACAAGTAAAATGATCATTACAACCATGAAGGAACAAGTCTTTGAATGCTAAGTTTATGAACTATAGTGTGTGTGTGCCAAGGTGATAATTTTTTAAATTCTAAATTGAGGGCTGTTATAAAAATGTTTAAGTATTTATGTGAATAAAATATGTTAGTATCGTCTGCAAACCAAACGTATGCGAGGAGTGGCCTTGCATTAATAATATCAGTCATATATATATCAAAAACAGCAAGGGATCTAAGATAGAGCCTTGTGGTACTCCGCTCTTAACGGTGGAATAATTAGATGTTTTAGATTTAAAAATAACAAATTGATGTATATTTCGAAAATGTTCTTCAAACCAAGAAAGTACAGTCCCTCTTACTCAATACGCTATCAATTTACGAACTAATATACGATGGTCCATGGTATCGAATGCCTCCAATAAGTCTTTATGTATTTGAACATGATTAACATTATGCTATTAACCGTCTATCATTAAGCAATGTTTTGGAGCAAAATGCAGTCTGTCCTTTTCCAATTGTGTGAGTTTGCGATATGTTTATATAAGTGTTTAAATGACTTTGTTAATTACTTAAAGTAACTTTTGTGGATAGTTATAGTCATTGCTAAAGTTATAGTTATAGTCATTGCTAAAGAAAGCTAAAAGAACAACTAAGAGAACCCATTGGGAAAAATACAGACAGTTGAGAAAAGAAGTAAAAAAGAAAGTTAAATTGAATTATGTGAATTATTTACGCAATGATATATGCAATAGTCTTAAACGTAATCCTAAACCTTTTTGGAATTTTATTAAGTCCAGAAAGTGTGACCGTGGTAGGATAGATTGCTTAAATGTCAGTGGTAGAATTATTACTGAAGATCAACAAAAAGCTGATGTTTTTAATGAACAATTTAATCAAATTTTCAGTAATCGTGAAACCCTTTCCCAGCCCGAATCAAATAGTAATGCTCCTATTATGGAGGATATTCAATGTACCGAAGCTGAAGTCTTAAAGTTGTTAAAGAATGTAGACATTTCAAAAGCGCAAGGACCCGATGAATTAGCCCCATGTTTGTTGAAAGAAGGTGCAGAACAATTGGCACCTGCTCTTTGTAAACTTTTTAATCTGTCTTTGTCATCAGGTGTATTGCCAGCCGATTGGCAAAAAGCTAATATATGTCCATTGTATAAAAAGGGTAACAAACAGGATCCGGGTAATTATCGCCCTATATCTCTTACGTCCATTACATGCAAGATCTTAGAACGCATAATTTGTAAACGTCTTATTGAACATTTTAATGAAAATAATATACTATGTGACAATCAACATGGTTTTCGGGAAAAAAGAAGTTGTGAAACACAACTTATAGAAGCAATTATTGATTGGAGTTATAATATGGAGTCTGGTTCAAGCGTCCACATTGCTTTCCTTGATTTTGCAAAGGCGTTGGATAGTGTACCTCACGACCTTTTAAGAACAAAACTTGAAATGTATGGTGTAAGATCTCAAAATTTAGAATGGATAATGAATTTTTTACAGAATAGATATCAAAGGGTGGTTATAAATGGCGAATGTTCTTCATGGATCAAAGTTAAATCAGGCGTTCCGCAAGGAACAATTTTAGGCCCGATATTGTTTTTATGTTTCATTAATGATATGCCTAATAATATTTCATCAACTATTCGATTATATGCGGACGATTGTATATTGTACCGTCCAATTTTCAATGTAGATGATTGCAAGATATTACAAAATGATTTAGAAGTTTTAAGTAAATGGTCTGAAACATGGATGCTCGACTTTAATGTATCAAAGTGTAAACTATGAAAATGTCTCGAAAGCTTCACGATATAACATATAATTATTCTCTCAATGGACAGGAGTTAACAAATGTAAAGTCTGAAAAATACTTAGGTCTTGTAATAAATGATTCTTTAAACTGGAACGACCATTGCACTGACTTATATACAAAATGTAACAGGATCATGGGAATTATAAGACGGAATTTTGTTAATTGTCCAAAGTCTATTTTAAAAAGTCTTTTTGAATCACTAATTCGCTCACGTTTAGAATATTGTTGTACAGCATGGGATCCCTATAGAAACACACACAAAGAGAGGATTGAACGTATTCAAAAACGTTACGTAAGGATGATGTGTAAGGATTGGTCTACGAGTTATAACGTGTTATTACAAAATGTCAAAATGAATTTATTAGAAAATAGACGAAAGTACCATAGACTTGTTTTTACTATAAGATTGTAAATAACTTGATTAATGTAGGAGAAGTAAATAGGTGCACACGAGCGAACAGAATAGGAAGAAATGATAATACTTTTAAGATGCACGTTCCATATGCCAGAACAGACTATTATATGAAATCCTTTTATCCCCAAACAATTAATGAATGGAATCAACTCCCACAAACAGTAGTAAACAGTCAATCACTAAATACCTTTAAATCGGCTCTGGTAAAACATCTCAATCTAGATTTTTGAAATAGAAGTGTCTTGCAATTTCTAACTTGTATTTCTGTTGTTGTATTTATATTGAACTATAACCTATGTCATGCTTCGATATTTTATGTATCAGTATTTACTGTGTAATTATGTATGCCATTTTATTGTCCATATCTGGGTTGCAAACCTGTATGGGTTTTTCTAAACCTTGTTTTGTAACCCAAGACATGTATATATTTTTATATTGTCTGAATAAAATAAAATCAAATCAATTGCGAAATGCTTTTGAAGATGAAAAGAATTAAATGTTCATTTAAACAAAAAAAGAACATGATTTCTAATGCTAATTTTATGTACTTTAAGTGTGTGTGTGTGTGTGTGTGTGAGTAAGTGTGCGTGTGCGTGCGTACGTGTGTGTTTATTTATTCGATTTTAAAAATTACCTGTGACTTGTAATATTTAAAATTACATCGCCAACAATAGGAATACTAACCATGAGTGAAACAGATAATAATAAAAATGAATATCAATAATGTTTATATTTTAAAATTTAAAAACAAATCTGTATATCATCGATGTGTTATTAAATTCGTAACGTTTCCTCTGTCACTATACACGCTATAACCACACAACTTTAACTATATGTTTCAAAAATCAGAAATTATGTAATTCGAACCAGTTTCCACATGCATTGTTAAAGTTATAATTTAATATCAAATGTATTAAGAACACAAGCATGAGAAAATACTATAAAAAAGGCATAACACATTAAGAAACTTGATGGCATATGAGTTCGCAAGATATATCTTTTTGTAACATTTAACGATTACACTTTACAGAAACTAAAAAGATAGGGAACCACCCACGCATAATCAATATGACATACTGGTGTCATATTGGCTTATATATTGCTTGTAATGTTCTCCATTTCCCACATTACCCGGCCAAGTCTATCTCATCTTGGACGCATATATTATCCGTTAAATTATCGACAGTATCAATAGAACCTAGCAAATATAAGTATTTTATTCTTGGGTAACAGATATCTTGTTTTGTTAAACGCACGCACAGTGGAACACTTATGAGACATGTCACGTTCCACGTCAGTTTTATTCTGTTTAATACCAATTTTCTCAGACATAATTTAAGTGACAACTCTATTTCCTCAGAAGGACTCTACATATGCTGCTCTGGTAATGTAGGTAACGATAAATGTTTGTCTTTGTTTCTATCATCACAAGCATCGCTCAATAAAGATTTAACAGTTTCCATAGAAACGCTCTCTAAGCGTATACACACTATATTATTGTGTAATTGTCAATAGACCATTGTTGTAATGTAATCAAATGTAATGCAAAATCTTTGTTAAGTGCCATGTTACATATTTTCTACCTAACAACATATAATCGCTGGAGCACCTCTCGACGGCAACCATCAGTGACTTTGGAAGAATATAACACAGGAAATATTTTCTGAAAAGGATTGCTCTTCATACGCCTACATATTAAAAATATGACTGAGGAACAGCAGAAATTTTTTGACCAAGCTTCAATGCCACCTGTACGAATCCCTGCCCATGTACATAAAGATAAAGGGCATGTGACTTTTAGCATGATTGAGTTCATATAATACCATCAGAATCTCACACTCTACATCAATTATGTAATACATGATCAACCTTTCTCAAGTGCTTCCTGCCAGAGGTGTTAAACGGTTATGGGTTATTTATAGAGACGGTTTCGATGGTTTCTGCCAAAACCTATGAATTAAGCTAATTAAATGCGTTATCACGAATCAGCATTAAATTCTAGAAAGACGTATGGAATAATTGTGAATGATAGAAATCCTTAATATGTTTATGGTAAGGAAAAAGTTGTCACCTTAATTTATGACTTGAGATTACAAAAGACGGATAAAGATAAGACAGCTCCTCAACTGTACCTTTAGCACTGTCCACAGTTTCTCCACACCATGGAAAGGTACCTATGTGAAAAGAATGTGAAAGTTGTTGAGGAAATAATTATATGCATCACATACACAAGGATAAATGCAAGACGGGACGAAATAGTTTATTCTAAAAAACCTTTATAGATCTTCACCAGAGCATCGTTTCAAGCAAACGTCATAACTTCACCGACATCCATTGAAATGTGTGTTAAATTGAATACACGTGTTTCAATGGGTTGTCGGTGAACTTATACTTATGGCGGTTTTGTTAAAGCTGCTCAAGTGTTCACATCGAAAAACAATATCACCATAATTATAAATCACAAGACTTTAACCATCATTTTACAATGGCCACAGCGCTATATTAGATTATCATGACGGGATATTTGTATACGCACTTTGTAGTATGGTTTCATAAACAAGATCGATGTGATAGAAGGGATACCTACTGACAACCCAATGGATGAAGTCAAAATGTAAAACCAGTCCTTAACTCGGACATGGGGCCTTCCAAACTTATGTTTCCATCATTATCTAGTAAATATTTCCATCGTATAACTTGCGAGAAAAATAAAAATGAAATAAAGCTAGGTCCAGAAAAATGACACTGATAGACTTTTCCAAATATGGATAAAAGTCTAGAATCTGAACGCTCCTCATCTATTTCCCAAAGTTTTGATACGATACAAAATTCCACGTAAAATACTTTCCGGATTGATGATATCGTAATGTATACTAAGCATTGTTATTTTTATTTTTTTCTTCAAAATAAATCTTTCTAATGTGAGTCTATACTAGTCTTGTTCATTACATTTTATGCAAACTAAACAGTACAGTACGATTCATTCAAGTACTATAAATTATTTCGTTTCGAAAAAAGTTTGTGGATACAAACAAGTTGTTATCTTTTTTAATGGTGTGATGTATTTTTCATAAAAAATCTCTGGGCTTAAATACTGCGAAAAAGACCAGGCTAGTATTCATTTCCTCTCTTTTCTCTATTATTAAGGTATTTAAGGTATCCATGGAATAACGGGATCAGAGGCATAGAACAGCCCTATTCTTATGGCAAAGTAAAGTTATCATGGGAAGTGGACCACACCCAGTCGTGTACATTGTTCACCGTAACTCTGAGATCCCCCTCCAACTTCTAAAATCTTTAAAATTGAATTGCATGCTCATGACCAGCAATTTATCAATTCTGGTAAGAGAAGAAAAAAATAAGTGAGGCTGCATTATCAACTTGGACTACTGCCCTCTGTCGGGTTTAGTATAACAGGTTGGCGAACGCGCTTCCCTTGAATAAATAATAATAATAATAATAATAGTGGGTTCTTGTATAAATACATAGATATGCTTTTTTTTCCCTTTTCGTAGACATCAGCGTATACAACTATACAACTAGGCAAATGCTAGAGTGCAGAACCTGCAGAACTCACAATCGTGACAGTTCAAACCCCCCCCCTTTGTTTTTTGTTTTTTGTTTTTAATTATTAAAAAAAGAAAGAAAAAAAAAATATACCCACCGCTAATGCTATGGTCACATTACCCAAAAGTAGCCTGCTCGGCGGCCGAGCGGCGAGTTTTTAACCAATTCTGCCCGGCGGTTGCCCGGCCACCGAGCGACGGCCGCCCAGGCACCGCTCGTTTTTAGGGTATCGCTCGGTCGCCGCTGAAGTTTTAGCGCGGAGTTAAAATTTGGGCGGCGCCTGCTAATTTGTCACTTGCCGCCCAAAATACGCTCGGTGCCTGGGCGGTCGCCGCCCGGGCACCGACCTAATTGCTGGGCGATGCTTAATTCCAGCAGCGACCGAGCAGGCTACTGATCGGTCGGTCGCTGCTCTGATTTGTGACCATAGCTTAACCTAAAAAAGGTGACCTTACCCCCCCCCCCAAACGAAATGAGTCGTTGCGGTTTTTTTGGACTCCAAAAAAAAAAAAAAAAGTGTCCGCTTACCCCCCCCCCCCCCCCCCCCCCCCCCCCCCCCCCCCCTACTGAGCGACTTTTCGGCTGGCTGAGTCGTTGCGATTTTTTTTTGGACTCCAAAAAAAAAAAAAAAAAAAAAGTGTCCGCTTACCCCCCCCCCCACTGAGCGACTTTCGGCCGGCGCGATTTTCAAATTTTCGGGAGCAAAATATTTTAAACCCCCCCCCCCCTTGAAAAAATCATGCGTACGCCCCTGGTCATGACATATGCTGCTGATTAATCACAGATACACACAAAGTTTAGGAATTTGATTTTTCTAAAATGAACAGAATTGAAAATGTCCGTTGCAAAATTTCACCGTTTGAAAAGTCACTACGCGCATCCAAAATGGGAATTATGCATATTGGGCCTTGGATGAAGATGTCGACTGAGCAAATATGTCATGAAATCAGAACAATTTACGAAAATCAATGGCGCCATCTTGGTTGATGAATTAAAAAGAGCGCTTTAAAGTATCTATTTTACACGTATAATTTAATAATGATTATCATAGGAGGAAAACATGATATTAACTGAGCTGTCATGAACATTCTACCGCAGTTCATTATTGTTAGAGCAAGGATTCGTTCACGCAAAATTGAACTAAGAAAATGGATTTCGAATTTGACGAGACCTTTCACAACATCACGACGCCGTTAACTTACTTTGGGCAAGATTCTCTATTAACGGAATTCTGTCTACGACATACCACATACATCGCCCTAAATTACATCATAGCTACTGCAGCAGCATTTGGAATTGTTTTCACATCCACTATTTTGCTCAGTATCGCATGTCATCGTCGATTTCGAAAGAAAAACAACGTTTTCCAGTTCAACATCGTTCTCGCTGACTTCCTGTTTGATATTGCTATCATTTCTAGATGCATAGTATTTTTGAATATGCCGGTAAGTTGATAAGATATTCGAATTAATACGTTTTAAGGATCGCCTTTAGCTTGAAAGGTAGTTACAAAGATTTGGGGCACGGTGAATGAATATCAACACAAACAAAAGAGAGAAAGCGACAAAGAGAGAGAGAGAGAGAGAGAGAGAGAGAAGAGTGGGAGATGGGAGAAAGACAGATGAAAGGAGATTAGAGGAGGCCCTTACCTGTATTTATTGCACATGTTTTTTATGTGTTTTCACATCAAAATAAATGCCCCCTCCTTCAAGACATGATCTGTAATTATGATGAACGCTATTACTGTCGAATTATACTTATGACTGTATTAGTATAGAAGTATTATGTACGAAGCCCTGTGAACTATCATGTAACTCCATAATATATTTTTATTTTGTTTCAATCGCATGCACTACATACAAGCATTAAGTGAGCTCAACACCGGTTTTGTTCAAGCAATTTAAGAAAAAAAAGGAGGTTTAAAAATCGTGTTTTAAAACAATCGTAACTATGTATGAGACCACTGATCATAAAAATATTTCAATTTTTGACCGGCGCAAATTCAAGAATTCTAACAATGTGTAAAACTCAACATGATTCTAAATCGTGATTCTTTGGTGAAAAGAAAAGGCTAAAAAACGCGGCTTTAATAACATTTTCTCCCTTGTTTAATGTAGGTTCGGAAATGGATTCTCAGTGTCATATATATAGTCGTTCAAACTTCGCAACCGGTATCTTCAGGAAGTGTCCTTCTAGTAGCTCTGGATCAGTTTATTGTCTTCAAGCTCGATCCGTTTGGTGTCCGTAGAATCCTCACCAAGTCTCGTCGAATCTTGATCTCTCTCCTATTCTGGATGACCATGCTTGTTCCTGCATGCGTTTTCATGTTCCTTCCAGACCCATTATATAACCGGTTTTTTATTACTTTTTCCGCTATCTTCACCGGAGTATTCTACATCCTAGTGTACAGAGCCATTGCTAGAAAATCTCCGCTTGGCAACAGTCAGGTGAGAAAACGAAGGGAGGAGAACAGGCGAGTTTTGAAGACGTACTCCTTCATACTTGGAACAAATTTGGTCCTATCCACATTTCCGGAAGTCACCTGCTTCATACTTTATTACAATAAAAACCAATCTATTCTGGGATGTGCAGTACAAGGATTGGTTCTCATGGCAGCTCTTAACACAATAGCAAACACTGTTATTTACTGGTGGCGTTTGAAATGGTTTCGCGCCATCTTCACAATGCGAGAACAAAATGTGATAATTTAGGATGAGGGGGGGGGATTAAGGAGAGGAATATTACGTTATTCCACATTCTATAATTTATTCAAATTTCTGTTAGAGATATGATAATATAGTGGGTTCTGTCATACGTGACACTCCTGGTACTCCCGTTGCAAAGCAAGAATATAAGTTCAGTCATTTCGAAATTTCTATAAGCAGTAGAGTGTATGAGCATAAAATCGACGAGCTCACACAGGAGCAACAAATTATTACTCCAGGCAAACTAATGGGAAAAGGCTATGGCCAAGATTATTTTATGCAAAATTTGTAATGGTTTAAAAGACTGCAATGAATTTCTCGTTCTGAGAAAATGATGTAGGTTATTGTCCAAATAGCAGTAGCTCTATACACTAGTGTTGCGATGTCGAGTAGATATAGCCACCGGACTGTGGATCACAAGGTCCGCGGCTCAAGTCCCGCTACGGCAATAATGTTCTTTGGCAAGACATTGATCTACATTTACTACCCTCCACCCAGATGTTAAATGGGTACCCGGTAGGATGCGAAAGTTAATGTGGTTAGATGAGCAAGTGTGCGCTTGTACATATGACGCCTGGCTGGAATGCTCCCCAGGGGGTGAAGAATTTGCAAACATTGTATGCGGGTACTAGCATAAATCCAATGACTGGGGTAATACTAATCTGTAAAGCATTTCGAGAGGGCCTGCGGTCCTGAAATCTGATATAAAATAACGAACTATTATTATTATTATTGGTGGGTGAACGAGGCAAAAAAAGGAGAGGGGGGGGGTTATAACACGTAAACAAAGTAGAAGATTTGGTTATCCGAACAAGCTCCGGTCTACCAAAATCATATCTTTTTAGGGCCTCTTGCATTACCTTTATTTCGAATTGCATGATCAAATATAAACATATACATGATGTGGCCTGTAAGACAAAGAAATGCAACAGTTGTATGATGCATCTTCTGTTTTAAGTCTTTTCATAAATGGAAGTTACAAATTCTTTTTATAACATTAACAGATATTCGTATTTGATTTTTTTTTTTGGCACATGTGTTTGCATTTATTTAAAAATAAAAAACATCATTTTCCTAATAACAATTACAGTATATAATGTTATTGAATTACATAAAATGTAACAACTGAAATACACAATAAAAGTGCATATATATATATATATATATAATTGAAAAATTGAAAGTATGGAGGTGAATCGAAGTGTCAAGATAATCAAGATAAATGCAAAAGCCAACTATCATACGCAGTAATGTTTGAGTCGATATCAGCCGGGAGGAGGGGGAGGGTCCATGATGCTGCTATAGAATAGGGATATCCAGGAGAATAGAGTGCTACATACAAAGATTTTTCTTTTTAAAGTATCTAAATAAAAAGCGGGAAGAAAGGAAAGAAACTTGCAAGTGTATGCATGTATATGTGTGCAGGTGAAGTAAGTGTTCGATTCGTTTTGTTCATGAGCTGGTCATCTTAAATTGATTTATATAAACAAACAATTAAAGCGTTAAGACCTTATAATGTTCATGAATATTTGAATATCAAATATTTTTTCATAAGTGTCGTGTAGAATAAGAACGTATATTACTTTTGTACACAAAAATATTTCAAGATGCTAATGGTATACTATTTATCCCAAATTTATTCATAAAGATTCAAATTTTAACAATGTAAATATCTGCAATTTTATTGTTTTTAGTTTTAAAAAAACTATTGGATCAGTATGGGCGAAATGTGAATGTGTACGAATACGGAGTGCTTTCTTTTGGAGACTATATAATTTCATCTTATTACTATTACCCCATATTATGCTACATTTAGATGAAAATTATGTATGGCAAAATGAAAAGCATAAATAGAGAATTTTGTGAAAGATATTATTTCAATCTATATACAATTCCTATGCCTCTCGAGACTAAAATTCAAATGCTATTGATATGACTATTCCAAGTTAGATTTGAGTCGATCATTACACCTAAGAATTTTGTAACTTCTTTTCTATTTATGAGCATGTGCATTTATAACAAAATATTATAATAAAGTACAAGTTTAGAGTGTATGTTTTTTAAATAAATATAAGTAGTCTTTTTGTGAATAAAATACGTCAGTATCGTCTGCAAACAAAACGTCTGTTAGGAGTGGTGATGCATTACAAATGTCATTATATATATTAACAACAGTCAGGGACGTAAGATAGAGCCCTGTGGTACTCCGCACTTAAAGGTGGGAATAATTATATATATATATAGTGCCTTCGATGACGAGAAAGGTCTATCCTTGATTGCTAAAGTAATGCTAAGTTCACACCGACGCCGAATTGATGGCGCATTAAATCGGCGAGCAAAGCGGCGGCAAAGCGTAACAAAGCTTAATTAAAGCGTAAAGACCGTAATAGAGCGTGAGAAAGCTTTGATCAATTCGGGACATTCGGCAAGAGCGCCAAATTTGTTTATACTGTTTAAAAAATTGAGGCGATCTGTCACGAATTGTGTAAAGCGGGGAGAGCGTATTAAAGCTTATCAAAGCGTCACAAAGCTCATCAAAGTTTTGCTCAAAGCGTAGGAAAGCTTAACAGAGTTTAAATTTTCGGCGCTCTTGCCGAATGTCCCGAATTGCTCAAAGCTTTCTCACGCTCTACTGTCTTTACGCTTTAATTAAGCTTTGTTACGCTTTGCCGCCGCTTTGCTCGCCGATTTAATGCGCCATCAATTCGGCGTCGGTGTGAACTTAGCATAACATATCTCAGGAGATCGTGAGATTTTTTGAAAACATGACGCCGAATTGATCGCCGATTTAAAGCGCGACATTCGGCGTCGGTGTGAACTAGGCATAATTGTAACTTAGTGCTAAGTAACAGTTTTTCACAGCAATTTGATAAGCTGATATTTGTAGAGCTGTAATAAATTTGCTAAAGCTAGAGATTCTAGACCAAAAATGAAATATTTGCAAGCCTATGCCTATGCACGCACACCATGCATGCTGATATAGGCAAGGCGCTGTACGTACGTGTGTGAAGCCCAGAGCTTCGCACCGTTTTGAATTTCGCATCTTTAGCACGCCTAAAGCTTGTTATTGACAAGATAAGCTCTGATTGACTGAATGCAAATGAGTTCATACTGGGGGTCTGGAGCTCAAGTGGGAAAAAAATTACGCAGCCGGTCGTCGGGCAATTTCTTTTAAATCAGCCGGTGGCCGGTCAGAGACCGCTCGGGAATCAGTGGGTCATCATTCGGTCACCCCCTATACAAATTTAAGTTCGTCGCGAACTCGTATTATGCTCGTGGTAAGCTTAATAAGATCGTTTTTTAGGCTTTTAGCTCGTAACACGCTTCCAGGACGCTGGTAACGATCTTACTAAATGTTGGCGAGCTCGTGCGCGAGTTCGTCACGAGCTCGTGGCGAACTCGCGGGTAAACTGGGGAGCTCGTGGGCGAGCTCAGGGGTAAAGGGGGAGCTCGTGACGAGCTCGTTGGTAAAAGGGGGAGCTCGTGGCGAGCTCGTGGGTAAAAGGTGGAGCTCGTGGCGAGCTCAGGTATAAACTGGGGAGCTTGTGACGAGCTCGTTGGTAAAAGGGGGAGCTCGTGGCGAGCTCGTGGGTAAAACGAGGAGCTCGTGGCGAGCTCGTGGGTAAAAGGGGGAGTTCATGGCAAGCTCGGGTTAAACTGGGGAGCTCGTGGCGAGCTCGGGGGTAAACTCCCCATAGGAAAGTGAAAAGTATGCCGCAGACCTGCCGCAGACCTGCCGCAGACCTGCCGCAGCTCTGCGGCAGACTTTTAGTCTGCGGCAAAGAGTATGCCGAAGTATGCGGCAGAAAGAAATTTTGCTGCAGACTTGCCGCATACCAGTATGCCACAGGAACAGTCTGCGGCAGATCTGCGGCAGGATGAAATTTTGCTGCAGACTTGCCGCATACCAGTATGCCACAGGAACAGTCTGCGGCAGGATGAAACTTTGCTCGAGACTTGCCGCATACTAGTATGCCACAGGAACAGTCTGCGGCAGATCTGCGGTAGGATGAAACTTTGCTCCAGACTTGCCGCATACTAGTATGCCACAGGAACAGTCTGCGGCAGGGCGAAACTTTGCTCCAGACTTGCCGCATACCAGCTAGTACGCCAGTCTGCGGCAGGTCTGCCACAGAAAAGTGGGAAATTATACAGTCTGAAGCAAGGCTATAGGCTGCCATTTTGTAGGACATGCAGTAACATATGAGGTTGCAGGCTGAGCCCATGACCTTGTAAATTCCTGTGTTAATTAGCACTGTTAATTGTCTTTTTAGCTTCTGTCAAACCAAACAATTTACTTCAAGTTCAACTGGTACCATAAGAGGAATTTATTACATAAGAGGAGGCTGAGGAATTAACGGACTGTTTCAAACTTTTTTGTTGTGCAATATGTGATCTTATCTTCAGCCCCACTAACTCACTTTTTTGTTGTAACTAGGTACCCAAGACGAAAATCCAATTGAAACTAATTGAACACCAATTTAATTTTCAATTGGTTTCAATTGGTCTCAATAGGTTTTAACAGGTTTCAATGGGAATTTAATAGGACTTCAGATGGTTTCAATTGGTCCAGATTGTCCCTATTGGACCAATTGGGCCCATTGGCCCCATTGGCCCTATTGGCCTATGCCCCATTATACTTTAATGGGACCCAAATTGGCCTGAAGTTGGACTTCAATTGGTCCAATTAAAACCAATTGAAAACCTTTTAAAGTCTAATGGGGCAGATTGGTCCAATTGAAATCCCATTAAAGTCTAATAGGGCCAATTGAAACCAATCATCTCATGAATATTCATTATTACTTTACACGTGTGACAGAAAAATACATTTATCATGATTTGTTAAGCAAATTAAGACAATGCACATCATTTTTGTGATTTCTATTTTCCTTTTGCCATTATTAACCAATAGATTATTTTGTCTGATCATTTTACAATTACATTCACGTTTTAGCAATAGATTGATAGATTGATATTGATTATATGATTACTAACCAATAAACAATATACATATTTAGTATATATATATGTGTACGAGCCTGAGTCACTTTAAATGTTACTCTTGAATACACTTCAAATGATCTATGTGATGGAGTTAATACAATTGAGAATAGAATATACCTAATTGGTAATATCGATATATATTGGTATTACCAATAAGAGAAAAGAATAAAAACTGACCATAAAAAAAAAAAAAAATTACCTAATTGGTAATATCGATATTGCCAATATCGATTATGAAGTATCAATCAGTTTACCATTAAGCTTGCAGCCATTCCACGAGATTGTCGACGAACTCGCCGACGAGCTTGTCGACGAACTCGTTTACGAACTCGCCGACGAACTCGTTGACGAGCAAACCAACGAGCTCGCCAACGAGCTTATCGGCCAGTGACGAGCGTGTATATTTGGAGCATGCCAACGAGCTCGTCAACGAGCACGCCAACGAGCTCGTAGCTAATTTGCATATTTGGAACGAAACGAGCTCGCTGGCGAGTTCGTCTGCTTGCTCGTCAACGAACTCGTTGGCGAGCACGCTGACGAGCTCGCGTGTAAGCGTACTGAAATTTGTATAGGGGACTGCCGGGACGCCGCCCGTAAAAGCTTTTAGATTTCGCCCAGTTTTTACCAAACATCGACATACGTCCGACAGGAAATCGACAGCATACCGCCCAGGCATTGCTGGTGCTCTACATTCTGCTCGACTACCTTAAAAATCGCTCGGCGATGCCTTATGCCTCGGTCACAAATACCCTTACGGGCTGCTACGAACGCCGTACGAACGATTTTCAGACCATTTCGTAAGATCTTCTTAAGAAGGCCGTACGAAACCAGCGTTCGAAGACCGTTCGTAGACCGTTCGTAAGATCGCAGATTGGTCGATGGTCTTGTCCAAGATTTTTTTTAACATCGTACGAAACCCACTCTTCGTAAGGCAGCCGTTAGAACGCCGTAATTACACCGTAAGAACCACGCAAGATTTTCGTACATTTCGTAGGGTCGAGGGACAATTCTAGAAGCTTCAAATTATTACGATGACCGTAAGAACGCCTCAAGTTGTTCATAAAGGGCTCAACGAGCGGAAATTCTTATGGCGTTCGTAAGGCGTTCGTAAGGTGCTCGTAAGTTGTACGTACACAATTTATACAAATTTTGAGTTTTTAGCGGTTATAAAGCCAAGCGCGCGAAGTTCAAATCTTCACTCTGTTTATAGTCAAAGGCGACGGAAGTGGGGGGGGCGGGGGCAGGGGGGGGGGTAGTAAAGGAGTAAAGGAGTAAAAATGGTTTGTATGGAACACTAAACCCAGGTGAAGTAAATGGGTACCTTTCAAACTCCATTTACGCCTAATCATAGTAGCCAGGCTAAAGCTAGGGTAATATAATTCATGCGCCTCAAAATAATTGACAGGAGCAATATGGCTCAATATAAGTACGTTATATTATAACCTCTGTCTTTCTCCATACCTATCTACTCCGATCTCTCTCTCTCTTTCTCTCTATCTCTCTCTTCCTTTAGAGGTGTATAGATCGGAAGATGAGGTTTACAGGGAAACTAAGAAAGGAGAAGTATGACTTTGATGCCAGCGCAAAAACTTGTTGACTTCTTCGGTGAACATGACTGCTTTTATGTTAAAGGAAGTAACAGATATGTTAACAATTAGTTCAAGAAACACTTGATGGAGTTGTAATTGCAGTTTTAGTCTTCTTGGCAATACTGCCATCGTGAAACATCGAACTTGCAACAGTCATAGAATTTTCGACAGTATACGGCAGCGTTTTTTTTTGCAACCCGGCAAGATCTTCTTACGAATGACTTGTGAATGCCGTGAGTTACACGTACGACCACCTTGGGAGAACAAAGACTCTTAAGATTGGCGTAAGTCTGACGTAAGAAGAACTCAAGGCGTTCTTACGAAAAACGTGCGAATTCTAGGGCCATTGTAAACCGAAAATCATTTCGTTTCTCAAGTGGGTTTTGAGTTGTTCTTGCGAATTAAACGGCGTTCGTACGAAGTCCGTAAGAAAGACGTAAGAAGCTATGCCCCATCTACGAATATCTACGAACTCTGAAATTCGTAGGAACAGAAAGATTCGTACGAACGAATCGTTCGTACGAACATTTGTGACCGTAGCATCAAGCTATGATCACATCACATAAAAGTAGCCTGCTCGGCGGCCGGGCGGCGAGTTTTGAGCCAATTTCGCCCGGGCACCGCTTGTTTTTAGGGCATCGCTCGGTCGCAGCTGAAGTTTTAGCGCGGAGTTAAAATTCGGGCGGCGCCTGCTCACTTTCACTCGCCGCCCAAAGTATGCTCGGTGCCCGGGCGGTCGCCGTCCATTTGACCTAGCAACTTCGATTTTTGACCTATATCGCTCGACGGCAAACGCTCGATTAGGTCTGTGTCCGGGCGGCGACGCCCGGGCACCGAGCGTATTTTGGCGCCCCGCTGAATGCCGGCCGGATGCCGGGCAATTTCCTTAAAATTAGCCGGTGGCTGGTCGGAGACCGCTCCGGTATCGGTGGGTCATCGGTCGGTGACTGCCGAGACGCCGCCCGGAGAAGCTCTCCGATTTCGCCCAGTTTTGCCTAAAATTGACCGGCGACCGACGGGAAATCGACAGGGCACCGCCCAGGCATCACTGGGGCTCTATAACCTGCTCGACTTCTCCAAAGAATAGTTGGGCGACGCATAAATTCCAGCGTCGACCGAGCAGGCTACTAATCGGTCGGTCGCTGCTCTGATTTGTGACCATAGCTTAAATGCAAGCGGCGACCAAGCAGGCTACAAATCGGTCGGTCGCCGATCTGAGTTGTGACCATAGCTTAAGTTCTGACTGATGAACATTTGTATTGTGTTAAAAAGTAACGTACTGGAACCAATTATTACCTTTTATCGGAGTACACACAGTCAGGTGAAGAGAAGACAGACATAAGACGTACGCCACACACAATAGCCAGCGAGCCATGTTAACCATCTTTAACCTGAATAAATGACATTTTAAAAATCATATAGTAAGACGTCTACATTGGTTAAATAATACTCATATCAATCAATTCCAAAAAATCAAAAGAAGGAATAAATGTTGCGATAAATAGAAAGCGCATTAATCAAATGATTCAAACGAAGATATGAAGAGAATTAATGTCGAAAAACATAGACACAGGAATCGTGGAACTAAGTCGGGGGAAAGTATTTATTTGGATTCATTGAAACATAGATATAGATGATAAAAACGTGATCACCAAAGCTGTTTTCCATCTTGGTCCTGAATAATGAAATACAATAGTACACATATAAACATTTCAAATATATAGTGATACAACAACGACTTACCAAGCTTTGAAAGGGACTCCGAGCTGCACAAAGTCGACGGAGAGAATGAATTCTTGCAAACGTGTCACGATCATATATAGGAAAAAAAACATGTTGTACTGTATGACCATATGTTTAAAAATCATAGACTGGCGATAACAATTAATTAATATCTCTAGCTGTCAAAACACCAATTGAGACGTGTTTTCGTATTGATGTTATTCAATTTGATTTCTTCGTTTCCATAAGGAAACATGAAAAGACAACGTTAAATCGTATTCAACAACCATCTCTCTGATATCCCATCTGCCCCCTAAACCCAACATGAGTGCAATCCATCACCAATTCACCATGGGTTTGATGTGTTTATTTCTTCTTACCATATGTTCATCATAATAAATGTCAAGACACATAGTGAAATCTGTTGTTCCACAAAGAATGGTTTGATACACTTTTATTTTGTAGGTGTTTTTTAGGAGGAGGGCCCGGGTAGCTAATGGGTAAATGCACCGGTCGCACTCTGATAATGATTTCTTTCCTTGCCTGCGGTAGAGGAGGGGATTTTAGCGTCTCATTTTCTCACCCCTTTTTCCATATCCCCCCTCTCTTTTTTTTCTCTCTCTCTCTCTCTGTCTCTGTCTCTTTTTTTCTATTTTTCTCTCTCTCTCTCTATCTCTTTCTCTCTTCGTGTCTCTTTTATAAATCGAGACGATACTTCGTATAGGCGCTATACATTATTAATATTACTTCATTTCCTTTCCTTTTCCACTCCGTCATTCGAGTGGGGGCGTCTGCCCCCTCTTTCCTGCCTCTACGCCACTTGCTACAGGGGCTATACATAATCTCAAAATGATAATCAATTTTATGTATGGGCCTATGGAGAAGTAATATTTCGTAGAAGAAATACCCAACTTGGGAAAGGGTAAAGCATTTTTTTTAATCATCAGCGATTTTGCCATCAATAAACCTGTTAATCCTGTCGGCGCTTACAAAACTATTCATCTTAAAATATATTGAATTAAAAAAGGCATTGCCCTTCTCCAATACTATATATCGGAGCAGGGAGGTGATAGAGAAGGAGTGGAATCAACCCGCTCTCCTTTGACCTAATGCTCTAAGCCACCGAAAAGTTATGCGCTAATCTGCAACTCTTGTCCAGGTGGTGAGATAAAAGAGCGCATGAAATATAAGGAATTAGAATTCCTACATCAGAAAATGGTATCCCAGCAAATGTTCGCTGCCCTTTCAATAATTTCTCATCAAATGTTGAATGTGTAATGAGTAGAACAAGCGAACAAAAACTTGTGTAATTTCATCCTTTTTTCCAACTGCAAAAATACAAAGAACACGCGAAAATACGCTTCAGCCAACTGAAAGATATCGAAGATTGTAAATCATGGATTGAATGACGGGATATTAAAACATGCGGAAAAAAAGCGCATTATCCTTATACAGTGCGTCCCAGAAAAAACGAAACCGAGAAGTATCGATGTTCTATCATAACTTAATCACAAATAAAAGTGCCTGGCCTTCGAAATTCCCTGCAGTGAAAGAGCGGCTCGCAGCATGGAACTTCAAAGCCTAGTGGAATGTTACGCTTTAGAACTCACGCATGCGTTTGAATAAATTACAAGAAGTTCCACTCCTTCTTTATCACCTCCTTGATCGGAGCCGTAGAACTTTTCAAAATGTATTGCCACGTTTGAATAAGCCAGTTCCTAAATAACTTCGGAATGCATGACCCTAAATGTACACTGATCTTATATGCACCCCCTCCTGTCGCTACACCACTGGCTACAGGGGCTATACATAATATCAGAGTGATAATTTCATGTATGAGCCTATGGAGAAGTAATATTTCGTAGTAGAAGTACCCAACTGGAGAAAGGGTAAATCAATGTCTTAAATCATCAGCGATTTTACCCTCCATCCCCCTGTCAACCTCCGTCGTCGCTTACAAAATGATTCATTTTGAAATCAATTGTATTTTTAACGAAAGGGCAATGCCTTTCTCCAATTTCATATCTCGGGGCCGTAGAATTTGTCATAATGTATAGCCACGTATGAATAAGCAAGTTCCTAAATAGCTTCGGAATGCATGCCTCCAAAATATCCACAGATCTTTTACACGATGGATACGTCCCGTTTGTGCAATTTAGAATAATCACTGCCGAAGTGATGGAGATGCTTCATGTTTTCCTTTTGTTTGCCTCTTGGGAAGAATACTTCCACCTTTGTAGTCTTGTTCAGATGGAGAAAAGTTACCCCAGGGTAAAGGTCATGTTAAGAGCTAATCGAGGTAAATATGGCGGGTATATGGCGGGCAAAGCATGCCACTATCCGTACAACTATACAACTATTCGACTATACGTCTATCCAGCCGGCCAATCAGAACGCATGAAACTGTACATCTATACAACTATACCAGTAGCGGATTCAGGGGGCACAGGGGGTATGTGCCCCCCCCCCCCCCGGTAGAAAAAAGGGGGGAAGGGGAAAGAAAAAGGGAGAAGAGGAGAAACAGGAGGGGAAAGAAAAAGGAGGATGAAAAAAATAAAAGGGAAGAGAGAAAGAAGAAGAAAAAAGGAGAAGAGAAAAGAGAAGAGGAAAAAATGAGGGGAAAGGAAGAAAGGGGTAGAGAGAGAGGGGAGAAAAGGCGGAAAAGGAAGAAAGGGGAAAGACTGAGAAGAGAAAAAGGAAAAAATAAATTCTCCGTCTGAACCGAACTTGTATCAGATAAATGTACTGTCGGTGCATAAATGAATCCTGATTACATTAATTTCCGCCCTCTTATGAAACCTTTATAATAATATTTTATCATATGGTATGCATGATCCCAAAATATCCACAGATCTTTTACATGATGGATGCGTCCTGTTTTTGCAATTTAGAATAATCACTGCCGAAGTGATGGAGATGCTTCATGGAATACATTGCCTCTTGAGAAGAATACTTCCACCTGTGTATCAGATAAATGTAGTGTCGGTGCATAAATGAATCCTGATTACATAACTTTCATGAGCACGATACCAACATTCGTCTCGGTGGTTTTACAATTTTGGAACGAATGACCTTTATCTGCCCATGCGCAAATCCTAAGTACGAACTCGCTTAAATATTAAAAGTTTTCCTGAATGTGATAACATAAAGGTTTCATAAGAGGGCGGCATACTTGGAACTTTGATGGAAAAAAGCGACACGGGGAAATTATTATAACAATTAGTGACTCTTATCTTGACAACATGTCTTATGATATTTAAACGTGAAATTCAAAGAAGATCACAAATATGTCAACTAATGTATCACTAGAAACTGGTAAGCTAACAGAGTGCCATCGGACAGGTTTTAAGTCAACTACATATTGGGTGATTTATAAAAATACAAATACAACCACCTCCATAGCACCTTGGATATACGAGAGATATGCCGGAAAAAATAACGATGTTTTAATGACGTCACTATATGGACCAACACTGCCCAAGCAGACGACATCCCATAGAGAATGAACATAATTGCAAAGCTATTATTTCTCAAATTATAATGAGTTTAGTGTATATAAATGTAATGGCATGTCAAACCATTCAAAAGGGGATATGACCCGATTCTGATAACTAAAATCTTTTGCTTGTAAATACACAGGATAGGGGTTAATTAACAATCAAAGAAACCAGACTTTCAAAATGAAAAAAACCCGGAATGATATTAAGGACGGCATTTGTTCCCTCTTGAAACGCCGAACATACCCGGTGTGTGCAGCTGAATATACAATGGCGTCTTATTTTGTTTACAGGCGACGGATTCCTTTATTTTTGTATCGCTGCATTTGTCATCAAAATAAAACCATGCGCGGGGTTTAGAGTGAGGCAATAGATTATACATTTAGCCTGACGGTAGTGAAGTAAGAGAAAGAACTCAAGAGAAGATGAAAACACAGGCACTGAAAATGTGTGAGATGTCATGGGACATCGTCTGCTTGTGCAAGTCATGTCCATACTGTAATCTCACACATCTCAGCAGCGTTCGGAGAGCTCTTCAGGTGCTATGCCGGGGCTGTATTTAAGCGTTTTGTAATTTATGATAATCAGTACTTCGAATGTTTCCAAGCATTGAATTTTGATAACCTTGTCGAATCAAAGTTTCAATTTTGCAATAATGAAAATAAAGTTAGTTTTTAAAATCAATGAATATCTGCTTTAAACTTATCTATAAAGTTAATATTTTAAAATCAATTTGTCGAGCTAATTTAGATCTTCCTGGATTTAAACAACTAGAAGTGCCTTTTAAAATAATGAAAATGTTGAATGGAAGTGAGAATTCAGACAGAAAGAACGATCCAGCCATTTCAGTCATAATTTAGGGACAAAATAATCATTAACATAATCATCGAGATCTTGATAATCGTTGCCATCATCACCATTTTTGTCTAAAACGTTTTAGCCCTCCATGGGCTATTGTATTGAGTCATACAAAACATTTTATAATTCAATGGAATCAAGTCTTTCTTTAACTCAAACAAAACATAATACTTCCACAGTTCTCTCCTTGTTGATCATACAAACAAATGTTGAAGTGACTGCCACATAGTAATAAAAATGGTTATACATACCAGATATAGAATGGATATCTCTCGTCTTCATAATATTTAATAATTTGTGTCTTCAAAGAATTTTTTTTTTATTATTTTTTTATTATAGCTTTTGTACGAATAGTTGATGCTTAATCAAAGTCACTATAAAACTTATTCTTATGTCTTCAATAAACAAAATTTTCATTTTCTTAATCAAACTCTGCCTGTATTCGAGGACCTTCATGTATCCATTTCACCGTTTCATTCCAGATTGATTTACTGATTTCACAATTATAAAAGAGCCATGTTAACCATCTTTAACCTGAATAAATTACGTTTTAGAAATCATATAGTAAGACGTCTACATTGGTTAAATAAAACTGATATCATTATCATTTCAATCAATCAATTTCAAATAAAAAGGAGGAATAGATGTTGCAATAAATAGAAAGCGCATTATTCAAATGATTCAAACGAAGATGTATATAGAGTTAATGTGGTTAAAAAAAAAGGGGGGAATCAGGGAACTAGGTCGGAGGAAATTATTTATTTGTATTCTTTGAAACAAAGTTATACATGATAAAAACGTGATCACCAAAGCTGTTTTCCATCATGGTCCTGAATAATGGAATATAATAGTAAACATCATGGGTGTCGATCCCGGGGGGGGGGGGTGGGGGATATATCACCCCCCCCCCCCCCCCTCAATATTGCAGGTTGGGGATGGCCTGTACAATCATCCCCCTTCAATAATTCACCATTAATACAAATGAAGAGAAAAATTAATGATGAGAGCCCGATGAGAGTAGTTAATGGTTATTACTCGCAAAATGACACATTTTGCTATCACATTTTCATAATACCTACATATATAAATAGAAAACGAAGTAAATGAGACAACCGTATATGAGACAAGAATAAATGAATTCTCTCTCATACGGCTTCATCAGGAATTGATGAATTTATTCAATTTATTCAATCAACAGCATCATAGAAATGCAGTGCGCCAAATGCAAAGCCGCAGGGTTAAAAAGCAACGAGCTAAATGTTAAAGGGATAGTTGATTTCTGTTTTCAGACCGCAAATGCCTTCAAAGTGCATGGTTATTGCTCTTATTCTTATCCATGATATTTCTAGTCCTCTTTTAGAACCTAAAAATGCTAGGAAGGTAATTTTAGACCCCAAAATGTGTGAAATTTAGCCAATACGAGCATACCAATTCGGCTCCACTTTAAAAAAAACATGGTGACCGTTAATTAATTATTTAATTAAAAATAACAATACATTGGCCGGCTGGTTGTGCGTAATATAAGCAACACGAAAATGCCAACAACAAAAAACAACATCGGCATTGGCTGAAATACGACGTAAAAGGCGTTATTTCGTTTTTTTTCAACGGTTTTTTCAAATTTTTCAAAATATCTAATATTTGTTGTGGTACACAAGTATTAAAAATCGTTATATTTCAGCCGTCTCTGAACCGATTTTGATCAAACGAAGATGATTTTGTCATTTAAATATTATGTTCTTCTAAATTTGACACTCAGTTTTTCATTATCTCACAAAAAAGAAATTTGTGTAGCGCCCTCTGCAACAGAAGTCAACTATCCCTTTAAGCGCAAAGCGCAAAAGTGCAAAAAAAGAAGAAGTAGAGAGTGCGAGACATAGAGGATAATAACCCAGGTAGCAAGCCCATGTGGGATCCACATGGGTCCCATATTCTCTGAAACATGGGCGCCATATGGAAAACCATCTGGGGCCCTAAGGCATCTACACCCAAGAAGCATATGAGACCCATATGGGTGAACCCATATAAGACAGATGGGACCCAGATGGGACCCATACCAAACTGGGCCCAAATAGGTATGCCCAGCTTAATCCCATATGGTACCCATTTTTGTTAACCCAGATATATCCCATGTGGGTTAACCCAGATATTTCCTCTGTGTTACCCATATGGGCATATTCATATTCTACCCATATGTGCACGCCCAGCTCATTCCCATCTGGGACCCATAAGGGCTGGCCCAGATAGATTCCATATGGGTTACTAAATATTGGTCCCATATGGGAAAACATATATGGCCCAGATGGTACAAGTGACCCAGATCGTCCCCATATGGGCCCCATATGGGCTTGCTACCTGGGAAAAAGGGAAAAGGGGAAGAAACGGGCAGAAGAAAAAAGGAAGGGGGAAGAGAAAGACAAGAGAAAGACGGTTTTGTCCAAATGGCAGCATGTAGGAGACGAAACTTTTAGTTTGTTCCCTGATTCATACTCAGTAACTATTTTTTTTTAATTGATTTTATTCATTTCTTTGTTTATTTATATTTCTACATGTAAAACATTTGAAGAGCTATTTTGTGTGCTCTGTGTGCCCATGCCTTGAGCCATAATGCATGGCCGTCCAGAGGATTGTTTTTTATGTTGGGGACCGGGGTAAAATGCAATAAATTATCGAAAATTTATTGCATTTTCTGTGTTTTTTTATATTTATGGAAACTGCCCCCTTACCCTAGCCCCCGCTGCGTACAGTCATGGTTCAGTGACAAAACAATGGCCTCGTAACTGTGAGGCCCCAGGATCAAAACCGTGACGATGTGCTATATTAGTGCCCTTTTGTGGGGCATTAATCCTCATTACTGTCATTTCCCAGCAAACACAGAAAGTTTTCAGAACGTTTTCAAAACGTTTTTTTTAGGTCCTGTACGTCTTCGTCCTAAATGAACGTTTTAAAAACGTTTATATAACATTAAAGTTTGGACTTCTCATTTACGTCAAAGTTTAGGTTTTTGAGAACGTTTAAAAAACGTTTTTTGGACGTTACAAAATTAAACGTTTGGTATAGGACGTTTACAGAACGTTTGATATAGGATGTTTACAGAACGTTTGATATAGGACGTTTACAAAACGTTTGTGGACGTTACAAAATAAACGTTTTGTACATAACGTTCACAGAACGTTTTATATACGTCAAATTCAATAAATCAACTAAGATTTTTTTTTAAACAAATACCAGAATTAAGCATCATATTTTGTCTACGTCCAACTACTAAGGATAAATAAAAACAAATGAAAACAGATCACTAAACTACTGTAGGCGATTTCTTGAATTGAAATGAAAACGAGATTTGTTTTTTTTATCATATAAATGCATACACAATTCATAAACAAAAATACACAAGCAAAACATATTTTTATACATTTTACATACTCAATTTTATTACCGGTAATTTCAAATCATTTATCTTACATCTTTACACAACAACGAACGAGGCCGCCGCCGCCGAGGATTGATCGATGACAAAGCTGGGGTCAAATAATCTTTGGTCAGATTTCAACGTGAATGGGAGGAAGGGGAAGCGTGGTCTGAAGTCAACAAGATTTGTTCCCGTCATTGTCAGTAAGTAATCAATTAGTATATGATTAGCCAATTTCAATTTTATTTTATATGTTTCTGGATTCACCCGATGAGTTACAATGATTGGTGATCAATTGGACATTGATGGTCTCTAGCAACCTTGCTGCCTTTGAAGTCGCATAATAGCATTGTTTTCTGCTTGTAAGGTAGCTGTTGAATTTGGCCTCTAAGGAGTAGTTATGTTTTATGCCCATCTGAACAAGGAATTACTTATGTGAGAGTGTGCAGATGTGTATCCATGTATTTCTTCATACAAAAATGCCCATTTTTGCAAAACAAAAAAAAGGGGTGGGCCATAACATGGGAACCGACATACCATTTTCCCCTAATACATTTGAGAGGAGTGTAATGATATTGATTGTCCGAATTGCCATGGAATGACCCATTTGTCATTTAAGGTGTGTAATCTGTATCGTCTTATTTTAATGTGTCATCAAAAATAATTTTAATATAATGATCCATGGCGTCTGCACTTACGTCTTTCAGGAGCCTGCATGAAGACCGACCAGGGCGCCAAAGAGATGGAGATTGAAGAAGTCGTAGGGGACTTTCTCAAGCGAACCCCATTTCTTCCAGGAGGAAAGAAATGGAAGGTAAATTCCTTTTACTTTTGTTTGTGTTTTTATTTTTTATTTTTTATTTTTTTCTCTTTATATTATGTGGATTTCTATCAAAATACAAAAATATGTTGCAAGAGAATATCAGATCAATTTACTATTTCAAAGGGCATTCAGCCTTTTTTGACCAATTTTTGTTTGGACATTAAAAAAATGTGTATTTCAAAGTTATCTTTTGATTGAATGAGTGAAAATTCTGGTGTTACGTGTATGTTCCCTTTTAAAGGGATAGACCCAATATCTGCAAAACAATATTGTACATGAAGCACATCATTAGTCCAGTTTTGCCCTTGTTGATAGGGGTGGCCGGATTCACCTCACTGCCACCCTAGCTTATCCAGACGTCAGTTTTTAGGCATTGGTCTCGAGACTTAATATTTTGTGGACAGGCAATAATATTTACTTATGTGCAGCCTCTTCAGATATAATTTTGGTTCATAATTTACATTATGCCAGTTTGTCACCAAATGAGCTTGTATAGGCGCTGTTTTTAGGGAGGAAGAACATCATGCCCCCTAGTTTTTTTATGGTTTAGTTGAAATGAACATTTAATTTATAAATAAAGGTTGTTTGCTCTGATTTGCAGAAACCTGATACCGATGGGGCTAGAGTTCCAGCTGTCGCTGCCGAAGATGTTGCCAAAGATGTTGCTGCTGTTGCAGATGCCACTGAAGACGAGGAGGAGGGTGTCATGGAGAATTAAAAAGGATAAACGCTGATGACATCTGTTCTCGATTCGCTATGTAGTTACATACTGGCTTCTGATAAAACTCATTTATAGAACAAATCTGGACCTAACTACAAAATCTTTGGTGGATCAAAAGGACAATATATTAAATGGTATTTGAGACATAATACAGTTCTCATAAAGGTTTTACCGGAGGTCAATCACACCAATTATGCCAAGTTTTCTTTGTCATTTAGTTGGTACATGTTTTCAGTATGAATTAACAACATCTTTCAGGAATCAAAGAGGAAATTACAGGTTCTATAAATCACTCAAGTTACTTTTGTTGAGTGTGCTGTAACCAAAAATGCTACATATGTGCTGCCAAATTCTTAACACTAGATATATTTATAGTCTTGCCTTTTCTCTAAAAAGCCCGGTAGATTTGAGTTTTCATACTTGCCAGTTATATGACATATTTTTAACTTGTATCTCATTAATGTAAATAACTATGTGTTGATTATGATGGATTTTGTTTTTCATGGAAGATGAAAGTTCTAATGCTGGCTTCTGATAAAACTCGTTTATAGCACAAATCTGGACCCGACTACAAAATCTGTGTGGGATCAAGAGGACGATATAGTAAATGGTAAAACTATACAGTTCTCGTTAAGGTTTTACCAGAGGTCAATCACACCAATTATGCCAAGTTTTCTTTGTCATTTAGTTGGTACATGTTTTCAGTACAAATTAACAACATATTTCAGGAATCAAAGAGGAAATTACGGGTTCCGTAAATCACTTGAGTTACTTTTGTTGAGTATGCTGTAACCAAAAATGCTATGCGTGTGCTGCCAAATTCATGACACTAGATATATTTATAGTCTTGCCTTTCCTATGTATAGATTGGTAAATTTAAGTTTTCATACTTGCCAGTTATATGACATATCTTCAAATTGTATCTCATTAATGTAAATAATTATGTGTTGATTGTTACTATGTTATATGATGGATTTTGTATTTCATGGAAGATGAAAGTTCTAATGCTGGCTTCTGATAAAACTCGTTTATAGCACAAATCTGGACCTGACTACAACATCTGTTGGGGATCAAAAGGACAATATAGTAAATGGTAATACTATACAGTTCTCGTTAAGGTTTTACCAGAGGTCAATCACACCAATTATGCCCAGTTTTTTTTGTCATTTAGTTGGTACATGTTTTCGGTACGAATTAACAACATCTTTTCAGGAATCAAAGAAATTACGGGTTCTATAAATCACTCAAGTTACTTTTGTTGAGTATGCTGTAACCCAAAATGCAATATGTGTGCTGCCAATTTTTTTACACTAGATATATTCATAGACTTGCCTTTGTTATTAATAGATTGGTAATATTGAGTATTCATACTTGCCACTTACTATAATGACATATCGTCATCTTGTACATTTTTTTCTTGTAAATAACCATTGTATCTGTGGTTTCAAATGGACCATCCCAACCAAATTTCTGTTGGCTGTTTATAATCTTATTTAAGTCTATTTTACGCCAATTTTTCAACCGTATTTCTCTAGATTTTCTCCTTGTGATATCACTTGTCTATCACCAGCCTGAAATAGACGTCTATTGGATGTTCGTATACCACATGGTGTTATGAAAACTTTCAGTTGTGAATACTTTATCACCACGGAAACCTACAGAGAACATTGTATCTTTTTATAAGTAACCTTGAAATACATGTACTACTATTACCAAGTCTTTGAACATTTATTTATGTTTGATAATAAAATCCTGAAATCGATCAAATGTGTGACCCAGTATTTATTTCATATACCATTTGTATTTGTTGAACATTCTTACACTTTTGCAGGACGTTCTTAAATGTTTGTTGCGCATTCTTTCAACGCCCGAGACATTTTCAGACATTCTATAAAGGTTTTCTGAACAATCTCCTAAAACGTTTTATGAACGTTTTAGACGTGTTTTAAAAGGTTTTTTAAACGTTTGTAGAACATTTGGACGTTTAGAAAACGTTTTATAAACGTTCCAGACGTGTTTTAAAAGGTTTTCTAGACGTTCTTAAAACGTTTGTAGAACATTTAGACGTTTAGAAAACGTTTTATAAACGTTCCAGACGTGTTTTAAAAGGTTTTCTAGACGTTCTTAAAACGTTTGTAGTGCATTTTAACGTTTTAAAAACGTTTTAAGAACGTTCCAAACGTTTTTAACAACGTCAACAATATATTTAGAACGTTTTCAAAAGGTTTTTGGACTTTTCGAATGTCTGAAAGGTTTTTAAAGGTTTTTTTTTGGTTCTTTTAACGTTTAAAACACGTTTTTAAAACGTCCAATAAAACGTTTTAAATACGTCGAAAACCTACCACATTTTGACGTCCAAAAAACGTTTTCACAAAACGTCCAAAAACCAACTTGGAACGTTTTTAGAACGTTCAGAAAACGTCCAATTGTTAGTTGGGTTATGACTTGAGGGCGTAGGTCCCCTAGTTAATAAGCATAGTAGCATACACATGCTTTAGCAGTCCCGCAAAAAAAACATTGGCAAATTATTATTCAATTAAATCTGAGAATGTATACTATTATCTAGATCTATTATTTTTAAATAATTTTTAAAATAATTCCATCAATTGGGGTAAAACTAAAATATTCCACCTTTATGAGCGACAGTGTATGTACATAAACAAGAAATACAACAGAATACTGCAGTTCGATATTTTGGAGAAAGATTATTATGTCACAACTTATTTTTGTTTTATTGAAAAGTTGATGTACTAGGCCTATGTATTGTATTCAAACGTAACAAGCATAAGATAGTTAAGGTGTTTTTGAAGATTAGAATGTTATTAAGTTTGAATTTTTGTTTATAACACCCTTTAAATAATAATGCACCTTCTAAGACTGGTTATAGTTTTTGAAGAAAAAATATTGCTCAGGGTCTTAGGGGAATATTATGCTTATGTTTTAGAGCGTATCTGGTATGATAAGTATATCTGGGTGAAGAAGGAGATAATGGAAGTTTGTTGTTTGGTAGTTGGAACGTAAATTCTTTTTTTTTTTTTTAAGAAACAGACAGTTTGTATGAGATCAGGAGTGGAAATTTTCTGTCATTTTGCGAACCAAATTTTGCATCAGTGATATTCTGTTGTATTGAATTGAGTTCCCCGCAGTTGGTTTAATTAAAGAAGGAAGAGAGTCAAATGAAGAACCAAAGGCAAAAGCAATATGTTTTTCATTTACTAATGAGAACTATGTTTTTTTGAGATCTCCTTACACAGAATGTTGTAATGGGTTTTTCACGATAAATGTTGTTTGGGGACATCAATATTCATTAAATGTATGTTTCTATCACCAGGAAATCAAGAATTTTCTGTCTACATGAACCCTTCCTGGATGCTTATTAATGCATTTGCCCACTTGTAACATAATACTTTCACAACTTGATATCCCTCACCATTGGGTTTTTGTTGGGTAATGTCTAAATTTCGTTTAAAAATAGATGATATCAGTTTTGAAGGCCTACACTGCAGGCAAGAGTCAGGACTAACATTTAGCATGTTATTAATTTTAATACCACTCTTATATTCTCTGAAATGTTATGTTTATTGAGGGTGACTTGAAAAAGTTAATAACTTGGAAGGGAGGGGATGCAACCTGCCACACGCTTCTACCTCTTGGTTGCTTTGATCCATTGCCGAAAATATTTTGGCACCTATCATCCCCCCCCCCCCTACCACGGATACAAATCGACACCCATTGTAAACATGAAAACATTACAAATCTTTCAAAATTATTTCAAAACAACGAGTTACCAAGCTTTGAAAGGGATTCCGAGCTGCACAAAGTCGACGAAGAGAATGAACTCTTGCAAACGTGTCACGACGACAGAACAAAAACATGTTGTGTTGTATGACCATTTGTTTAAAAACCATAGACTGGCGATAACAATTAATTAATATCTCTAGCTGTCAAAACACCAATTGAGACGTGTTTACGTATTGATGTTATTAAATTTGATTTCTTCGTTTCCATATGGAAACATGAAAAGACAACGTTATATCGTATTCAACAACCATCTCTCTGATATCCCATCTTCCCCCTCAACCCAACTTGAGTGCAATCCATCACCAATTCACCATGGAATTGATTTGTTTAATTCTACTTACCATATGTTCATCATAGTTTCAAGTTTCAAGTTTCAAGTTTCAAGTTTTATTTATCTTTCTTTCATAACACACATTATAAATATGACATGAATATAAAGGAGTGAACAGAATATGGCGTTACAATAAAAAGATGAGGTGACCTTGGTTGAAAGCAAGGCTTGTGGATTTAAGGTCCCTCATGAGTGGTTTAAGAGTATGTCCTAAAAGATCAAAACTCGTCAAATGAAAAATAATGCGTACATTTAAATGCTTACAAAACTAAACTAACTAAACAACTGAAAAAATATTAAACATAAATAAGTACAATAAAATCTACTGACTACTAAATAATGGCTATAAACAACAGGAACAGGAACAGAAATATACTACGAGCAACAGGACTGAAACACAGACAAAAACTAAACAAGACAGACAGGTGAATAGATGTGAGAAACGGGAGTAGAATTATGCTGACCTATATAGCAAATAGTTTTCTTAAATATTGATCACAACTATAAATCTAGACGATATCGACTCAAATACAGTAACTTCAGTTTGCGCTTAAATACATAAATACTGACCGATTGCGCTATTCTTGGTTCAAGGGAATTCCAAAACCTAGGTCCAGTGGACCCCAAAGTAGTAAGGGCAAATTGCGTTCTAACAAGAGGTAAGTGATATGCTTGCGCCTGTCGTGTGGAATACCTATGAAATTGGTTATTTTTCTTAAATATTCCAGCCAAGGCTACTGGCAGTAGACCTGCATTCAATTCATACATTAGAGCTCCTAGTTGTAAATGATAAATATCTTCAACTATTAAAAAAAAGAACATCTGTATGTGCAAGATAGTGAGTATTACAAACAATTCGTATTACTCTTTTTCTGTACCAGTAGTAATTTATCCATTTGAGATTTGAATAAGTTGCCCCAAGCTAGCACACCATAGTGAAATATGGCAAAATCAAAGTTGCGTACAACATATGTAAAATATTCAGTGGGAACACAGATTTCAATTTATAAATTACACCAGTATTTCTTGACAATAATTTACAAAGTTTACTAATATGGTACTTCCAATTTAAATGTTCATCAATATGCAAGCCAAGAAATTTAAATGTAGATACCCTTTCAATCTCAACACCATTAACATTACATTGCCAGGCAATATACTCAGGGAATTACTAAAGAGCATATAATTATTTTTTTTAAGATTTAAAGACAACTTGTTTGCTTGAATCCACAAAGTCGCATTAGTCAACTCGGAGTTTACAGTCTGCAAAAGAGTTTGTGGATTTCTGTGAGAGAAAAATACACTCGAGTCATCTGCAAATAAAATGAACATCTTTGCGGAAAGTTGAAAATCGTTAATATACACAATAAACAAAAGCGGGCCTAGAAGGGATCCCTGTGGGACCCCACAAGTGACGTCCCGCATATCTGAATCAATTCCATTTAAAGTAACAAACTGTTTCCTATTTGTTAAGTAGCTTCTAAACCAATCTAATGCTATTCCCCTTACACCATAATGACACAGTTTATCTATCAAAATATAATGATTTACAGTATCAAACGCTTTAGAGTAGTCTAAGAAGCCACCAACTGTATGCATGCATAGTGAATGTCACGACACGTATATAGTAGAATCTGTTGTTCCACAAAGAACGGTTGGATATACTTTTATTTGTTTAGGTTTTTTTAAGAGGGGGGTGAGATTATGTATAGCCCCTGTAGCAAGTGGCGTAGCGACAGGAGGGAGGGGGCTGACGCCCCCACTCGAATTACGGAGTGGTAGATAATGGAGAAATGCACCGGTCGCACTCTGATAATGATTTCTTTCCTTGCCTGCGGTAAGGATGTATGTAAAATGTATGTTTCTATCACCAGGAAATCAAGAATTTTCTGTCTACATGAACCCTTCCTGAATGCTTATTAATGCATTTGCCCACTTGTAACATAATACTTTCACAACTTGATATCCCTCACCATTGGATTTGCGTTGGGTAATGTCTAAATTTCGTTTAAAAATAGATGATATCAGTCTGGAAGGCCTACACTGCAGGCAAGAGTCAGGACTAACACTTAGCAATATTAATTTTAATACCACTCTTATATTCTCTGAAATGTTATATTTATTGAGGGTGACTTGAAAAAGTTAATAACTTGGAAGGGAGGGGATGCAACCTGCCACACGCTTCTACCTCTTAGTTGCTTTGATCTATTGCCGAAAATATTATGGCACCTATCACCCCCCCCCTCCCCCTCCCCTACCTCGGATACAAATCGACACCCATAGTAAACATGAAAACATTTCAAATCTTTCATAATCATTTCAAAACAACGACTAACCAAGCTTTGAAAGGGATTCCGAGCTGCACAAAGTCGAAAGAGAGAATGAACTCTTGCAAACGTGTCACGATGATATATAGAACAAAAAACATGTTGTGTTGTATGACCATATGTTTAAATATCATAGACTGGCTATAACAATTAATTGATATCTCTAGCTGTCAAAACACCAATTGAGACGTGTTGACGTATTGATGTTATTAATTTGATTTCTTCGTTTCCATATGGAAACATGACAAGACAACGTTAAATCTTATTCAACAACCATCTCTCTGATATCCCATCTCCCCCCTCAACCTAACATGAGTGCAATCCATCACCAATTCACCATGGAATTGATTTGTATATTTCTACTTACCATAAAATTATGTTCATCATAGTGAATGTCACGACACGTAGTGGAATCTGTTGTTCCACAAAGAACGGTTGGATATACTTTTATTTGTTTAGGTTTTTTTAAGAGGGGGGTTGAGATTATGTATAGCCCCTGTAGCAAGTGGCGTAGCGACAGGAGGGAGGGGACTGACGCCCCCACTCGAATTACGGAGTGGTAGATAATGGGGAAATGCACTGGTCGCACTCTGATAATGATTTCTTTCCTTGCCTGTGGTAGTGGAGGGGGTTTAGCGTCTCATTTTCTCAACCCTTTTTTCCATATCCCCCCTCCTCTCTCTCTCTCTCTATCTCTCTCTCTGTCTTTTTTTTTTCTATTTTTCTCTCTCCCTCTTCGTGTCTCTTTTATAAATCGAGACGATACTTCGTATAGGCGCTATACATTATTAATATTACTTCCTTTCCTTTCCTTTTCCACTCAGTCATTCGAGTGAGGGCGTCTGCCCCCCTCTCTCCTGTCGCTACGCCACTTGCTACAGGGGCTATACATAATCTCAAAATGATAATCAATTTCATGTATGGGCCTATGGAGAATTTGATTTTTTTCGTTTCCATAGGGAAACATGTAAAGACAACTTTCGACACTGCAATCTTGACATTTTAATGATTAGCATTAAACAAAGTAACATACTTTATGTTAAATATTAAGTATATTATTGCATAGACATGATAGAGTATTTATACTATATATCCGTTTATACAAATTTAAAAGCATACTAGACTCGGTCAAGCAAAACTTATGCACTGCATGTATCAAAAGCTTACAATGAGGCCGCTTAAAGGCACACTGCCATACTTGTAGCTACTTGCTCCCTCTATATAGAAAACTTTCCCAATCGGTGCCTGTTGGTCCCCCATGATCCTCTTTTTCTTATGTTAAATGAGAGCTGAGTTAATGAGATAGCCACCTGTCACAGTGACCTCGATGGCTCTCTGTGTGGTCTAATCCCTTCTTGCCCAGTAGTGGTGACGGTCTTTAAGCCGAGCATTAAACATTATAGACAGATTGATTATTATAGTCTTCCCAAATAGGATGATCAGTGAGAAAAAAAAAGTATATACCTGGTTCTGTTTTGAAGCGCTTTACGTATGAATACACCTTAGTTGTTAAAGATAGGTATTGACGTTTTACAATTGAATGATACTATTTGTTTACCAAGATATTATTGATATCATGTATACATTGGTTAGTAAAGAAGTTTGTTCCGTATTATGTCACAAATGTAGACAGCGCGATCCTAAATCATGCGTGTCCAGATAATCTTCAGATTTGTTTCTAGATTGCATAGATTATTTCACTTTGTGTCGATTCATGTGAAAGATGATAATTATGAGGTTTAAATTTTAAAATAACATATCTGTAAAGCGCTTTGAGAGGGCCTGCGGTCCTAAAATGCGCTATAAAAGAACGAATTATTATTATTAGTGGGTGAACGAGGCAAAAAAGGAGGGGGGCTATAACAAGTAAACAAAGTAGACAATTTGGTTATCCGAACAAGCTCCCTACCAAAATTATATTTTTTTAAGGCATCTTGCATTAACTTTATTTCAAATTGCATAATTAAATATAAACATATAAATTATGTGGTCTGTTGTATATATTGTTTTAAGCAAAAACACCATTGTATGGAAATCCGCCAAAGATTGTGTCAATTTGTACGTACTTACGGAAGATCTTTCCTTGTCGTGAGAAAAAGGCAAGGTATGGTTGAATAATGATTTTCTTTAAAAAAACATCAGAAGACAAAGAAATGTAACAGTTTGTGTGATGCATCTTCTGTTTTAAGTCTTTTCATAAATGGAAGTTACAAGTTCTTTTTATAACATTAACAGATATTCGTATTTGATTCGTATTTTGTTTAGCACATGTTTCTGCATTTATTGAAAAATAAAATATAAAATTTTCCTAATACCAATCATAGTATATAATGTAATTGAATTACATAAAATGTAACAACTGAAATACACAATAAAAGTGCATATATATATATAATTGAAAAATTGAAAGTATGGAGGTGAATCGAGGAATCAAGATAATCAAGAAAAATGCCAAAGCCAACTATCATATGCAGTAATGTTTGAGTCGATATCAGCCGGGAGGAGGAGACGGGGGAGGGGGTACATGATGCTGATATCGGAGTATCTAGGAGAATAGAGTGCCACATATAAAGATTTTTTTCAAAAAGTATCTAAATAAAAAAAGCGGGAAGAAAGAAAAGAAAAATGCAAGTGCATGTAGGTGTGTGCAGGTGAAGTAAGTGTTTGATTCGTTTCGTTTATGAGCTGGTCATCTTAAATTCATTTTTTTAAACAAACAATATATAATGTTCATGAATATTAGGATATCAAGCGATTTTCATCGCGGCTTTGAATGAATAAAGAGATGCAAAGTGTTTAATATCGTCAGGTGAAGCATTCCAAATAATCTGGACCATGGTGTCTTATCGTATTATAGGCCATAATAATTTTGGGTTAGTTAAATGGAAGTATGTTGAGTGTCGTGTAGGATAAGAATGTATATTACTTTTGTACACAAAAATATTTCAAGATTCTTATAGTATACTATCAATCCCAAATTTATACATAGAGATTCTAATTTTAACACTGTAAATATCTGCAATTTTACTGTTTTTAGTTTTAAAAATATTGGATCAGTATGGGCTATATGTGAATGTGTACAAATACGGAGTGCTTTCTTTTGGAGACTATATAATTTCATGTTATTACTATAACCCCATACTATGCTACATTAAAGGTATTACAAAGTTTTGGTATGGTGTCATGAATTTGGTTCAAATTAACATATTGGAAGCATATGCGTTCCTACAATATTCAGTGATCGTTGTCGCGGTTGAAATCGAGTCTAAAGTTATGAAATAATAAATAATAAACTCTTTATGTTGTGTAGCTCCCTCTCAAGGTCAAGATATTTATTTAGCTATGAAACAATGTTTCTTGACTAAAATCGACCGATTAGCTATTCCCGTTTGGAAAATATATATCCCAACTACATATTTTGAGATTTTCATGGTCGCAGCTACCATTGTACGGCCATAGACGCTATTTGAAATTTATCAAAAATTTTATATTCAATTTTTCTCAAAAACAGAAGTGTTTTAGGGGCTAATTTTTTTAGTGCTTATAATACATCCACAGGGGCACCAAATATATCAAAATTGTAAAGATTCACTATCCACCCAATTTTCAAAATTTCCCAAAACTTTGTATTACCTTTAAAGGTATTACAAAGTTTTGGTATGGGGTCATGAATTTGGTTCAAATGAACATATTGGAAGCATATGCGACCCTACAATATTCAGTGATCGTTGTCGCGGTTGAAATCGATTCTAAAGTAATGAAATTATAAATAATAAACTCTTTATGTTGTATAGCTCCCTCTCAAGGTCAAGATATTAATTAAGCTATACAAATATGTTTCTTGACTAAAATCGACCGATTAGCTATTTCCGTTTGGAAAGTATATATCACAACTACATATTCTGAAATTTTCAGGGTCGCAGCTACCATTGTACGGCCGTACGGCGTTAATTGAAATTTATCAGAATTTACCGGGAGCACCGGTAAATTTGTATATTCAATTTTTCTCGAAAGCAGAAGTGTTTTAGGGGCTAAAATTTCTAGTGCTTATATTACATCCACAGGGGCATCCAAATATATCAAAATTGAAAAGAATCACCACCATCTAATTTTCAAAAATTCCCAAAACTTTGTATTACCTTTAAGGTAGGGCCTATGTATGACAAAATGAAAAGCATAAATAGTGAATTGTGTGAAAGATGTTATTTCAATCTATATGCAATGCCTTTGCGGCCTCTCGAGACTAAAATTCAATTTCTATTGATATGACTATTCCAAGTTAGATTTGAATCGATCTTACACCTAAGAATTGTGTAACTTCTTTTTTAATTATAGGCATGCCATCTTTAACAAAATATTGTAATAAAGTACATGTTTAGAGTTTATGTTTTTGAAATAAATATAATTTGTCTTCTTCATATTTAGTGAGAGTTTATTGTATTTGAACCAAGATGATAGTTTATTTAAATCTAAATTGAAGGTTGTAATAAGTATGTTTAAGTCTTTTTGTGAATAAAATACGTCAGTATCGTCTGCAAACAAAGCGTCTGTTTGGAGTGGTGATGCATTAAAAATATCATTTATATATATTAACAGCAGTCAGGGACCTAAGATAGAGCCCTGTGGTACTCCGCACTTAAAGGTGGGAATATTAGATGTTTTATATTTTAAAAATAAAACATTGATGTCTGTTTAATACATCCTCAAACCAAGAAAGTACAGTCCCTTTAACTCCATATGCTTTTAATTTAAGAATTAGTATATACAATTGTCCATGGTATATAATGCCTGCGAAAAGTCGATATATATGTGAGCTTGATTAAGATTATGCCATTTGCCGTCTATCATTAAGCAAATCTATATGAAATATGCTATATCAATGTCTTGAAGCAAAATACAGTCTGTCCTTCACGATTTTTCAAATTGTTTGAGTTTGCGACATGTTTATATAAGTGTTTTAAATGACTTTGTTAATTACTTAAAGTAACTTTGTGTGGATAGTTATAGTCATTGAGAAATGCTTTTGAAGATGATGAGAAGTAAATGTTCATTTAAACAAAAACGAACATGTTTTTAAATGCTAATTTTATGTACATATACTTTAAGTGTGTGTGAGAGTAAGTGTGCGTGCGTGTGCGTGTGTATGTGCTTGTTTATTAGATTGTTTTAATTATCTGTGAATTTTAATAATTATAATAACAACGCCAACAATAATAATACTTACCGTGATTGAAACAAATAATAATAAAAATGAATATCAGTAATGTTTATACTTTATATTTTATAAATCTGTATAATTATCATCGATGTGTTATTAAATTCGTAAAGTTTGCTCTGTCGCTATACACGCTATAGCCAAACAACTTCAACTATAGGTTTCAGAAATGAGAAAATGTAATTCGAACCAGTTTCCACATGCATTGTTAAAGTTATAATTTAATATCAGATGTATTAATAAATCAAGCATGAGAAATTACTTTAAAAAGGCATTACACATCAAAAAACTTGATGGCATATGAGTTCGCAAGATATATCTTTTTGTAACCTTTAACGATTACACTTTACAGAAACTAAAAAGATAGTGTACCACCCTCGCATAATCAATATGACATACTGGTGTCATATTGGCTTATATATTGCTTGTAATGTTCTCCATTGCACACATTACCCGGCCAAGTCTATCTCATCTTGGACGCATGTATTATCCATTAAATTATCGACATTATCAATAGAACTTAGCAAATATAAGTATTTTCTTCTCGGGTACTAGATATCTTGTTTTGTTAAACGCACGCACAGTGGAACATTTATGATGAGACATGTCACGTTCCACGTCAGTTTTATTCTGTTTAATACCAATTTTCTTAGACATAATATATATATGTGACAACTTTATTTATTCAGAAGGACTCTATATCCTGCACTGGTAATGTAGGTAACGATAAATATTTGTCTATGTTTCTATCATCACAAGCATCGCTCAATAAAGATGTAACAGTTTCCATAGACATGCTCTTTAGGCGTATACACACAACAATATCGTGTTTTTGCCAATAGACAATTTTTGTAATGTAATAAAATGTAATGTTCTTAATCTTTTTTAAGTGCTACACTACAGATTGCACCTGTCATGAATATATGTATTGTAATAGTCAGAACACGAATTGCATACATGTAATTGTTGCTAGGTAGGACACAAATAGTGACTTCTCCTGCCTAAAAACACGTAATGTATGCAATTTGAATTTTGAATATTTAACTAGGATTATTCATAACAAGTGAATGAAATGATTTGTAACGAGACACGTTTGCATTAATTGTGATCACATTACGAAAATAGTCTTCTCGGGAAAACACAATAATATTAATAACATAGAGTTGAACATACATAGTAAACGAATTACGAAGTGAACAGATATGTTTCGAGTAATTGTTTGAAAGAACTAGTGGAGGAAACTTTGCGAAGGAAGAAGATGAAGATTGTTCCAGAGAGGTTGGCCTGCGTGAGAAAAAGCTGTGGTAAGAGTGCTGGGAAATTACATGAGGCCTGAGACTACAAGAAACCGAGGCAATTGATCAAGAAAGGAAAAAGTGCCAGTTTTAAGAGAAACGATGAAATGAACGAGCTAGGTCTTGGTAAGATTGTAAATGCAGTTGCAAAGAACATCGCTTTGCCTACTAAGAATAGCATGAGTGCTATGGTTAGTATATCAGGCGGTATGATGGCAGTGGGGGTGTTTGACAGGTGGCGTGGAGATCTTCTCTGCTGATGGTCAGCACCAGCAGAAATATTTCAAGGATTCGTGGAGTAGGATTCCTCTCTGATGATCGGTATGTTATACTTGATCGCCCAAACAATATCACACTGTACACACTAGAGCAACAGAAGTTGAATGTAATGTTTGAGACTCTGAGTGACGGTAAAGGTGAATTACCTAACCTCACTTTATACGACAATGATCATATCTATGTTAGCTACAGGAAAGCCCAGAATGTCTAGGTTTTCTCACCAGCAGGTGGGAAGGCGATCAGGGAGATACCATGTGATGGGTTTATACCTGAGCAGATAACTAGCTATATTGATTACCTGATCATCAAATCCTGGATGACAATACCATTGATTGATAAGGTGTTGTAAAACGTAAATTAACCAAATTAGGTGGATACCGACACGCGCTGCTGTGTCTGAAGAGAATACAATCCTGATAGCTGAGTTAAAGCCCAATGTAGGTTAGGTCAGCATTGATGGGTACACTACCGAACTGGAGCATGTCCAGAGCCGCGTCAATGATTACAAAATTGAGAAGCCCGAAAGTGAGTTGTACTACACTGTTGGTCATAATGGTGGAATAATTATTTTTACCCCAATTTATGGAATGATTTTGACGATGATTTATTCCTAGTAAATCTAGATAATAATATACATTCTCAGGTTTTTATTGAATAATAATTTGTGAGTGTTTGTTTTGAGTGACTGCTAAAGCATGTGTGTGCTACTATGCTTATCCACTAGGGGACCTACGTCCTTAAGTCATAACTGACAGTAATGAGGATTAATGCCTCATAAAAGGGCACTAATATAGCACATCGACACGGTTTTGATCCTGGGTGCTCACAGTAACGAGGTCATTGTTTAGCCACTGAATCGTGACTGTACGCAGCAGGGGCTAGGGTACGTCGCCGGCCCCCAAAATACCCCAATAAAACAAAGAAAATGCAATAAATTATTAATAATTCATTGCATTTTGCCCCGACCCCCAGTTTTGACTGTATTTGTGGGGGCGGCGACGTACCCTATCCCCCGCTGCGTACAGTCATGATTCAGTGGCTAAGCAATGGCCTCGTTACTGTGAGCCCCCAGGATCAAAACCGTGTCGATCAGCTAGACTAGTGCCCGGGAGGGGGGAACGCAGTGGCGGATCCAGGGGGTAAAAACGTGTAAAATCTTTTTAAAACGTTCATTTTACCCTTTATTGGAGATGGCCCCCTCATCTGACGCTCAAGGGGGGGGGAGGGGTGCGATTTTTCAAATTTTCAAGGGCCAAAAAAAAGATTTAGTGCTCCCTACCCCCGAGGACTCGCGAGAATGAGGGAACTGAATTCAGACAAGAATTAAGAGTCGAGAACAGTACAACGAATCGTCTTTCTTCCGGTAATAATTTAATGTGAAACGTCAAAACTTCCGCGCTTCGCGCCAGGAAACCGAATTCAGACAAGAATTAGGAGTCGAGAACGGTATACAACGAATCGTCTTTTTTCTCTTATTGTAATCGTAAATCGGAAGACGCTTTACAAGCACAGACCTACTCTCAGTGTATGTGCTGATTGGGCTACCCTTTTTAAATATGTGTAATAAATAAATAAAAACAATTTAATGAAACGCCAAAGCTTCCACGCTTCGCGCGAGAGGGGGAAGCTCAATTCAGACAAGGATCAAGAGTCGAGAGCGGTTTAACGAATTGTCTTCTTTCTTAAAGCCCCACTGTCCTACTTGTAGCTACTTGCTCCCTGTATATAGAAAACTTCCCCAATCGGTGCCTGTTGGTCCCCCATGATCCTCTTTTTCTTATGTTAGGTGAAAGCTGAGTTAATGAGATAGCCACCTGTTAGTGACCTCGCTGTATGGTCTAATCCCTTCTGGCCTAGGAGTATTGACGGTTTTTAAATAATTTAATGAAACGTCAACGATTCCGCGCCTCGTGTGGGAGTGGGAAAACTGAATTCAGACAAGGATTAAGAGTCGTGAACGATACAACGAATCGTCTTCTTAATTTCTCCATTATTTTAATGAAACTCCCCCTCCCTGCACCCAATTTAAGTAGGTGACATAAATAAATAAAAACATTTTGAAACTCCAAAGCTTCCACGCTTCGCGCGGGAGGGGGAAACTCAATTCAGACAAGGATTAAGAGTCGAGACGGCCCAACGAATCGTCTTCTCAATTTCTTCATTATCTTAATGGAACTTCCATTCCTTGCACCCAATTTAAATATGTGAAATAAATAAATAAATAAGAACAAATAATACCACCCCCTCGAAAAAATTCCTAGCTATGCGCTTGCTAAATTAGTTTAATTTTCTTAAAATTACACTTTGATATAATATCAGCAAAAGCAAAAATAGAGGTTTAAAATTCGCATCCCGAGATTCGAACCAGAGAGTTTTGGGACACTGGCGCCGCGCTCTTTCTAATCACGCCACACCGATCGATTGCTCAAAAAGGTTACACATTTAAATACTAGTATATAGCTACGATGATGACTATTTAAATTTTGTAGACAGTTTTGTCGGTAATCGGTGGCCTCCCCCCCCCCCCCCCCCCCACTGGAAAAGGTCTAGCGACGCCCCTGTTCTCATCTGCACATTTTCACCTCACGATTCTCCGACGTCAACATCGCTTTTCTTGCTGCTCTTTACGACCCGACTTATTCGTATAACTATAATAAATAATCAAAACTGTAACTTTATGAACGACGTGTTTATTTTGTTGTTTGTTTGTTTGCCGACTCCTCTCATAAATCTTGTGGTCACAGGGTTAGAACAAACAATAGTCAGCGCAATCATTGCTACTGGTTCTACTTGTTATATAATAATAATAATAATAATATTGATCTTTTAAAGTCCACTCCAAATTTTTTTAAGTTAAACCGAAAATGGAAATTCTTTTTGCCCAATTGATCGTGAGCCCGGCAGCCACTGAGCAGCGCCAGATCGACGTTGCTCTATCCCTTATTGTTGAACGCCAAACAAGGTAACAGCAACTCCCGTCTTTGAACGTCTTTTGGTATGACGCGGGCGGGGTTCGAACCCACGACATCCCGGTTGTGAGGCGGACGCTCTACTGACTGAGCTAACATGAGTCGAGGATGGATTTTTTAACCATTAAAATCCCCCATATCAAATCAAATCCCCATTTGTTAGTTACTACATGACTTGTGTTATGCCTCGATCAGAGCGGCAGATCTCCTGTCTAGCTCTATCTTCTTCTTTTAAATAATTTTTTAGTAATATATGGAGAAAAAAAGCTCTGAAATTAAATTGGATTTCTCTTCTCATTAGACTTGATTTATGATATGCTCATAATTTTGTATCCTTCAATGACTAATTTACGTGTCAACAATTAAGATTGCGTAATTACCAACAAGTTTCATTTCATATGTTGTATTGAAAATGTCATTTGAAGTTCATTTTACGTATGCATTTTCTCAAGTTTTGATCGAGTAATGGACAAAAAGATTATATCAATTGAATTTAACTGAACATTTCATGCCCCCTGTGTAACCTATTGAAATGTCCAAACATGACAATGGTGTACTCCGAGGTCTTGCATAGGGAATGATAAAGCCAGTACTGCACATCAGTCCCAAAGGCATTCATGCATCCTCTTTCTATTAACATGTATTTGCATGTTGTTGATAGTGCAAGTTCATCGTCAATTTTCGCAATACAGGCATACTGCTTTTAAGTTTGAAACCGACTGTAGCCCGAATGTCGGGTTATTTTTTAGGTTCCTGCCAAGTTTTTGATATTTATACGACTATTTTCTAGTGTTCATGTAGATGAACATGTATATTTCATCAAAACCTGTTTGAGGAGAAGCTGATGGGAATATTAAGGAACTACATGTACTTTGCCACGAGACAGTGTGCTGTGAAAATATAGTAGAAGAACCGTCTGAATAACCATATTTGACTTCTCCCCTGTTCACGACTGTTTCGAAAGAGGAACGCGTCTCTATTCTTTATAGCCTACACACTGAATAAAGTTAAATCAACGTGGACCTAATTTTGAAATAATCATCGGCTCGAAAAGCAACTTTGGCGGACGCTTGTACGCAGGAGAATGATCTCTCGTTTGCTGCAAAGTTGTGGAACGAGCTTTATACCTTTTTGAAAGTCAGCTTCAACTGTCTAGTTCAAGGAATTTCTGAGATTTTTTTGCTAGACAACACTGGATTGCCCTGTTTAAGTGAAATCTTGTTTTGGTGACCCTATCATGTGAAGCGATATGTGCAGCGCTTTGTTATTGCAAAGTCAAAGGGGCGCCAGGCCTAAATCAAATACTTTTTGGATTCGATTGTATTGGATTAATCATACTTCTGCATTGAGGGTACAATAGTTATAGCAGGATTCAGTATGTGGTCTTGGGGCTACGGGATTGTTGTTGGCAAATTCGTAGTACTTTTTATTGAAACTGGCATCGCGAAGTCTTTCGGTGTTTTTATTCCTACAATGGTCGAGCGTTTGGAGTCAGATTATGCTACTGTCGGATTGATATGTAGCTTGCCTGCAACATGTATGTACCTCTTAAGTAAGTAAAATGTGTTATATACAAACTGTTGGTATTAGTGGCACTAGTGGTAGTTAGCAGTACATGTAGAAGTAATGATGATAACGATAATTACACTACTACGTATCATCTTCATCATCTTCATAATTGAAATATTATTAACAGTAATAAAAACAATATTAATACTAATAATATTGATAATGATATTTAGGATAATAAAATAATAAAAACTATGATAATATTAACAACAACTTCAACAACTAAAATATTAATCGTGATAATAACAATCATCACGATAATCATCATCGTCATCATTGGTCAAAAGTAGTAGTAGTTATTATTCCTTTTATTGTTGAACATTAGTGGTAGGCCTGTAATAATGAATTTAAATGGTTATTGCAAATAAGACAAAGCATGACGAATTGCCTTTTTAATAATTATCTAACAGGGTACCCATTTACTTAAACTCGGTAGAAAGTGGCAAATGTAAATTGATATCTTGCCAAAGGACATTACCGGGGGTAATGCAGGGGATAGGAGCTACGCCCCCTCCCCATTCCTCTCGCTCTTCATCCTCGTCGGCCTCCTTCTTCCCCACCCTGAATGGAATTCCATATTTATTTGTTTAAACGTCACCTCATATTCGGGCAGCAGTATGGTATAATCATGTTTTCATGTAAGTATAACTCTGACATTTGGATGATGGGGAATTCGTAAACGTTTCTAAAAACAGTGTTTACTTTTGCACGTAATTACCTCACGCTTTTCATATTTTTAAACTTTAATTTAGTAACTTTTCTCCTTATTTGTCAACATATTAGGTCCTTTAGTAACACTCGTTCTGCAGAAGATCAACCACCGTTTTGTCGCTATGTTAGGCGGAGTGTTGTGTGGATCATGTATTATTGCCAGCGCTTTCTTCAAAAGCTCGGTTACTGTTGGAGTCTCTCTTGCTTTATCAGGTGAGCTAAATATCTTTTAGTTTAGCTATGTAATCGAGTATTTCATTATGTAGCTCATTTTGTGCCATGCATGATAGATAGAGAACCATACATTCGGTAGCTTATGAAGGTGCCAGGCAGAAAAAAACATGACGTCATGAACGTCATCCGCATTGCCTCAACTTGCGCTCGATGCAAAGCAATGGACAGAGGGAGTTATAATTATGTAGCAGTCCCATATGTATTTCCTCATCATTTTCGTATTTACATACGCGCCATTTCGTAAAACTATCATTCAGTATTTTCGCGCCAGCATTGCACCAGCCTATTACCAAAAGATTATATGGAACTATAAATAACTTTAAAGTATGATTCAATTGATATTATGTCAAATTCATTCAGAAGAAATAAATCAGTCCGGCGGAGACAACCTTTCTTAGTCAAGCTATCAACTTCATCCAGCCTCTCACTAACTACCAACCCCATCCAGCCAACTCCATTAATAAGCCTCTCATTAACTCCGGCTATACAGTGCGTATCAAAAATTATATCAGGAACTTTGGTAGTTTTCCATTTAAGACTTATAAGCTTTGTGACCTAAACAAATATAATTCATTTAAAAGAATAACTCATATTCTGTTAAATGACACCTTATTCAAACCTCTGCTGTTACGCATGACTGAGCAACTGCCACTTAAAAAAATGATTGTAAAATTCAAATTGTACCAAGTTCGGGCTAAAGCAGTTAGGTCAAAAGCACTCAATATACAGTACCTTTTAAATGAGTAAAATGTAATCTTCTAGGTATTATATATTAGACTTTTCATCCATTTAATTCGATTACAGTTTTGTTAGTTATTTGCTTTTCTACATAATTATAACATTTCAATTTTGTTTGTTTATTCTGTGTACCGGGCTCGATTAGCATTTATGCTATTTTCTGGTCCCTATTATCCTTTTATGTTATTGTATAAAACTGTTTATACCTGTTGTTATGTGTTTATTATTGGATAATACATTTGAAGTTCAGATCAAGTTTAAAAAAAACCTTATGCACTGTTATTAGAGTCTCAAAACATTTGCCGACATATTCGCATTGATTTTGTGATTTTAAAAAGAAAAGGTGAAAATGGTGGACGTAAGGAAATCCCGGCCACCCTGTGCCACCCTGTGAGCCACAGGTAGACAGCCACAATATCCACAACTAGGAGACTGTGGCTCGATCCTGCTCAAAGACGTCGCAATCATGACAATTTTGGCAGGGCCCACGCCTCATACCCCATCTTGATGCCCCGGGCTTGATGCCGAGCCTAGCCCGATATGCATGCTGAGCGCTAGCGTGCAGCTAGCGGATGCGCCGTATACAGACTATATTCTGTTGGTATCTCTCTCTTTCTCTCTTTCACACAGATTTTGAGAAGGCCGTACTGCCGCCGTATTGGTACGGGAGTGCATGGGACTCAATGTTTTTAATTTTCATAATGAAATAATCCTGAATGAGCTTTCAAAACAAGCAGGAATTTCTGAAATCTGATCGCGGGATTTCATCAAATTTTCTATGTTCAACTTCAAGATATTTTATAACCCCCTTTTTTAATTACAAAGAGTTGAGAGAAAAACACCCCCTTTTTAAAGAAATCTCCGGGTGAAAGTCAAATACACCCCCTTTTTTTACATTTCTCGGGCCGGACTTGGTCGCAAGAAAAGTACCCCTTTACCGGACATTTTGGCAACACGCATCGGCCATTTCGAAACTTGAGTGGGGGGGCCGGGAAGAAAATGCTTATTTACGAGCACAATTTATGGCACTCTCTTTGTTAAGATCACACAATCTTAAATATCCTTTTCATGAAAGGCTACTGTCAATATCTTTGGTAGTTTATCAACAATTGTCCTTTATTGTACAGCATACACTGTACTACATCTTTGAGGTTAGTAAACCTGTGGGTTTCCATGTGTTGTTCGAGACAAAAACTCTATGCACCCAGGGGCGTAGACAGGTTCGTACACCTGGGGGGATGACTCAGGGGCGGATCTAGCTTTTTGCTAAGGGGGGGGGTGACCAAAATAATGACGATGCGGAGCATCGTCCACGAGCCGCGAAGCGGCGAGCCGATTTTTTTTTGGGGTGTTTATTTGAACCCCGTAAGTGATGTTTTCCTGGCATCTATTAACACAGTGGAGACCATAAAAAGCAGTGCATGATAACGTTTTTTTAAATCAAGTAACAGTTAAATACACAGTTATATCCAGAGTTATCATGTGTTTAGTTAAGTTACCAGATGAGTTGAATATCTTCTCACAATATTTGCACTTGAAAGGGTTTCTCTCCAGCGTGCGTTCTTTTTTCTTTCTTTTTTTCTTTTTTTTTTCCTTTTTTTTCCCTTTTTTTTTTTGGTTTGTTTTTTGGGCCGCCCAAGGGGGGGGGGTTAAACCCCCTAAACCCCCCCCCCCCCCGTAGATCCGCGCCTGTTTAATCTTGTGGTTATTTTGTGGTTTCCAAACCACAAGATAACCACAAAATACTTGTAAGATTTTCTTTTTTTTACCGTCTGAATTGGCTTTCACCGTGTGAATGCGGCTAATAACAATAAACACAATTACAATAATGATGAGGATTATTATTATCATCATCATAATTATTATTATTATTAATATTATAATTGTTATCATCAGGTTATCATTATTACTATTACTATTATTATCATCATTATGACTTATTAAGAAAGCAAATATCATTCCCCAAAACCTGGGGGGGGATGATTGTACATGCCATCCCCCCCACCTTGTGAGGTGGGGGGGATGCATCCCCCTCACCCCCCCCCCCCCCCCCCCCCGTTGTCTACGCCCCTGTATGCACCTTATATATCTTATGCATGTCAAATGGTGCAATTGGCAAGTGAACAGAGAGATCATTCTTAGAAAATGAGATAAAATGATAGCTGACTGTTAAAGTTATTTTAAATATGTGGAGAATTCGTAATTTAACATATTACGGTAAAATTGTAAAATCAATTTGTAAAATTTGTGAAATTAGTTGTGTCACAAATTACTTAGGTGCCGACTGCTATCCAAATACCACAATCTGTTGTTAAATAAATAAATAAAATTTTGTTTTCATTATCATGGAAGTCTAAGAAAGAGAAAATTAATGATATTTAGGTTTGAATAAAATTACTGAAGGGGGTTTAGGTAAGGTTGATTTACAGGCAAATGTCAGTTCTCTAAGACTTTCTTGGATAAGAAGATTTTTGGACGATGAGAAAGCTTAATGTACATTTTTAATTTCCTATTGGTTAAATCGGATAGGCCTAAGTGGAATTCCTATGGTGTATAAGTTTAATTTTAATAACAGAGACATGGAGGATCTATGTCGATATATTTAGGATACCCCATTTTTACTTTGATTTACTGTGTAGGCCTACTTCGTCAGAATTTCGATATGTAAATACACTCATGGTTACAAATATTGAAAATGAAATATTATGGAATAATATTATATAATTTTTGATAACCAGGTATTGAATTTCAACAGTATAGGCTGGATGGAGTTGGTGCTATAGTTTGGATGGAGTTGATGATAGGCTGTATGGAGTTGGTACTGTATTTGATGGATGGAGTTGATGCACGTTTCGATAGGGATCGTGCTACGCTATATAAATGGAGTTAAAGGCTAGGGAAAGTCTACCCTTAAAATCATGATGAAATTCCGTTTAATTTGGTTGTAATAAGAGCAGAAAAACGAGAGAAACAAGTGAATGAAAGTTTGAGCAAAATCGATTTAAAATAAGCAAGTTATATATTCATATTGCTCCGGTTGTCTCATTTTCGCTCGCTGGACGTATATAGCAGACGGCAATCGGCGGATTAGACGACACTTGGTAGTGACTTTGTATGTGAGATTGCTTTGCTAAATATAAAATACAAGAACATTTTCCATATCTTTAAACTATCATTGATATCTGATAATTAAACAGTTATTAAAATAAACCTACCAAACTACATAATACAATGAAGTACTTGACTTAAAGTAGGGGAGTTTGATGTGGTGCACAATTGCACCCCTCTGTAAATAATCGAATAGTCCATGGCGATCATGAATATTCATGATTTTGCTCACCTCGGCAAAATGCTTGCCTATACTAAATGAAAAAATTACAGTGGGGGGGGGGGGGGGGGTTGGCTGAAATGGACATAATGAACCGATCAGAACTAATCTATGATAATTCATGCTTGTTATCCTTCGTGTGCTTGACCTACAACCTTACAATAGCGTGTCAAATTGCGTCCAAAGTTCGACCTGTTTCACATGTGTTATATAGGCAATTGCGAGCTAGCGACCTATTTTGACCAAATTACGGTGGGTGAACTTTCAAAAGTCAATGGGACATGAGTGTTCCAATGAAAGAGCTAGTGTCAACGTACGTCGGGGTGGATGTGCTTTTCGTTTAAAAAAAAAAAAAAAAAATTTTAACGATTTTTGTTGGTAAAAGTCAGTAGGCTAACATGTTAGGCTGCTGGACTCTGACGATAGGGGGCGTTGTCCAATGAGACTATTCGTCACCGGCTTCTCGTGGTCACCAACGCCGGACATGCTGATTGGCTGAATGGTCTTTGCGGCGGCAGGAGGGCGGGACGGGTTTTGAGACAAGTCTCGTCCCCAGCTGGTTCAGTTGATCGAGATAAATGGCATCTGAAATATACCACATAATTGTCGATTTGTTTCTGCTCTTCCCCCCCCCCCCTTTAATAGTAAATATCCATGTAATCTTACAATCTTAGCAGGAGGATTAACGTTAGTGCCTTGTGAAGCAATCATTAGATCTCGTCACCGGCTGCTTGTGGTCACTGTCTATGACGGCAGGTGGGCGGGACGTTGTTCTTTTATTTAGAAAAGTCTCGTCCCCAGCCAGTTTTAGACACCAGCGAGGTCTTTAAATTAACTATAAATTTTATATTAAGACTTTGTTTTGAGAGAAATTAAAAGGGGAAAATAAATAATGCCCTTTAACGATTACCTTAAGCCGGTCGTTAACAGTGAAAAGAAAAGAAAAAAAAAGAAGAGGAATAGTTCAAAAGTTAATTAATTCGTTTTCTTAAAAAGAAACTCCTTATATACTGTAAAGTTTATAATGGTATCAAAAGCCATTTGGTGGGGTACAAGCTGTTGAAGCTTAAAGTATGCACGGGGTTAATTTATTACGTTCGTTTATTACGTTTTTTTTTCTTTTAAAATATTATATATAGCCGTTTGAGCCTGGGGCTAAAGTATCATTAGTTACACATTATCTGAATCCGTTAATTATGAGGTCAAGTTATATCGTCTGGAGTTACTGTTTTATTTTCGGTGTTGGTTTTTTTTTTTTTTTGTCACAGTAAGAAGACTGTATTATTACTTTGTGTAAAAGGCTGCCACGCCATGATTTAGAATAAATGATGGGAGGGGTTTCGAACATGACAGCATATATTATGCTTATGTGTATGAATGTGGTTGATAGTGTTGAAGGGTGGGTGATGGTATGTGTGGTATGTTTTCCGGTTCCGATGTCTGCCTGTACTTGTTTAATTTGCAATCTAACTTGAAAGTGTTTGTTTTTCCTAGAGTTGGAAATGCATCAAGCTTCCCATCTACTGTGAAACTGTCACCACTATGTACATTTCTAAAGGTTCTTTGTTACAGGTATAGATTCATAGTTCTTGATGTCGGTTAATTTAAAATTACTCTCGATTAATGTCAGAGGACTGAGAGATAGAGTCAAAAGAAAGAAGATTTTTCAGTGGTGCAAAATGTCGGCAAATATGATATTCTTGCAGGAAACATTTAGCACAGAAGACATTGAATACAGTTGGAAGGGTGATTGGGAAGGCTCAATGTTTTTTAGCCACGGGAGTAACCACAGTACAGGGGGGTTATTGTAATGTTTAAACCAGGTATTACTTTTGTGGTGGAAAAAACCTTAATTGACGAAGGGGGAAGATACGTCATCATTAAAGGCAAATGTCAAGGCGAAAAGCTAATATTAGGAAGCGTGTACTTTCCCACAAGGAATAAAGAAAACGCCCAATGTGATTTTCTGTCTGATCTAAATAAAATAATTTGTTCTGTATTTAGTCAAGAATATTCCTTGATAATTGGAGGAGACTTCAATGTTATTATGAATCATAATTTGGATTACATGGGTGCAAGTAATATTTCGAAAAGCAAATATAGGGACTCATTATTAGACTTTCTTGATAAGCTTGATTTAATTGATGTGTGGCGTAAGCGTCATCCTAATAAGAAAGAATTCACTTTCAGACAGAAGCAGCCATTAGTTCAGAGTAGATTGGATTATATCTTCATTTCTTCGAAAGTAGACAAGTTGATAAGAAAGTCTGAAATTTTGCCTTCTATTACACCTGACCATGCTGGAGTTAGAATAGAATTTAACAATTTAGTCGATAGTTTTGTTCATGGGAAATCGTATTGGAAGTTTAATAGTAGTCTATGTAATGAAAAAGATTTTGTAGATGGGGTAAAAAAGAAGATTTCTGAAATAGAGGAAACTTGGCGGAATCAAATAACGAGCAAAATTAAATTTTGGGATTTTATGAAAATGAAATTAAGAGAATATATAATGAAATTCTCCCGTGAAAGAGCAAAACTCAGAAGAGTCCACATTGAAAAATTGGAAAAAGAAATTAAAGACCTGGAATATCGATTGACGATCAATATTGATTGTCATAAAAGTATTCAGGATGAAATTGACATGGAAAAAATGGAATTAGAGAAGCTTTTCGACTATTCACGTCAAGGGTTAAAAGTCCGTTCAAGGACAGAATGGTCTGAAGAAGGAGAAAAAATTCAAAGTTTTTTGAACAATTACTAAAGTCAAATAAAAGGAAAAGTGTGATTAAGGAGATATATAATGAGAATAAGGAAACTGTGAGGGATGGCAAAGGGATTTTGAAGATTATCAGGGAGTTTTACGAGAATTGATATGCATGTAAAAATGGTGAAATTACAGAGGATATTGAAAATATGTTCTTAAATGAATTACCCAAATTAAGTAAAGAAAATAAAGAGTATTGTGAAGGCAAGATAACACTGGCAGAATGCTATCAGGCAGTAAAGGAAATGAAATGGAAAAAATCACCAGGCAATGACGGCTTCTCGACTGAGTTTTATTTCACGTTCTGGCCAATTTTAGGGAAAACAATAGTGGAGGCTTTTAATGAAGGTTTTGAAACAAAAATGTTATCCAACTCGCAGAGACAGGGGGTAATTACACTAATTGAGAAAGAAGCCAAAGACCCTTTGTACATGAAAAACTATAGGCCAATTACTCTCTTAAATGTAGATTATAAAATATTGTCGAAAGTATAAGCAACAAGTGTAAAGGAGGTATTGGAGGATATTATTCATTACGTTCAGGTGGACTATGTTAAAGATCGGAATATTGGGGAAGCGGTTCGGTTAATTGATGATACATTCTTTCAGTCCTTGTATCAGCCTGTAGGCTTTTTAATTGCCGTAGATTTTGAAAAGGCTTTCGATTGCATTTCCCATAAACTTTTATTTAAAGCTTTGGAACAGTTTGGGTTTGGTAAAGTTTTGTGTTCTTGGGTTAAAACCCTCTACACTAGCAGTTGCGTGATGAACGGGGGACACTCAACAGGATATTTTGGAATTAATAGAGGGGTAAGACAAGGTGACCCCCTATCTCCATATTTATTTGTAATAGTTATCGAATTACTAGCTCGTTATATTAGGAAAGATGAGAGCATTAAAGGGGTAGGATTCGGGAATAAAGAAATAAAGCAAGTTTTGTATGCCGATGATATTACATTGTTTTTAAAAGATATGGATTCAATTAATAAAGTGAAGAAAGTTTTCAAAAACTTTGAAAAATTAAGTGGGTTGAAGATAAATATGGATAAGACAAATTTTATGTGGTTAGGAGAGGAAAGTGATAGGCCGGGATTACCTTTTTTTTTGGACAAAGGGTACAACATATAAAGATCCTAGGGGTATATTTCGCACGTCATTCCAAAATAAAAGATGATTTGAACTATAAGGACATTTTGAGCAAAATCAAAAGACTAATCGGTTGGTGGAAGCAACGAGATTTAACGATGTTTGGCAAAATTAAATTGTTGAAGATATATGTATTTTCAAAACTAAATTACGTTTCGTCTCTTATGACAGTCCCACAAAACATTTTTGAAGAAATCGAAAAAATTTCTTTTAATTTTATTTGGGGAGGGAGAGACAGAATAAAACGGAAAATATTATATCAAGATTACTGCGCTGGGGGACTCAGAGTAACAAATTTAAAGATATTTATCAAGACTCAGAGAATAATGTGGATCAAACGGTTGCTCTATGGAGAAAAGTATTCAGGTTGGAAAGTAACCTTTGACCACTTTTTCAGATCACTGGGGGGTCGAATTATATTTCTTTGTAATTATGATATAAATAAAATGGACTTGAAGGGTATACCATCTTTTTATAAAGACATGTTGAAGGCATGGCAAGAATTAGATAAATGCAGACACTTTGGAGAAAATAAGATTAATCTGATTATATTTAGCAATAAGTGTATATGTCTCAGCAATAAAACATTTTTTGATGTCGAACTATTTCAGAAAGGTATACTTCAAGCATCAGATATAATTGTCAGAGGTCATTTAAAACCGATCTTACATTTTTTAAATTTGGGTTTTGTAACTAAAAGCTTGCTTAGAATTCAAAAGATCTTTTCAGCAATCAGAAACGAATGGATACAAAGTGATTTTATGGAAGTGGACACTGAAAATTTTGAAATTGAATTGATGATATTTGGACGTTCACAGAAACTATGTGATATAAAATCTAGGCGGTTATATGATTACTTCATTGAAGACCTTCAAAAAGAGTATACATTACATGTTACAGATGGCAACTGTCAATTTGATCTTGGAATGACGGAGTTGAAAGAAACATTCACAAGGATGAAATGTGCAATGCTTTGTAATAAACATAGAGAGTTTCAATACAAACAATTACAAGGGGCTGTATATACGAAAAGAGAACTCTTTAAATTTGGTTTTGAGTCAGACCATTTTTGTTCCTTTTGTAGACTAGAAGTAGAGACATACCAACATTTATTTTTAGATTGTCTTAAAGTTAAAAGATTATTGCAGGAGGTAATTCAAAAGTTACATTTAATCGAAATTGACATTGATGATTGGAAACCCATTTTTATGGGAATATCCGGCAATACTGCGAGAATATTTGTAATAAATTGTATCATATTTTTAGTAAAGTATATCATTTTTATTTCTAGAAAAGAAGGAACTTTGCCATCTGTACAGAAAACCGTACATATGCATAAAATTACAGAGACGAGGAATACAAAATAGCCTTCAAAAAGGGGAAACTGGGGATGCACTTACAGAAATGGGAACAAATCGATGCATTTTTACTTTAATGGATGTGGGTATTATCATTATTATTATTAGTATTAATTCTCTCTCGTGTACAGGTGGACAAACCGGAACAGGTTGCATGCAGTGTGTGTGTCGGCATGAAGGGGGTATGAGATGGGTGGGCTAGGGGGGGGGGGGGGGTTAAGAGTTTGTGTGGTGTGAGATGAGGGAACAGGTTGCATGCAGTGTGTGTTTGTGTTTGTATGCGTGTTTATGTGTGTGAAAGGTGGTGTGGGTGGGCTAGAGGGGGGGTGTGAGAGTGTTGTGATAGGATGGTAATATGTAACTTTAAACCTTCCTCTACTGTTATTTTGATTTTACACTGTTACATGCAAGACTTTTTTTTTCCTTTTTTTTTCTCTATGTTCATTGATTGATGTAACTTATGAAATGTCTTGTATCAAAGATCTTGTTTTATATTGCTTATCTTGATAATTTCTTGTTATGTGAATTTCTTATTATGTGAAATTATGAGGAAGGAAATAAAATATCATTTAAAACAAAAAAATAAGGTGCGATCAATAAAACACACATTTTCAACTCTGTGAAGTATCTTGCGAGCTTCCCTCATATTTGCCTATAATAATAAAATAAGAAAATTTTATTTCCCTCAAAAAGAAAATCATACATACACCCTAAATACAATGATTGCAGATTATATACAACTCATGTATGGAAAAATATATACCATTATCAATAACGAAGAAATGAAAGTTCAAGATATTTTATGTACAGAACAAAATGAGAGAGGAGCTCGCAAGATACGTCATAACATTACCAAACTTTCATTGAGCTGCTCCTTTTATGAAAAAATCACTAAAGCTAATATTAGGATGGACTTTCCCTTCAATGGAGTTGGTCCTAGGCTGGGTGGAGTTAGTGATAGGATTGATGCATTGGGGTTTTAGTAAGAGGCTGGATGAAGCTCGCCCCCCTCCCCACTCAGTGTTATTTAGGGTACGCATAATTATGCTTGCTCCCTCTTTTTGAAAGCACCTCCTATCTGAGGACTGCCAACATTTTCGAACCCCCCTTTTGCGGGCTTTTTACGGGCTTTTCCTACCTTGGAGACCCCCCCCCCCCTAAATCAGGAAAAATGCTCTATGTATCCCCTAAATTCGGAATAATTTCTCAGGAGTCCAAAGAGATGAGAGAAAAAAAGAAAAAACACCCCCTTTTTAAAGAAATCTCCGGGTGAAAAGTCAAATACACCCCTTTTTTTTACAATTCTTGGGCCGGACTTTGTCGCACGAAATATACCCCTTTACCGGACATTTTGACAACACGCATGCGGTCATTCCTACCTTTTGAGTTGGGGGGCCGGGGGATGAAGTTGATAGCTTGATTGAAAAATAATGTTTGTTTTCTTCTTTTGAATTAATTTGACATAATATCAAGAGAATCATATCATTAAATCAATGAAATTATATTATGAAGTCATTCAGTTCCGTTTAGGTTTTGTTATACAGGCTGGTGCAATACTAGGGCAGGAATAAGGAATGATAGATCTACGAAATGGCGCATATATGATTACGAAAGTGATGAGTAAATACAGAACATATGGGGCTGCTACATAACTCCCGCGCTCCATAGGCCAATGTATTGCACAGCGTAAGTTGAGCGATGAGGATGACGTATCATGACGTCATAGATCATATTTATTCATGAGCGCCCAGCCTGGCATCTTCATACGCAAAGGCCCGAATTCACAAAGGAGGTTTGTCGACAAACCTAGGTCAATGTGCGTCATACGATGCGTTTCGACGCGTTTCAAACACAGGTTTGTACAACAAGGTTTGTAATAACCTTGATTTGAAACGCGTCAAAACGCGTTATATGACGCACATAAAAAAAAAAGGTTTGTCGACAAACCTCCTTCGTGAATTCGGGCCATAGAATTTGCCCAACAAAAGCCATATTATCTATATTGAGCCCAACTGCAACTTGGCCAAACTCTCCTAATCAGTAGCTCTGTGTAGATATTTCACGACATCTCACGACGTGATTACTCAGCTACACGAACAACAAATATTGAGTTGACGAAGAGCCCAATAATCTTCATCAACTTTTGAATAAAAAAGTTTGGTATTCCTATTTTGGTCTTATCATGATAATAGTTATTATCATTATTATTGTTTTATTATCATATAGTAGTAATAGTAGAAGTAGTATATTAGAAGTAGTAGTAGTAGTAGTAGTAGTAGTAGTAGTAGAAGTAGTGGTAGGTGTAGCAGTATCATTGCTACAAGACAAGATTCTTGAGAGGAGCATTAGAGGGACCATATTATGGAAAATATATATGTATAGAGACACAACGCCAGAGGACTGAGAGAACGCCACCTATGTTTCAGTGGTCATTGCTGGAGGAGCAAGAATGAAATGTGTTCTTCTGGCAGCCTTCAAGGGACAAACGAGGTTGAACAGAAGTTTGAAAAAAAAAGAAATTTGTCTACCAAGGGTAGGCAACTCCTAAGGATCATGGAGACTAGAACTGAATGGAAATGGAGCAGTGTGAGTCCGTTTCATTTTGTAGTGATAGTCATTATTTTCATCCTTTCATTTTTTTTCCGCAGGTGTTGGCTTGTCAATGACCTTCATGCCCACAATAATTGCACTGAATGATTTCTTCAGAGAAAAATTCGTTTTGATGAACACAATCACGTCGTACGGCTACACCGCTGGATCCATGCTGCTCCCTATTGTAATGGAAAGGTCATTCGAAGCATATGGCTATGTAGGGGCGTTTATTATCCTTGGAGGTATCGCTTTTAACCTTGTCGCGTGCGGTGCAACGATACACAAGGCACCAAAAAACGCAGCTACAAATGAAGGCAAAAGGCATGTTAAAGTGAATGAGAAACAGAAGTGTCTCTCTGAAGGAGAATCCTCAAAGCGAACAGAAGGCATCCATTATCATAATGAGGTGGAGGAAGAGGAAATAGAGGGACAGGAGGAGAAAGATGATAGTGAAGAGTGCGTCTTAGAGGAAAGGCGTTTGATTCAAAACGAGAGACATAACATCAGTAAACAGGAAACATCCTGTGGACTATTAAACGAACCACTCTATCTCTTCACCATCCCGATTCATTTCTTTTTAATTTTCTCCATTTATGCGTGGATGCTGTTTCTGGTACCTCACGCTGAACACCTGGGAATCCCTCCTTCCAAAGCAATCTTCCTCTCCACAATTGGCGGCATAGGTGGCATTATCGGTCGGACCATCTTCATCATTCTCGTCGGCAAAGGCATTAATGTTTATGTGGTCTACATCGCCATAGGCCTCATCGGCACGGTATCATTTCTGCTGGACTTCATCAGTTCTGCTTACGCGGTGCGTGCTACCTTGGCTTTTGTCCAAGGTTTCTCCTTCTTCATCGAGGATGCTATTATGTCCAGTTTATTCAAAGACGCAGTCTTTGACGATCGGAATTTTAACATGGCCGTGGCTGTCAGTCAATTCGCGCAAGGACTAGGGGCGACATGTGCAGGAACATTTACAGGTGCGTAATTCATAGCAAGCTTATTCTTTTCAAACATGATGGACCTTTGAAAATCAACTTAAGCTCAATACCCCCATTGTATGTTTTGCCAATATAAATTATTTTCCGGATTATGGACTGACAACATCCATGCTTGGACTGGGTTGCTTTTTACGCAGCTAAATAGAAAATCTGAAGACAGAAAGTTATGGAGAAACCAGTGTCTTATGTTCAATTAATTTTCTTGTCGCTCCCCGGCCTCTAAGTTGAGAGACATAGATAGATTATCTAGCTAGGCCTATCCCTTATGAAAAAAAGTACCACGGTAACCATTTTTTGTTGTCCAAATTACCATCCACCATGGTAACCATGGTTACCATGTTATCAAACAATGATAAACATAGGGTCATCAAACAATGTATTTCATTGTTTTGTTTTATATACGCACACATTTCAAAAGATGACGCAAAAGTCTGGTTTAATTTGCCTTAGCTTGATTTTCTCGAATATAATAATAATAATAATATTTAATTTTTATAAAGCGCTTAATACAAATGTCTCTAAGCGCTTTACAATATACTATTACCCCGGTCATTGGATTAAAGTGCTTTCCCGCACACAACGTGTGCACAATCTCCACTCCCTGGGGAGCATTCTAGCCAGGCGTTACATGACGTTACAAAACTACCGGGCACCCATTTAACACCTGGGTGGAGAGTAGCAAGTGCAGGTTAATATCTTGCCAAAGGATATTAGAATATCTTGGTTCAGATTGATATTTCTTTAATCCATGTTTAGTAGAACTATTCAGTTACTATCAGTCAACAGGCCAAGACTTTCGTGAGTTTTAGGTGATGAGAGTTAGCTATCCACGGCACTTCTGTATACGGGTCATAACTAGTTGAGAGAAAAAGATGCGTCTATGGAAGTTGCTCCTGCTTAGTCAGGCAATTCATGTAGCCTCAAATAGTTCGAACTCTTTAGCAAATATCTACCTGGGAGGAAACTTTAAAGAGTTTCATTATTTAAGCTATGATCGCGCCCCCATACGCATGTTTACATAGGTTATGGCCAAAACTGTGTCTATACGGTTCGTAATATTAACATTACAAATCCCTGACATATAATTCTGGTATAATCATTTCCTAGGTTATCTGTTTGATGTCACTCAGTCATTCACGAAGGTGTTCATCATCGTCGGCTTCCTCCACGCCATCATGGTATTTCATCTTTTCATCGTAGCGATCCTCATCAAGAGACGACGACAAGATGTCAGCTCTGATTTGGATCACTGAGGATCTAGAGGAGGAGGCAGAAATACCTATCTTCCTTCCTTTTAAAATAAATAAAGGAGGTGCCCTGAACAAGTTGATACCGAACAACCCAATACAATCATGCGATTGGTTAGTAATGGCTAATAGTAATAACTTCCTGTATATCCATGGATTTAAGATATTGTTTTGTTTTTAGTATGCATATTTTACAATGACCCTGGTTATCGGCCTTGAATAAATCAGGGGTTTACCTTCTAATTACTCCCAATACTTTGCCAAAATCTTTGTCGTCATTTCGGTGTCTCAAACATGAAATGCCGAACAAGAGCTTACCAAATTGTTACCAAATAAATAACGCATACGTTTTCGTCAGTAGGGACTTTTAGATTTGAATCATTTGTTTAGTATACACATTGAAAATGGCCCTTGATAATAGCATTGTTTGAATCAGGAGTTTACCCTCTAAATTACTTCCACTGTGCCATGTTCTTGGGGCATTTTTTTTAATGCAAACCCTTGTGATAATCTTATACGAAAACAAAGCGTTATGTCATTTATTCATTGTCTATTTAGAAAATCTATGACGAATTAGAGTTCATCAAAGTGTTACCGAATTATTGACGCATACGTTTTCCTCGTTAATTTGCAACAGATTATAAGAAGGTAGGTTTGGTTTTTGGTTTCATGTAATGGTTTGTTTTACCTGACTAATGAAAGGGTGTGTATACTTGTAAGTAAACAACCAGAGGACCGACGGCTTTAATGCCCCATTAAAGGATACTAGCGCATCGACTTGGTTTCGAACCCGGGATCTCCCAGTTACGAGACTACTGCTCTAACACTGAGCCATCGCGTCTCCTTAAAGGTCGAGGCCGGCTGCCTGCCTGACATGGAAGTGGCCTAGCTGATTTGACTATTTAGGTTGAACGAGTTATTGTCACGTTGATCTTGCTCGTGCATGGGCGCGGCTTGGCACCATTCCACGACATAATATACCTATATAATAAACTTCTTCCTAAGAAGTATAATGATTGTTTTACTTTGAATTGTTCCATTCATAATAACAATACTAGAAATTCTCAAAATATCCACCTCCCTTTAAAACCACATATCAACAACTCAGATTTTTTTTTTTTTAAATGGACCAATTATTTGGAATAAACTCCCAACTAATCTAAAGAATAGTAAGACCGTAAAACAGTTCAAATATTAGTTAAACAACACCTACCGAACTCATAAAGGACAATATTTTGTTGATGTTTCCTATCTTTTCTTCCTTATCTTTTTTTAAAATTTAAATGTTGATGTTTTCGTTATGTTTTTGTTAAGTTTTTCTTGATATCATTGTTTTATATTTTCTTACAATGTATAATATGTTATGTATGTGCTTGTTAAGGGGTCGTTTTCATTAAGCCAATTTAGTGCTTTTGCTGATCCCACCACTATTATTCATATGTATTGATTTGTAAATGCGATAATTGTACCTATATAGCTGAAACACTTTGTAATTACTTTTTCCTCAATTGGTTAAAAGTTAGAGCAAAAATTAAAAGCGGCCTCTTTTACGAATAATTTCATCCATTTCTTATACTAAATATAGGGCGGAGGCATAAAGGCGACGCAGTCACGATTGTCCTTTTTAATGTATTTATTAAACAAATACATGTGGATAATTCTTTTTCTTTTTACCCCCCCCCCCCCCCCCAGTTTAATTTTGGACATTACAGGTATAGTGGGTTAATGATGTAGACAAATGCTCATGTACCTGTTACAGCTCATTTTATATATTTTATTACCAAAGAAAACAAATGTCACTCAGTCACTTAATGATAGTGTCTTACAGGAAAGCCTAGAAATTAAACGGGTTTCCTTGCATAATTTGAATACTAGGACACTGCTAACGTTTAAATTTCACAGATAGGACATACATTGCATATTCATAATTCCTACAAAGTGCTACATAATTTGATGTTGGCTGCAAAAGACACATATGCATGCTTATTGATCGTAACGAAGATTAACAAAATATTACTGATGCATGACGTCATCTAGGCGCCATTTTGTTAATGTCTTATATTGAACATATTTCCGTCATATGTCATTTCTGCATGATATTTAATATGCATAATCTCGACGTCATTAGTTAAGTTTTGGTCACAGCCATGTCCGTGCGCGGTCAAAATGCTTAATTGACCAATTTACCATACGTTTCAGACTTTTTCGAACATTTACAAATTTGAAGTTTATGAATTAGAGATACGAATTCATGTATCACGTTTGCTATTAGAATGCTTTGACGTCAACATAGTGCCTCTTAGAGGAAAATAATGTAATTTTATTCGATTATGTAATATTTGCTGTTGTTTGGTTTGAATATTTCTCATATATCCCTACTTTGATGTCAGTCCACTGTCAGTTCACTGTTTAAGAAAGGTAATAAACATGAAACAGGGAATTATATACCCATATTCCTACTTTGATGTTTCCCCTATTTTATTAATCTGCCATTATGTGTTATAGTTGTACGTGCTATCTCCCATTGAGTTTGTTTTACATTTCTGTCATGGATACACGTTTTAGATCTTCTATTGAAAATTGCTTAAGTCAGTCCACTGTTTAAGAAAGGTAATACACATGAAACAGGGAATTATAGACCCATTTCTGTCTTACCAATTTTGGGTAAAGTATAGGATTTCTCGGTCACTTTCGTAAGTTGGCCACACAAATTCATTTTATGTTCATTCAATTTCGCCGATTCTGTCACCGCAGCTGTTATTTTTCGTTCAAATTCGTTTTTTAGCATTTAATTTCCTAAAACGATCATTCAAAAACATTTCATTTTCATTCGAATTAAAACGTGTTTCTTTTTCGTAAAATTTTCATTCAATTTAAAGCGAGACGATTCGCGATTACGTAATAGCGTCTTCCGTGAATTCAAATTCGTTTCTTTGCATACAGTTTCACACGTTTTGCAGACAAATTAAACATGTAAATCTTACCCAGTATGAGCATATATAGAACCCCCCGCAAGCTTAGTTCCATGCTAAATCCATCTCAAATTGTATGATTTGGTTAGCAACAAACATGTTATTTTGTCCTCACTATGGGTGTATATGTATATGTATACCTACTAAATCATCACTATTTAGGAACTGAACGATCATGTGTTAACCCTTTACCTACTGGAACCGGGTGGCTACTGTATTGAGCCTATGGAAATAAGAAATTTCAGTGGCCAATGGGTTAAGTAGATAAAAACCTAGCCACATTAATATAGAATTAGCATGCTGGAACTAAGCAAGAGTGTCTTTTTATGAATATGCAATGATATAAGTGCATGTAAAGTGTATGTTTACAAACTACGGTTGTATTTATTGGAGTGGCGTACCGTAATGGTGGGGGAGGGGGTATCAATACTCTATACATTGATTTATTTTAAATGTTTTGTTTTGTTTTGTTTTTGATAATTTATTCGATGTTCGTAATCTCTTTGAAGCCATTTATATTTGTGTAAATTATATTTAGTCTGTATTGAACATGTTAAGAACAATCAATGAGTATCAGTTCAATCACAATCATAATCACATCAAAATCTGAATCACCATCACACTGAATCACAATCACGATCGTGATCACAGTCACAACTACCATCTCAGTCACAATCGTAATCACCATCTCAATTACAATCATGATCACGCTACACAATCATCAATGAGTTTGATACATTGTTTTCTCACTGTGCGCACATCTCAATAACTCATGTCATGTGGACATAAACTAAAGAATACACGTATATAATCTGATATCTTGTTTTGGTTATATATATTTTAATGATCATAATTACATCATGCATGACATTATCATGTTCGTCTACGTAATATATATCACTTCCAAAAGACGACCGAGTACCATAAAGTCAGTGACGAGAACATCAGTAAGATGATGTCCAATCTTATATATACAGTTGTTTAATCCTCTACATGTTGACGGGCAAGACATCTAGGCATGTTATATAACTCATTTGTTTAATTTAGATGAGAAACATGTGCATATACCATGTATACCATAGGTTTGTAAAGATAGGCGAATATGAATGAAAACTTTGTTATTTAGAATGACCCAAAGTGAAATTGAATGGTACGGACGTCCGATTTGCCATTGTTGACGAAAATGAATGCAAACTGCGCATTTGTAAGCGGTTGCTAAATTGAATGAAATAAGTGCTAAATCCATTGACCGAATAAGTAAATCAAATGAAAAAAGTGTTATTTTGAATGAAATTTACACGCCGGCAGCTTTATGTCGCGAATTTGAATGAACTTTGTATCAAAACGAATGAAAAGCTTACGAAAGTGACCGAGAAATCCTATATTATAGAAAATAGTTAATGTTCGTTTGACCAGTTTTCTAGAAACGCATGACATTTTATATCACCATCAGTACGGATTTAGAAAAAAAAGTATAGTACTATTAAAATTATCAGTAATTAATCTTATGAATACGGTATTGAAAAGTATAGACGAAGGATGTGTTACGCTTGGTGTGTTATTTTCAAAAGGTATTTGACACAATAAACTATAACAAATTATTTAAAAAGCTATCCCATTATGGCATCCGAGGACATGCACTGAAATGGCTCGAAAGCTATCTTAGTAACAGAATGCAGTTTGTGAAATACAATGAGTCATCATCAGAAAGTAGATCAAATGTGGTGTACCACAAGGTTTTGTTTTAGGGCCAACTCTGTTTTAATCTATATAAATGACTTGCCAAATGTGAAAAATTGTTTTAATTTCAGACTATTTGCAGATGATTCTAATAATATTTGTCATACTTTTCCTAAAGGTGTAGATCAAATAGATGAGTCTGAAGTAAATAAAAAAATTAAATCAATACAGCATTGGTGCACTGCAAATAAGCTTACTATCAATGCGTCAAAAACCAATTTCATGTTCTTTAGTAGCCGTAGGAGAAAGGCCGTGCTTAGAGGGAGATTAAAAATATCTGAGGCAGAATTAAGAGAAGTGGAGGAAGCGACATTTGTTGGCATTACCATTGATAGACATTTAACATGGAATTCTCATATCAAATCTGTTAATGACTGTATACGAAGAAAGGTCGGTATCATCTTTAAATTACGGCACTTTGTCCCTAAACATTATATTTATAATGTTGTATAAAGCTCCGATCCCACCCCCCCCCCACACACACACACACACACACACACTCAGTGTTACTAAAGGCCCTTTTACACTTTCACGGATCGCATCACGGATCATCCCGGATCGTCGCTCCGGGATCATCCGTGTTATCTCCGGCATTACCGTGTATACACCGGGGAGGCATCCGGCGTGATCCTTGGCGTACCGGCATATCGGGAGAAAAAATTAAGCTTGCTTAATTTTTCATCCCGGAGTTCACGGATGAAACAATCCGTCCTCTTCCCTGTAGGCACCGTGTACCTCCGTGTAGCCGCCGAATACATCCGGGACAGTCGGTATTAACACCGGGAGTTCCGTATTAACACCGGTTTCATACGGGTTTGAAATTCCGTATATCAAATGAGCGCCTACAAGCTCAAGTCACCCGTCAACATTCCGGAGATATCCCAATAGACAACGTACACCTCCGTGTAAGGACCGTAAACGTACCCAGTAGCCTCCGTGCTCTTCCTTGAAATCCGTGTTAGCTCCGTATGCGTTTCAGGAGTGGTCCGCGTTGCTACCTTGTCTGTCCGTGGAGACACCGTACTTGCCCGTGTATACACCCAGTTCGGAACGTATCCACACCGGCATCGAGAAGAAATCGTGGTGTCGCACGCCGGAACACCCCGGATTAAGATCCGGGATGATCCGTGATGCGATCCGTGAAAGTGTAAAAGGGCCTTTAGGGTACGCATATGCATGTTCCCTCCTTTTGAAAACACCCCCCTAAGTCCGGTGTGTAAAGTCAATACGGGCCGGATTTTTGTGTACTTCGAGCCGGGCTTTAGTGTGTGAAAAGTACCCCTTTACCGGACATTTTGGGAACACGCATGGAATTCCTCCGTTCACGGAGTGGGGGTGGGGGGGGGGCTACAGCCACATATTACTTATGGCATCGAGGTTTGGAGTAGTACTTATAAATCACACTTGAATTTGATATTTTATACTCAAAAGATGGCTGTACGTGCTACTTTCAAGCCACATCGTTCTCATACTAATGCACTGTTTCATGACCTCAAATTGTTGAATGTTTTCAAATTGCATAAATTATCTTTTTGTACTTGTGTGTTTGATTTGATAAATGAACGACTACCTCATTCATTAAAACATTATTGCAGTATGATACAACATGAATATTCCACAAGACAAAAATGGGTCGACAACTATACGTCTTCCTTTATTCAAAACAGACCAAGGAAAGTTTTCTGTTTCGTTTGTTGGAAGTAATTTTGGGAATATGCTTCCTACTGATCTAAGAATTGAGAGATCAAGAACCTCTTTTCGTAAAAAACTTACAAAATTACTCTTGGGTGAAAACCACGAAATACAACATTGTAATTATATACCGTAGATGTATAAAGCAACCAGTTTCGTTTTTGTATAATTGTAATATTATACACAAATCTTATTTATAGGATTTGGAAACACATTGTGTATTTTTTAATGAAGTCTGTTCAGTATTTCTCCGTCTCTGACTCTGTTTTATTAGGTGATCGGCCGTGAAGTGTAGCAAATCCCTTAATGAGTGTCGTCTTTCATCATTGTCTCTCTCTATCTCGATTTGTCTATCTCACGGTCATACAACTCTTTTTGTTTTCACCGACATACAAATATCTGACCACGAGTCCTCTGGTTAGCCACCGTCAAAACAGGATACTTGGCTGGGTCATAAATCTAAACATGCAGTCTAGCCTTTTGGTTTCATGGTCTTATTCGGTGAATGCCTCTTGGTTCTTACTTATCTCTATCGATACTAATTGCAATGACGAACCTTCGTCGTTGCCTTGTTTTCGTTCACATTCTGCCCCATTAATATTTTCCTCCTTATATTCCTCGTTTATCTTTCTTACAATTCTCATCCAGGGGCGTCGCTAGAGGGGGGTGCGACACAGGGGCAGCCGAGCTACTTCCAAAGTGGGGAGGGGCACCAAGAAAAAAGGGCACCGTCTGGAGAAAAAAGGGCACCTATACGAAGAGAAATCTCAAAGCGAAATATACAATTTTAGACATTGGTATATACCCCTACATTCTGATGACAATTATCAGGGATGATAATTATCAGGGATGATTTCAATATTTGTTTCACTTTCTATACAATACAAGATATTGCTTAAGCATCATGTTTTGCAGTTGGGTTTGATTGTCTAAAAAAATGTCTGCGAGCGAGCGAGGAAAATTGTTCAGATGTGTGAGGTCGCAGTGCGATAAATTACATCTTAAAATTAAGTGGAAAAAGACCAATCCTAATGGGGTTATAAGCACATTCTCATAACGGAAGACTGAAAAGACCTTGAATAAGTAACATAATCAATCATCTATATATGCGTGCGGGCGTAGCGAGCGAGCTTTGGGGGAAATTGCTCTTAGCCGCTTGAAATTAGATAGGGCGCGTTTAATGATGAGAGGAAAAGGGGACACTTATAATAATAATAATAATAATAATAATAATGTCTTGTTTACCCAAGGTAGTTTCATCAGTATGTATAGTGTTCTCCATGAGGACCCTGCAATCATTTTATTAACCCGGTCATCGGATTCAGGCTTATCCGCACACAATGTATGCACATTCTCCACTCCCTGGGGAGCATTCCAGCCAGGTGTCATTTTTACAAGCGCACACTTGCTAATCTAAGCACATTAGCTTTCGCATCCTACTGGGTACCCATTTAACACCTGGGTGGAGAGTGGCAAATGTATATCAATGTCTTGCCAAAGGACATCAGTGCCGGGGTGGGACTTATCAGGAAAGAAAAGGAGCATGTGCCAAAGTACAAAGATTAAATATCAGAGGTGAAAATGGGGCACTACTTACACCCTTAAAAGGAGGCACTCACCAGGGATGAAAAAAGCCAGTCATGATATATGAAATGGGCATTTGTCGACGGAAAAGGGGCCTCCATCAGATCTTGATAGCGGCATTTATAAGAGGTGAAAAGGGGGCATTTATGAAAAGGGGATAGGTCCCTTATTAGAAAAGAAAAGGGGCATGTATCATTGTTAAAAGGGAAATTATCAGAGGTGAAAAGAGGCACTTATCGCACTTGAAAAGTGGCAATGACCAGATATGAAAAGGGGCACGTATGTGAATGAAAAAGGGGCACTTGTAATAAAGGACAATTAGTTGAAAGAAAATGGGCACCGATCAGATTTTAAAGGGGCATTTTTCGGAGGTGAAGGGGGCACTTATCTGGAGTGAAAAGGAGTAACTTCTCGTACCTGACTTGAAAAGGGTCATTTACCAGAGAAGGGGCAGTTATGAGAAGGGAAAGGGGCTCTTTTTTTAATGGGGCACTTTTCATTAGGAAAAGGGGCACTTATTAGAAAGGAAAAAAGGCACATATGAAAATATAAGGTGCGCTTATCAGAGTTAAAATGGGGGTAGTTATTAAAAGGGGAAGTGACACTTCTTACAAAGGAAAAGGGGCACTTTTCAAAATAAAAGAGGCACCTCTCAGATTTAAATAGGACACCTATCAGAGGTGAAGGGGGCACTTATCAAAAGTGAAAAGAGCCACTATTCGTACCTAATTAGGGGCACTTACTAGAGATTAATAAGGGCATTTACGCGAATGGAAAATGGACACCTATTGCAAAGGAAAATGGGAACTTGTTGAAGGAAAAGGGGCACGTGTCCAAATAAAAGGTGCACTTCGTAAAAAGTTAAAGGAGCACTTTTCCTATGTAAAAAGGGGCACTTTTCGGGTGCTTTAAAAATGGGGGCACTGTGCCTGCCCCCCACCCCCCCCCCCCTCCCCCGGGAGGGCCTCCTCTGTCAGGATATTGTAGGTAATATTGCGCTGCCGTCGGGAAAAAATGAGGAAAGGGGGAGGGGGAAATGAGAGGGTAAGGGCAAGAAAAGAAAAGAAAGAAAATGAAAAGAAAGGAAAGAGAAGAGAAAAATAAAAAGAGGAAGGAGAGGAAAGAAATGAAAGAAAATAAAAGAAAGAAAAGGAGAAAAGAAAAAAAAGAAGAAACAAGGAAAACAAAAGAAACGGGATGAAAGAGAGGAGAGAGAGAGGGGGGGGGGGGTAAGAGCCTCAGAAAGGATGGTGGGAGTAATCAGTGGCGGATCCAGGGGGGTGCGATTTTTCAAATTTTCGAGGGCCAAAACAAAATATTAGTGCTCACTACCCTGGCAGCCTCCATACTAAAATTGAAAATGATTTGTATATTATATTCTTTGTCATGTGATGTTATAACTCCAAAGAATTGTGAAATTGGGAACAAGCATAAATAAATAAATATATAAATAAACTGAGTTTTTCACTTTATTGGGCATTTGGCTTGCCATATACGTAGCTATGAGACGAGACAACGCAAGACGAGGTACATGCAACTTTTCTATCCTTCTTAACCCGAAAAAAGATCGAAGCACTACGGAAGTAACACAGAGGGAATCCTCTCTCTAACATAAGCTCTCTGTTGAATTGAATGAAGATCAGCCCTGCATTTCAGACAGACTCCTTCATAATATTGTTAATTATTATAAATTGTTTAAGAAATTACCAAACATTACATTGGCGAACGAAAACCAAGAAGAAAAGGTCGGCCACAGGAACCTTAAAGTTGTAAGCTGCCATTTTGCTTCAGAGTTCTGCAATATCATCGCACTCGCAGCTCACTTAGCTCAGCTAGCTCAGCAGGAGGCATGAGCGACAATGAGTCCAATCCTGCCCCAGAGGTTCGGGGGCGTTCTGCTATGATGGCCGTAGCCGATTTCCCCAAGATGTGGGACTGCTTGACAACAGAGAATGTTGATTTCGATAGGAAGAAGCATCTTTCTCATGAGGAAGTGGCAAAAGAACTCGGAGTGGATCCTGGAATTGCTAAGGAGTTAGCAGATGTTTGCAGGTATTTTTTTAACATTGACTTGAATTGAGCTGATGATGAGTATGATTATGAACTCAATTCAGTTCAACTTGTTACTTGGCGCTTGACTTGAGTTGATCAATTCAGTTCAAGCTCGATAAAATTTATCATTCATTGCCACAAGTTGGTCCTTCGAGTTCTGGTTCTAGTTGTAATACTTCCGCATGCCTCACTCTGTCATGTGTTGACTCATTGATTAATTTGTTATCAAAATGTCAAACGTTCATTGAATTGAATGAAAGATGATAATTCAAAGAAAGATATGAGGGTCTAGATCTAGTACTAGTAGATTTACTACTACTAGACCCTACTTGAACTTGAAGTTGATAATGTTGAAGAAGAAAAGATGACAACGTTAATTTTTAGAATAAATTACTAGATACTATAACTAGATCTTTCTGACTTTGTTGATGTTTCTAATGTTGTTTGAGAATTGCCGAGAAAGCATACGCTTGTAAGTAAGTAGCCATGGTACCAACGGCTTTAAGTCCCTTATTAAGCCCTTACCAAAGGGCACGAGCGCATGGACTTAACCTGGGACCTCCTGTCCTCCCAGTTACAAGGCCACTGCTCATCCTCTACCACTGAGCCATGGTGTAGCGTATCTCCTATCACCCTAAATTAATATGAAATGAATTTGTGTCTAAAGTTTTAAAAAATCCTTTTAAAATAACCGGTCTAACGAGGTAAATGTCATGCTAATTCGATGCGAAAATAATAAGCCAGGTCGGCATACTGTATACTGTACAGTACATGGTATTTGAGAATATTATGCTATCAATGATTTCTATTATTTCTATCAAGGTACAGCATTATACAGAACATGTATAAAATGTTTTTAATTTTTGTCTTCCTCATTGACAGCATTGATACCCTACACACTTCTGTGACTGGTGTTCACAGCATGACGAGGCATTGTCATGACAACATCATGGAAGGGGTCCTTCCTGAAGCAGGAGAACAGCTTCAAACACTCAGGTATCAACTAGCATTCAAGGTTGAAGATAAGATTGATATCTAGTAAAGATGACAAATAATTTGTGAGGTTTCTTATATTTTGTATATAAGTTTGGAAAAATATATCGTAGTAGGAATGCCTCCTGAGAAGGATTTCTCTTCAAAATCGAATTCCCTCTTTATTAAAGGGATCCGGTAACTTTGTCTCAGATTCTGAAACAAAATCCTGGATTTAGCTCATGCTGCAATGATAATTATAAACCTTTAGGTCAGTCAGGAACCCCATGACTTTTACAAGCCGATCGCCTGTCTGATTATCAAGATATTTATGATTGGAATTACAAATTTTGAAAACCGTTTGCCAAAGGGGTTGGGGAAAACGAGTATGGTGAAACCAGTCACTCAAAGATTTTCAATTTTTTGAGGCACTTTTATCATTTTGAAGCGCGATTTTTTTTTAGGGCTTCAATATTACACCATTTGACCAACACTGATAACACGTAGGGCCGTTCATCTCATATTTAAAATTGTTAAACGATGCCTCTATTAAGAATATGATGAAAAAAAGCTAAACAGTTTTGACCAAATTTTTATGCCACATGCGTGTTATAGCTGTACCCATTGAATTTGATCATCCAAAACACCAGATGGTTTCTTTCAAAATGTTATCAAGTGACTAGCCTCGTGTTGATGGCCCTCGCGTTGTTGGAGTCCGTAAATTCTGGTGAGCAAAGCGAGCAAGAGAAGCCGAAGTGCTTGCGCTGAGGGCCTCTTGACAAGGGATCTGAATTTCTTATGTTTTACATTGTTTGGCGAATATTCTGACCCAACAGAAGTCGGTGAAAATCATCCAATCAGAGAGAGCTACTATTACGTAATATCTACCGCTCTGTGCGAATTTCCTCCATGAGAGAGCGAGACTGGCCGCCTAGTTGGGCAATCCCAAAACACACACACAGTCGCTGTGGTGGTTACATTATTCACGTAGACATGCATAATTCAGTAGGAAATCGGGTCTCATGAATATATAATTCAGATCACTTGTCAAGAGGCCCTCAGCACAAGCGCTTCGGTTTCTCTGGCTCGCTTTGCTCGCCAGAATTTACGGACTCCAACTACGCGAAGGCCACCGATAAGAGGCTATCAAGTGACCAGCTTCAACTTCAATAGAGTCAGTTTCTAACAGTTACAAACTCTCTACCTGTAACCTCAACCCTGAAATTAGCCCTATGCCTAACCTTTACCCTAACTTTAAACCTACCCTAAAAACCCAATTGCAGTCCTAACATTTTTTTGTAGTTTGACCTCATATATTTATGTCTTCTATTTTGTTGAGATAATCAATATACTGTACATACATGTACATAATATGCATTTAAGTTAATAATGTTGAAATGATATAATATAAAACTAGTATGTGAACTTGTAAAAAACTGTTGGTCTTTTGCAGTTTTTGAATTCCTTATTCCTGACCTTAATGATTCTTTTGATGTACTGGTGATTGTAGGTCAAGGGTTACTACTGCAGCTAAATATGGACGCAGTGGCCCTCCTTCACAGAAGTCATTCTCCCATGTGAGTATAGACTTTATCTGGCACAACAGAATCAATTATTAGTTTAGTACCGGTATGTATTGGCATAGCGAATTGAATATCATTAAAGGTATTACAAAGTTTTGGTATGGGGTCATGAATTTGGTTCAATTTAACATATTGGTATCATATGCATTCCTACAATATTCATTGATCGTTGTCCCGGTTGAAATCGAGTCTAAAGTTATGAAATTATAAATAATAAACTCTTTATGTTATATAGCTCCCTCTCAAGGTCAAGATATCAATTTAGCTATAAAACAATGTTTCGTGACTAAAATCGACCGATTAGCTTCTCCCGTTTGGAAGTTATATATCACAACTACATATTCTGAGATTTTCATGGTCGCAGCTACCATTGTACGGCCGTAAGCGCTATATGAAATTTATCAAAATTTACCGGGAGCACCGGTAAATTGTTATATTCAATTTTTCTCGAAAACAGAAGTGTTTTAGGGGTTATTTTTTTTAGTGCTTACAATACACCCACAGGGGCATCCAAATATATCAAAATTGTAAAGATTCACTATCCACCCAATTTTCAAAATTTCCCAAAACTTTTTATTACCTTTAACAAGGTTAGGTGTCTTTAATGAAACATTTATTGTTGTGTTGTGCACTGAAAATAGCAGCGATGTGCAAGCATGTTTCTTTTTTTAACGTTTATATGAAATTGACCATGTTTTAAACGGTATCACACTGTCTTGTGTCTCTTTGCACTGTGTTGTTATTATTTATTGTGATAAATTTGGTCGTACTTAACTGATTTATTTTGTTTCTCTTTTTTTTCTTCTTTTCCCTAGTAAATATTGTTCATAAATGAAGAAAATATGCTATTTGAAAGGAAATATTGTATAATACTACACATTACTATATCTTTAAAAAACACAGATAAAGGTAAAGTAAAACTTAGTCTTGGCCTGTGATACACCTGTGATACACCTGTGATACACCTGTGATACACCTGTGATACATGCATCCTGTTTTAAAATGTTTTTTTGCCATTCTTTGACATGTGAAATTTCTCTATTTTGTGTCTTCATTTTTTCTTTCTTTCTTCTTTAAAGACTGTGTATCACATCAGCATTACGTGATGCTAAACACCCCATTCTTGTTTTTGTTTGTCTCTTCTTTATGCCATGTTAACAGTATAGCTACAGCAAGGATACTCCCGGCACCATCACTGAACCAGTCGTCCTACTGACTGTGACGATGACAGTCAGCAACAAAGTGCCTATATATTCACGCATGGTGAGTCGTCACTGATAGTTATTCCTTTGGAAACATTGTGGTTCCTGGAAACTGTTGCTCTCTTAAATTATTTACTAAATAAAACTCATGAAGCAATAAAAGTTCAATGAGATCCAAATTAATGTAAAGTAATGAAATCAAGATGTTCACGTTCTCAAACGCTTCATAAGCTTCATATTAATTGTCCATTTAAAAATAAGAATTTGTGGAGGTGCCTGGGGGGTCTATAATTTGAAGTGGGGGGGGGGGAACAAAAACACTAAAAAATGAAAATTGCACAGCGCTTTCTTTGATTTACATAATATATGCACTAAACAGGGTTTTTTCAAAGCTTAAACATAGTACATATTTAATAAGCACTATTCAAACCCGGGGCCCAACTTATTAACAGTTGCGATTAATCACAACCTATCTGCTGACATCAATCGCAACTACACTGTATGTACATAAGAATTAGGAGTGGTATTTTAATCCTCCGATTAAGTATGGAATGCAAAGTGTCCATATGAATGTATTTTTGAATAATTTGATATAATTATTTCATAGTTATATTGTCGTTCATTAATTATGTTATTACCTTTTATTTTGATTCAATGAGAGATTAACTTATTCAAAAACATATACACTTTGCATTCCATACTTAGTCGGAGGATTACACCATGGACTAAAGGTAGTCCACTTTCAAGAATACCACCCTAGGAGACTGCAAACCTGAATTGATCAGAGAACTTGTGATTGATTCAGATCAATCGCAACTGTCTATACTAAAGACAGGGCTCTGATTGTTAAATCTCTCTTTCTGTATCATCAGGTCAAGCACGATAGAGAGTTGATAGTCCATGCCAACCAGCCCCTCTCCGCCCTGAAGGACAAGCTCCTGTGCCCGATGGACCTGGTCTACCTGTGCGGAGAGTGCAGCGAGAACCCTGACACTGCAGACGACACCAGGGCCCAGGATCTCTACAAATCCTCCTTCATCTTCATAGAGGATACCTTCTACAGTGACATGAGAGACCCCAAGGCTAGGGATATTACAGGGTGAGTACCAATTCTGTACGAAATATCAAGTTAAATTATTTGCATATGTATAATTATAATTTACATTATCAGTTTGTATATTGTGAGACATTGTTGAGTATTCCTGTATCGATTGTAATAGTAAATTCATTATTTTTGTTTTGTTACGTTTTCTAAACTAATTTGTACCAAAAAACTTTGTTTAGCCGTTTCAGGGGCTCGACTTGCACATGTGCTTTTATCTGGCCCTTTTTACCAACCAATGTCTTCTCTTCTTGTATATGTTAAATAGTTGTATGAAATATATTGCTGTTGGTAAATAAATCAAAAATCAAATCAATCAAATTGAATAAAAATCAAATATTTGAACCTCACTATGTTTTGATATTGAAAGAAATTTCGCGAGGATTACTTTTGAAATGTATGCATATAAATTGGTTTGAATGTTCACAAACAAATATCAGTAGTATTTTTGAAATTATTGGATGTCAAGAACACCAGGGCAGTGTTTTTAATGAAACCATCATAAGTACTAGTTCATGGACATCCAAATGAAAGGCGTGTATTGAGATTAGCACATTTCACAAAGATCCCAAGTCAAACTTAACGGTTGGACTTAAACATTATGGAGAGCCATTTGTAGCCTTAAAATGAAAAATAAACAAAAGCAAAAATTTCAAGTATTTTAGACTTTTCATAAGTTCCACATCAAGAACATGAAATTCTCCTTCATATTAGAAAATATGAATAATTTGAATCAACATTTTATGCCTTTTAAACTAACTTTTACAAAATATTTTCAAAGATGCTTACGGATTTCCATAACTGTTAAGTCCAACTTAGGATCCTTGTGAAACACCCCCCAGAATTTAACTGTATTCACCATCGCCCAAGTTCATAAAACCTTACTACCTGAAAGCTAGGTGTCAACTAATTACATACTAGCTCAGTCTAGCTGCCATAGTACATAGTTGAGAACCAGGGGGATTTTTCACAAAGATCCTTAGAAGTTGAACTTATCTTTAAGTTGGACTTAACATTTATGGAAAGCCGTTAGCGTCTTCAAAAATATTTAGTATAAGTTATTTCAAAAGTCATAAACTGTTGATTCAAATCATTCATATTTTCTATTATCAAGGAGATTTCATGTTCTTGATGTGGAATTAATGAAAATTAAAAAATAATTGAAATTTTGCGTTTGAATATATTTCATTTTAAGGCTACAAATGGCTCTCCATAATGTTTAAGTCCAACTTAGAGATAAGTTTGTCTTAGGATCTTTGTGAAACACCCCCCAGGCTTGGTAAGGTTTTGTGAATATGAGCCCTGGGGAGTGTTTCACAAAGACTAAGGTCAACTTTAAGTTGGACTTAACTATGGCAGGCCGTTCATACAACTGGTTGCTCTCACTATTGGTCTCTCAATTATGATCTTTAGATTAAACAAATTCCTTCAATAATGAACTATCAAAAAATGTAAATTTTGTAGATTTGTGACAACGATTTATACATCCCTTCATAGACCAATGCCAGTAAACAGTGGCATGAACTGCCTGTCATAGTTAAAGGTAGTATGGGGTCATGAATGTGGTTTGAAATGAACATATTGGAAGCATATGCGTTTGCACAATATTCGATGATCGTTGTCGCGGTTGAAATCAAGTCTAAAGTGATGAAATTATAAATAATAAACTCTTTATGTTGAATAGCTCCCTCTCAAGACTGATATTACTTTAGCTTTAAAACAATGTTTCTTGACTACAATCAACCAATTTGCTGTTCCCGTTTGGAAACTTTATATCAGAACTGCATATTCTGATATTTTCATGGTCGCAGCTACCATGTAATGGCTTTAGGCGCTACTTGAAATATTTGAAATTTAACGGGAGAACCGGTAAATTATTGATTATTCAATTTCTCGAAAGCGGAGGTGTTTTAGGGGCCAAATTTTCTACTGCGTATAATACATCCACAAGGGCATCCAAAATAACTAATCCAAATATATCAACATTTTAATGAAATACTATCCATCCAATTGTCAAAATTTCCCAAAACTTTGTATTACCATTAAAATCCAGCTTAAAGTCGATCTTAGTCTTTGTGACACACCCCCTGGTTGTTTATATTCTTTTGTTTCACCTGTTATTTTGTTTAATCCTGACAGACCGCTGCGTCAGTGGATAGCTCAAGGGAAGAGTGTGATTGTCTCCGGTGAAATGAAACAAGCCAAGATGGAGGAGACAACATTCAACGATCTGTCCATCAGACTGGGCTTCCCCTATCTCTACGTTCATCAGGGAGACTGTGAACACAACATCACCTTCACTGATATCAGGTAAGCATTCTTTAAAGCCCATCTGCACTAGTTTGGCCAGGAGGGATTAGACCTCCCTGCAGGGTCACTGACAGGTGGTTATCTCTTCAAATCAGCTCTCAATTAACATAAGAAAAAGGGGACCACGGGGGACCAATGGTCACCGATTAGGCATTGTTTGCTATATAGAGGGCGCAAGTAACTATAAGTAGTGCAATGGGGCTTTAACCCCTTCACAGTACAACATCACAATAATTTATTAATTTTCATATAAAACTATCTATTGGGAGCTTTTCTCAGAAGATTCTTACATATTTTCCTCTAAAGATATTGCAATGTGATCTGGTATTAATCCCATTCTAGAAACAATTACAATATCATTACATATGGGTCATTACATGAGTTTGGGGCACAAAATATGACGATGTCCATGTAACATTGGTATGAGATCTTCTAATTCACATATAAGATGAATCATTTGTTGAAGATTTCCATGCAATGAATATACACATATATAGTAGTGACCTGCCAGAATCACTCCTGTATCAGTTGCTTCTCTGTAAAATCTTTGTTTAACATGCATTTCTTTTTTCACCAACATTTACATGGTCATCAAATTGATATAACATTACTTAAAATTTTGTTCTATAATATTGATTTACCATGAAGCTAGAGTACCTCTAAACATGGGTGGCTATGCTTTTTAAGCTCAACTAAATTTGAGCAAACATTGTTATGGTTGGTAGGAGACATAGTTTTTCTCTCCTGGTATGTCACAAAAATTGCCCCAACGCCATGGAATGACCCCCCCTTTGACAATTTGAATAATAAAAATACTATATTCTCCAGATTGCGGTCACACTAATAGTCATGTGAATAGACATAATTGTAACTCCAGGGTAAATGAAGGCTTTCCTATCAGCTGCAAATCATAGAGATGACTGGCAGTTCTCCAGACCATCTTTGATATGAACCGGGGGGTGTTTCACAATGAGTCTACGTGAAACTTACCTCTAAGTTGGACTTCAAATTCATGGAGAGCCATTTGTAGCCTTAAAATAAAATATATTCAAAATTCATGACGAAAAGTCGTCGTTTAAAATTGAAACCCCCATTTGACTTTCACCACTACTAGAGCTGAGATTGTGATAAGCTCTAAGTAAACACTAGCGCTGTAATCCACCCCACCGAGACCTTGATGAGGTGATAGAGAGAGAGAGAGATAAGCATGATAGAGGGGGAAAGGAAGGAAGAAGGGAGAAAGAGACACATGCAGGGGTTCGCTGCCAGAGTTAAAATTGTTGTTATATCGCCAATGATGGGTCATTTTGCTTCGTTCGAACTTTCATTTTGGTCTTCATCTAAATTATTAGTGACTTTAGGACATGAAAATATCTTAAAACAACTAAAATACTTATTTCCTACTTCTCAATTCCTTTCAGGCAGAGCCCCAGTAAGAGTTTGTTTACACTAGTATTACGTAAGATGATGAAGAGTCCAGCTGCAATCCAATATCATAATCTCTCACTCAGAGCCTCAAGGCTCTGTCCAAGTTTTTAACGAGAGAAACGAAATTGGGGTAGTCATACCCCACCAGATTCCCATTGATGCCTGTGTAATAGTAGTAGCTCTCTCAAAGTTTTAACGAGAGAAACGAAATTGGGGTAGTGATACCCCACCAGATTACATTCACTGCTGTGTTATAGTGGTGGGGGTATAGTTTTAACGAGAGCTTTTCGTAATGTCAAGTATTTTAGACTTTTTATAAGAAAATAAAATCTCCTTGATAATAGAAAATATGAATGATTTTAATCAACTTTTTACACCTTTTAAATAACTTTTACAAAATGTTGTTATAGATGCTAATGGCTTTCCATAATTGTTAAGTCAAACTTAGAGATAGGTTCAACTTAGTATCTTTGTGAAACACCCCCCAGATTTTTTTTTTTTTTTTTTGTCACTGGATTCTCTATTCGCCATAGTAAAGGTGCATTTTAAATCATTTGACATATTTCATCTGGGGTTTCTCTTTGTAGGTTTATGGATGAAAATGATTGCCAGGATCTAGAAGAGTTTCCTCTCCTCTGCAACCAGTCTGCTTTCTACAGGAACTCCTGTATCGGATGCAAGACGCTTACTGCCAAGTAAGTATATGGGACCAGGGGGGTGTTTCACAAAGACTAAGAACGACTTAAAGCTGGACTTAAATATGACAGGCCATTCATACCAAGGTTTTCTCTCACCATTAACTGGCATTGGTCTCTCAAGGAATATACAAATCATGGTCACAAATCTACAGAATGTATCTTTTGTGATAGTTCATTATTGAAGGAAAATATGTTATCTAAGGATCATAATTGAAAGATCATAATGGTGAGAGCATGCAGCCCGTGGCATGAGTAAAGTCCAACTTATAGTCGATCTCAGTCTTTGTTAAACACCCCCTGCTAGTGCAAAACCCAACACTTCATGGTCAAAATGAAAAATTGGTTCTTGGTATCACTGGAAAGAGTAAGAAACTACCTGTGATATGATACCCCATTCAAAGGAACTGATTGAAATTTGATGAAATAATTGCTATGTTTTCTTCTTTTTTTGTATATTTGCGTAACGTCTAAATGTTTTTGTGCACCTTCGGTACCATTAATGACAGAAACATGTATGTATGTGAGCTTTACAAATATGAATCATTTTTACAACCATGACAATTATTATTAGTATTAGTCTTTATTGCAATTACTATTATTGTTATTACTTTTTCAGATGGATGACCCAAGAGGACTCACTGTCACCTGCCGATCCATGTTTCTTCTGCGATGTCTGCTACTACAAGTTCCACTATGACACCAAAGGCAACAAGCTAGGGAACTTCAAAGCCTACCGCCACATTGATCCTTCAATCTTCAGATAGCGTTCATTGTCCCTTGGAACATCAGAACAGTACCGGAAGATAATGGATTACCTTTAGACTGATAGAACAAATACCGAAGATCGTTCCATACTTTTATTATGAAAGTATTTGTTTCTTACAGTGCTTAAAGGGTGTGTAGCTTGGCAAGTACTGGTTAACGCCATCTACGTCTTCTTTTGGACAACTGCACGTAAATGAATAGACTTGATCAACGGTAGTCAGCGTTCATGAAACAGACCAAAGTTCTCCTCATACTTTGGTTCCACGTATGTTGCACGCACGCGATTGTTGTGGTCGCGGCGTCTGTAGTCATACTTTTCCCGTGGGCCCCCGAGTCAGGCCACGGGAAAGACACAGGGTCTCGTCATGCTACACTTCCTTAATATAGCTTGTAGAAGGTACTCAAAGGTACTCCAATATTACACTAGTTTTATCTAGGTGAAAAAGTTTGGATGCCATTCCTTCCTACCAGATACCCATTCAGCGCATGGATTGAGAGCGGGAAGTACTGTTTAGTGGAAGCTCCAATGTCTTCTTACATATAGACGTTTTAGTCTTCAAAGTGCGTTGTGCTTGCACCATTGGAACAGTACCTGAAGATAATCGCATACAGTCAAACCTGTCTATAAAGGCCACTGAAGGGAAACAGAAAAGGTGACCACTGTAGACAGGTGGCCTTTCTATACAGGTTATACAACACACTTTTCTTTTAAAAGGGAGACAAAATACATGTTACATTTCACCATTAGGTGTCCAAGCTGTGATATGGGTTTGGTTTTTGGACATCTCTCTCACCAGCTATGCCACTCTTAGTCTTAGCCTTATACATGTAGGGAAACTTAAAATGAACTAAAACCATGTGAGGGAGACTTTGTATTATATCTTTTACCAACAATAGCGTTTTTTCTTTGTAATAAATTACATTTTATAGATGAAATACGTATCTCTATTTTTTGTCAAGTCAGTAACACATTTGAAGAAAGTGAGTTGGGGGAACAGAGAGGCAAATATGAGAGGAGTGAAAGGGAGAGAGGGAGAGAAGAGAGAAAATATAGTGAGAGAATAGAGTGGATGAGTGAAAGGGAGAGAGGGAGAGAAGAGAGAAAATATAGTGAGAGAATAGAGTGGATGAGTAAAAGAGAAAGAATGGATGGTTAGTGTGAGAGGATGTAGAGCAAGAGAGAAGAGAAGAAATAAAGTGAGAGTATAGTGTGAAAGAGTAAAAGAGAGAGAATGGGAGATTAGTGTAAGAGAGAAAGAAGAGCAAGAGAGAGAAAGAGGGTGGGGTGACTGAAGAGAGAAAAATGACGGAGAGGTCGAGAGAAGGGAGTGAGAGAGAATAAGGAGGGAAGAAAAGAATTGTGACTTTATCCACAATGACAGATGACAATGCTTTTCAATCATATGCATCCCCCCTCCCCCTCCCCCTCCTGGAATCAACTACCTTGCAACATCTTTTTCCTCTGGATGGAGTCTTTTATACCTGTTCATGCATCTTGAATGAAAACCTCCACTGTATTCACTTGTGAATGAATGTTCCCTGTTCATAACCATCAAAAACAAAAACAAAACAATATTTGCTTCACAAAAAAAAGACATTTATTATCATGATTATTACTTTTTGGCTTGTTACCATGCTCATAACATGTATGTACATAAACAAATGATGAATACCAGAATCAAAGCTAGCATTATAATGAAGATGCTACCAAGCTGCAAAAATAGTGACTTTATACAATATTTACATTTAATACTGAACATGACTAGTCACAAAACAAAGGGAAAATGAAACTTTACATGTCCTAAATTTTCAACCACAATTACATGCACATGACTATAAAAATTCAAATACCAGTTTAGACTTCTCCACATGATTTAATGTAGCTTTAAACCAGAATTGATTAATTTTGTATCTGCACCCAGATACATCTCAACAATTGCATGTAGAGAGAGAGAGAGAGGAAGAGAGAGAGAGAGAAAGAGAGAGAGGCAGGAAAAAGCAAAGAGAATTGGAGGGATTCAACATACATACAACTATGTTTTCTGAACAGTTCTAATTGCATACGACTAGTACTTGATTTCTAAATTTCCCCTACCTACACGTTGAAACACAAAAATGTTAAGGGCCACTGTATACTATATGATCTGCCTACAATCCGATTTTGGAAGAATTGGCAATTGCATTTGATATGAACATTCAATCTTCTAAACTTTCAATGATTTGAAAATCAGATCGCAGGAAGATCGTATAGTGCGCAGAGGGCTTTAGTTGCTTGGTAAAATGACATTAAAGTTGATACTCTAAGACAATCCCAAATACTGAGATAATTACATAAATAGAAAGCTTTTAACCCCCATAATAACACCAAATGGTGTCCACCCGACAAAACAAGTTTAGAATAATGAATTTATTCGAGTAAACTACCAAAATATCTAAGTCTGAAACCCGGAAGTGCACGTAGAGTCGGGCCTCTATCCGTGACGTCACGAACGGGAGTCATGGGCTCAGTGAGAGTGAATGGCAGTGATATCCCTACGTAAATGCTATCCTGTCAGAGCTTAGATTTGTTGTTGTTAAGGAGTATATTTGATGGATTTTCTGTTTTCATTTGAATGAAGAATAACGAAGCAACATTTTCCAGTCGCTGATTTCTTTTTATATCCTCATATTCACATATTTGGTAGAGATTTAAGACGAGTTTACTGCTTAGGAATTAAAGTTAAATCGTGCACTTATGAATAGGCGGATGCATTATATTGTCATCAGATGAACATGAGCAGTTTTGTAAAAAGAACAGGTCTAGAACTATGATAGTACTTATCATAGATGTGTGTGACTGCCTCAAAAAAGGATACAGTACCAGTTAAACATTTTATGTTGTAAAATATCAAACTTGAACAAGATCATGCAAGCGCGCTTCCTCTATAATATTTTGGCGAGTGATGCGGCTCTTGCATGAACGTTCGTGGAGCGAGCAGAATCGGGAGGTAAGACCAAGCCGCTGCTCTAGGCGCTGCTTGCTTGTGATGGAACGTACGCGTGCGCTAGTTATATGTTTATCGGCAATTGCAAGAGAATGAAAGCGACGTTGCCAGCTAAGAAAAACAACTAACAAAGACTTGCTCCTGACTACCGGTGTCAGAATTGGTAGATGAAGGATGTTCAGGGCCAAGGAAGGCGAAAGACATGGGAAAAAGGAAGAAGAAACCATCGGGAGATCGCTGTAGTGTATGGTAATGAACTGTGCATGGGTACACAGCTACTGTTCACTCCGTGCCTGGGCCGATTTCAACACCAAAACAAAAATTACATGGTGAAAATATCGACTAATAGCACATCGTTGGCATGCATATGTCATAATTTTTAAAAGGGGAATTGATATTAATACTATGAAGTACTAGGGGAAGGTAAAGAATTGTACATAGAATTATGATTTATTAGACTTTTCAGCCTTTGAAACAAAAATATGCAGAAAATCGTATCACTCTGCACATGTTTGCTATGGAACATCCAGGTACGTGAATATACTCTCTCCCGGACGTGAGGTCATAAATAGTAGACCAGCGTCGTGACTGATTTTCTATGCAAAGAGAGGCGGATATTTTAGACATTTCAATTGAGGATTTCGAGTAGAAAGAATTTTTTTGTGATATACTAAGTAATTGAAAAACTTAAAAATAACATATACTTGCCGTAGGTAACAAATTAAGGGACATTTATTTGCTTAGAGTATCAACTTTAAGACTGACTGACTGAGGCATGGCAATTTGATTTCCAATCTTTTCATCTACTCCTATTGAAAACAGTAACCGACTTGAAAATGGACACTGAAAATGCTACACAAGTTATGAATATAACTGAATATACAATAACATTACAAACCAATGTTGTATAAAGTTAAACACATACAATGGCTTGTTGAGCCCCTTACGTATTTAGCCCCTTACATGTTTTGACAGCTGGTATGACAATTTGATTTCCAATATTTTCATCTACTCCTAACAAAGGCAGCCGACTTGAAAATGGACACTGAAAATGCAGTTACACAGGAAATGAATATTACTGAAAAGACAATAATATTACACATCAATGTTTTATAAAAACAAAAAATTACTTGTTGAGCCCCTTACGTTCTCTGCCATATTTGGTCTCGGCAGTTACCGTAGTTACTCATAAATCTGTCAAGATCCGTGCCTCACTCCAAAAAACGTGGCATAGGGCCCAGTGACTAGCCACATGTACAATGCCATACATTGTAGAATGTATAGATTAGACATTATCTATTCCTCTTGCAATATTGCAGTGTGTCTTTGACTGGCACTGTTCGTTTTATATATGACAGTAAATTTCATGTTTTCTCTTCATATGAGAACTCAACAGCTAAAAATCATAATAATTGAGGGCAGAATCTCTGCTAATTCTTCTTGACATTTATCTTACAGTTATCCATTCATTCTTGGGTATTTAGTTTGCCTTATGAATTTTGTTTAAAACACTATTCTGTTACAAGACTTGAGCAATCCTTATGATGGTTATGAGCGCTTAAGAAATGTTATTGGTGTTGTTGCATGTAGATACCATGCATGTTTTAATGTACATCTGTACCAATACTACCAACACATCAGAAATACAATTGAAATCAAATACACATGATAAAAGCATCTCTAATCTTGCAAACCTCATCTTCATGTTGCATTTATCTTTTCAACCTCAAACATTTGCTTTTTTCCAAAGCAAGATCATACATTTGCATAATTACTCCTAATCATGACATCAAAGCATAGTACACATGTAAAACATAAATGACTGCATTTCATAATGATAATAAAAACACAAATATATTTACAGCTGTTAATTATTATACATTAAAAATCATATGCAGTTTAATACACACAAATTCATCAGACCTCATGCACTTCTTTAAAATACTTGTAGACACAATTTTACAAAATGATTGAAAAAATGGAGATGTCTTGAGGATTGTCTGCTCAAAAACTAATGTCAAAGGTCAAGGGTCACACATATACGATCCAATATCGTAATATCCACAATGTTCCTTCATGATCTTTAGTACATTGCGTTTAAGCTACAGGTTACCGCAATAAACAGGCCAGGGTTTCATGTACACATTCCACAATGAGATATGCAGGCTAAACTTCCAGCACATGCATGAGCCACAAACTACACAAAGTAACAACACAATGTAGTGTACAATCTATTTCATACAAAGGGTACTACTTATAACATGCCCCAGAACGGGGGACTTCTATGTCGAAATCCCGCGAAGCAGTAAACTGCCTTAACAACTGCTGCAGCAAAATAAAATGAGGAAAAGCACAGTGCAGATCACACAATTTGTTTAATATTACAAGCAGATAAATCATTATGACTTGTTTAAATTATTATCCACTATTATCAGCAGCTATCTCCACATGACATCGCTTCTTACAATTCTTATACACATATCAAAAGCGGATTGTACTTTGCTCCTGCATTTTTCTTGTTTGTTATTATTTAGGCAACTCACGCCTTGTGTCGGACCAAGGCTTTACCATGCAAAATCCCACCCGATAATCTAAATCATCTGTGGGGAGCCTTTTGTGCAGAGTTAATGCCCTTCTGGCTTCTAACAGACACTAATTTTTGACAGACAACTTTGGGCTGAAAATAGCTTCGCAGTCCTTTCTTCTTCTTCACTCAAAAGTGGGTATATGCATTGTGAAATTGTATCCATGGCAATGTATGGAACATACTTTACAAGAAGTCCTTGAGATAAGAAATTGCTTGAATGCTGTGAGCACTGGGATCGATAGCTTTAATAGCAGAGCCGGGGTGATATTGGAGGACCTTGAGCACCACGAGTGGTGGATATGTACGCTACAGCTGAGCTGCCATAAGGTGCTAAAGCATTCAAGGAATTTCTTCCTACCCATTTACTTCACCTGGGTGGAGAGTGGCAAATGTAGATTAACATCTTGCCAAAGGACATTAGTGTTGCGGCGGGACTCAAACCGCGAAACAGTGTGATCCACAGTCAGGCGATGTATCATCCGCTAGACCACGACACCTCTCTACATCATCATCATCATCCATACATCACATTGGCAAAGAGAATTTTAAAAACAGAAACAAGTTATGGATGCTACAAAGCCTTCCGATGGTATTCCGGAGGGGCAGCCTCGTAGTCGCTGGGCTTGAAGAGGGTGGATGAGTTCTTCTTGAGATAGGTCATGAAGTCGTGGACGTGGGTCAGAAGGAGTTGCATGCTCTTCTCGTCAACGGGCGTAAAGGCAAGCATTCCACCGAGTTTCACTGGTGAAAAGAGAACGGGGTTGGATGTTATTACCGAAAATCCTGACTAGTTAAACCAAGGATGCCAGTTTTCAAGCAAAATTTTGAATTCAGGCCCTGGTGGCCACAATTTTGTACAAAATAGCTCATTCTAGGTGATTTTCAGGCCCATTGATCAATTCTAACTGGCATCCCTGTTATACACATATGAATAATAATAATAATATGATTTCTTGTTTACCCAGGGTAGCCTCATCAGTATTGATATTTTTCTCCCCGAGGGCCTTGTAAACATATCCTTGCCTCTGCTTTAGCCAAGCTAATATGATAGGGGCTCAAGCATTCAAGGTATTGCATCCTACCGGTTCTAGACTCAGTTTTAAGGCTATGGAAAACACCATCCTGCACATAGTAAAACCTCTCTTGATTTCTTTTCCCATACTTTAACAAAAATGAAACAAATGACCTAAAACACAAGATTCATCAATTCAATATCACTCAAAATATGAATCAATCGATCAATCAATCAACCAAGAATACATAGAGCTTCAGTGTTCTAAATGATTCTTAAATATGTTCAAGAATGCTTTGTAGGCTTCAAAGACACTCTTGCCTTGCAAATTTTTTATTTTTTTTAAAGATGTTCACCACACATTAAAGGGATCCGGTAACTTTGTCTTAGATCCTTTAGAAATAATCCTTGATTTAGCTCATGTTGCAATGATAATTATAAATCTTTAGGTCAGTCAGGAACTCCATGACATTTACAAGCCGATCGCCTGTCTGATTATCAAGATATTTATGATTGGAATTACAAAGTTTGAAAACCGTTCGGCGAACGGTTTTCATAACACTACAGTCTATTGGGAAAAACGAGTATAGTAAAACCGGTCACTCAAAGAGTTTTACTTTTTTGAGGCACTTCTTGATCATTTTGAAGCGCGATTTTTTTAGGGCTTCAATATTATACCCTATCACAGACACTGGTAACATGTAGGACCGTGTATCTCAGATTTAACATTGTTAAACGATCCCTTTAACATCTTGTTTTGTAATACAAATTCATGCTGATGGGATATCATTTTAAAGGGACTTTGTAACATTGTTCAGATGAGAGAAAACGGTGCTAAGGTAGTGACTTCAATGCTAGATGTACAATTAAAGATAATCTGAAATTTTGAGGGAAAAAAAAAACATTATTAATGAACAAAATTGGGAAAAACTAATTTCATGGAAAAACAGTCAGGAAAATTCAAAAATAGTTGGGAGAATTCAGGAATTGATCAGATCAGTTTTTCCCAAATGTAGTTTGAGAATTTTTTCAGGATGTTTTGCATGTTAGAAGGTTAGTACAGTAGAAGGACTATATTAAGTAACATTCCATCCAAACATGATGATGCAGTTTTTTCATCAACCTTTAACAATGTTAGTGAGTCACTTAACACAGAGTCCAATTAACTCACCAAAGAGTCTGAGTAAGTGAACAGCACCGTATACCCTGGACATAGGTTCATCTGGGTGAGCTGCTAGGATCTGGGGAAGAAAGTTTCATAAAAGATATATTAAAGGGATCCGGTATCTTTGTCTCAGGTTCTAAAACAAAATCCTTGATTTAGCTAATGCTACAATGATAATTATAAACCTTTAGGTCAGTCAGGAACCCCATGACTTTTACAAGCCGATCGCCTGTCTGATTATCAAGATATTTATGATTGGAGATCAAAACCCAATTTTTAACGGTTTTCATAACACTACATTCTATCCAGGAAAACGAGTATGGTAAAACTGGTCACTCAAAGATTTTACTTTTTTGAGGCACTTTTTGATCATTTTGAAGCGCAATTTTTTTAGCGCTTCAATATTACACCATATCACAGACACTGATAAAACGTAGGGCCGTGCATCTCAGATTTAACATTGTTAAACGATGCCTTTAACATGAAAGTAATGCCATCTAGTAAAAACTAGTGTTTAGTCAAATTCATGTGATGCATTATTATGAAAAAGTCAACAAAAATATCAGCCGTGGCATTGTTATATATCCTATGAAACAAGGGGATTTAATCAGAATTTTTGATGGGGATGTTTTGCATAGGTTATCCAGGGTAAAACTTTGCGCTGATTAAAATATCTTCAGTTTAAGCCATTACCATTAATTCATACAACAAAGTATAAGCAAGGCTTTTTAATATGACAGACATTAACTGGATGGGGGTGTAATATCGTGTTTTTGTACGGCAAAGAGGTTATAGGTCAAAAAATGTTATATTACACACCCTTCTAGTCAATATCTGTATAATGTCTAAACTATATAATCCGCGAGCACATGAGTGGGTGCTAGTTTTCTGTCCTTAATGGGTGGCTGTTCTGGGGTCACTGTCCACAGGATATGTATCTTACACACACACTATTCAAACAGACAGAAGCGATATACTCACATTGGCAAACTGAGGTCTCTCAAACTTGTAGAGTAATTGCGTGCCCAGCATGACATTGAAGTATTCTTTGAGTCCTTGGCAGATTTCAGCGATAGTGCTCTCTCTGTAAAAAAAAAAGGAAAAAAAAAAAATTAACCTACTGTGTACCAAGGAATCAAAGGATGGAAAGTCGTTTGAATACTACAATAAATTCAGCTGTTGTGTTTTCATTATGTATCCCCATGTTTATAAACACAATTAACAAATTTGAGTACTTGCTACTCTCCACCCAGGTGTTAAATGGGTGCCCAGTAGTAAGTAACGCCTGGCTGGCATGCTCCCAAGGGAGTGGAGATTGTGCACACAATGTGTGCTGGCAAGCACTGAATTCAATGACCGGGGTAATAGTATATCTGTAAAGCGCTTAGAGACATTGTATTGAGCGCTATATAAAATCAAAATATTATTATATTATTATTATATTTCACAGGTTATTAATCAAGTAAGGTTCTTTCTCCTGAACCCAACAAAAATTGTCAGTGATTTACAACTTATAAACGTAATTCATTAGCAGGACTGTCTTCATGTACTTACTTGGCAGGTGTCATGTCTTTCTTAGTCTTCTTCTGTTTCATGTAATCCTCTAAGATCTGCTCCACTGTAGTCCTGGCTGGAAGGTGAAGCAACTGCACAGGAAAAAATGGATTAATGATAAAATCAGGTACATCTATGCCTCAGATCGAAATAGTGTATCGAGAGTAGAAAACCGCATCTTTGTATCATCATCTATAAATATTTTGGGGCTAGCTATGATACAAATATACTTGTTTTGTTTGTTTGTTTTAATTGACTGCTAAGAAAGCATTTGTGTGCTTGTAAGTAAGCAGGCAGGAGACTGAGGGGTTTAAATCCTCTCCAAGGGACTTGATAATGAGGATTAATGCCTTATCAAAGAGCACTAGCGCATCGAATTGACCACTGCTCTACCACTTCTTCAGTGTCTAGGACATTATGAAAAGAAATTACCTGTACAACAACAGTAGGTGAAATATCTCAACACATGGCATTTCTCAGAGATTGTGGTAACTACCATCTCAGTGACCAAAACACTTTTACATGAATATTCTTGCAAAGTATGGATTTAGGATCATTTACCTACACTGTACATACTGTAACTACAAATGAAAATTGACAAGGTTCAAAAATTAACAACACAAATAGTCTTATTCTGATTTTGATTTAAAAAAAATAATATTGCCTTTGGTTGTCTCTGCAAATGACCATCAGCATACACAAAAGAAAATTTTATAAAGTACATTTTGATAAAAATACTAATTTTGTAGGATTATTCAGCTGAGGAAAAGCAGATTCTGTTAAAGGTAAAGACCAGTATTGGAAACGCCCCAATTTCAAAAAATGAAATGGAAGCTCTTATTACCAATCATGTGAAAGAATATGTTTTGACTAATACATGATGATAACAAATTTGCCGGGAAACCGCCTACTAATTGATATATTTGGTAAATTAGTTTATCTGATGGTCTGTGAGAGATAAACACACGTGTCGCGCACGTGTGCGTATAGTCCCATATACATATTTCTGTGTACAGTGCTTGTAACTCTACGAAGACTGGGCCAAGTTTCTTATCATTTTGATGATTCCAGAACCTTGCAGTACACACCAATACATATATGCTAGATGATCAACCTTTTCTGATCCATTCCACAACGTTTCTTTCACAATGCAATCGCATGACCATAACTGGTCTTTAGCTTTAAGTACCATTTTTTGTCTTGTAATAGCATCCCAATCGTCAACCAAGATAGGCTTCAGCTCCTCAGGAACTCTGACTTTGATGTCCACTTTACTCACAAATGATTCCTCCTGTACGGCAGCAATGAAACAAAAACAAAAATATAATGCTCCAATTCCAATCTCTACCCAATTTATCATTTAAATCTTGTAAGTCCTTTTTATTTGTGATAATAATCTATAAAAACTTGCCTAAGATAGGCTACAGCTCCTCTGGAACTCTGACTTTGATGTCTTTTTTGCTGACAAATGATTCCTCCTGTATAACGCTCTAATTTCGATCTTTACCTCATTTATCAAATCAAAATTTGGTCGCAAGTTATGAACTACTTCACATCGTTGTTGAAAGATGAGAGCAATGATCTTCAAGAGACATTGCTATAATGATATGCTTCCACATGAGAATCAAAGGAGTAAATAAGCTCTCAAATGATTCTTTATACTTATCCGAACTCAACCAACTCTTCACAGCACTATAACCTTTTCATTCATCTTTTTTTTTTTCATTTTCGGTTTATTGAAAGAAAATTCCTTGTAAAAACAGTCCAAATACTCATAAAAAAAAGATTGCATACTTGCATTGTTCAATATTATAAAAAAAAAAATCCAATAAATTCACCAATATTGACAAGACACAAAAATTGAGATTAGAAATGAAGAAGAATTGTTTTACACATTGCATTTCATATTGATAATAAACATAAACAAATTTACAATTATAAAGTACAGAGAGAGAAAAGTGAAAAGCTGGGGAAGATGACAGAGAAAAGAGAGAGGTAGAAAAGGGATCTGTAGAAAAATTAAAAAAAAATAAGAGTGTCATTCTATTTGCTCATACATTTGAATTCTAGTTCAGGCATGTCAGTTAGGGTTAAACTATTGGGTGCGTATATCATTGCGAATCGGGTACTTACATAATTGCTAATAATAATAAGACTTTATCACCATCTTCAGGGGTGATAGTAAACATTGGGAGAAAAAAAAATCGAACAAAAATCTGTAACAAAATCTGGAAAAAATTGGGAAACCATCTTACCGTTTCAACTGTGGCATCTGGTCTTGATCTCTTCTTCCTCAGCGAGTCTGATGGGGGAGTAGGGGCAGGGGTAACAGCCACTGGAGGGGGTTCTTCTGGGGCAGGTTGGGGCGAGGGTGCCGCTGAGGAAGGGGTGGATGCTAAGAACAAAGGCAGTGAACATAAGACTTATGATTAACTTTGATAGATAGGTACCCACAAAAGTTTTGTGTATTAATGAGGGTAATTTCCAGAAAATCATAAAGCCAAGGGGTGTTCCTGCTTTATCTTTTGATATATTTTTTCATTTAAAAGTGAAGGTAATTTGAATTGCATAAATCGCTTGCTCTCAGGGCCCCCACTGGTGTAAAGCCCATTCTTATGTGTATTCCAACACAATACACTTAAATATAATTAAATAGAGATTCTTTTCAACAAAGTCTGATCAACTTAAAGCTTTAAATTGGCAACACAATGTTAAGCTCCATAATTTTTTTATTACTGTTTCAAATACAAATTACTAACATCTTTAGAAATGATGTTATATTTCTCTCCAGATTCAGAACGATTTATTGAAGAAAACAAATGTACAAATAAAACAACACCAGTGCTGTCAATTTAACTGCTAACTTTAGCCTTTAAAAAGAAAACACATATATCTTGATTAGTCTGCTAACCTGGTTCAGAACTGGAAGTCTTAGCCGCTCTCTTAGATGATGTCTTTTCTGATGGTGGTGGTAGCGGTGGTGCTGGTGGTGCCTTTGTGGGGGCTTCCTTATCAGGTTTCGCCTTCTGAGTGCGAGCTCTCTTTGCCTTCCTGCAGACAAGTGAAGAGTAACCATTAATCAAGTCTACTTAGCAATTAGCAACACGTAATGTATGCAATTCACATTCTGACTATTGAAACACAATTATTCATAACAGGTCAATGAAATAATTTGTAACATGGCACTTGACAAAGATCTATGCATTAAATTTGATTACATTACGAAAATGGCCTATTAAAGATTTCGTCATCCTTCACAATAAACAAAGTGTATGACTTACGCTTTCTGAGCTGCAAATAATTCCTTCTGTTTCTGCAAATTGGCCTCGTTGAATTTGAGGGCTCTGCTCTCTGGAACCCATTCATCCCAACTGTTGATGTAAAGACAAACACATTATGATAACAAGTGAATAATATGTAATCAATTACGTCATTAATTCCTGTCGCTTCAAAGTAACACAAACAGATCAGAGATCAGAGACAGGGCAGTTACTTCAGAAACACTTAACCATCTCTTCCTCCTCCATTTCTGATTGCAAAATAGGACAAACCTGAGACAAAAAGATGACCTAATAAAAAAAAAGTAGTGTTCTATACTAGCATGACAATAAGGATATTGACAAGTTTTGTAGCTGCTCTGCAGTAAACAGAATGTCTTATCAAAATACATATATAATTTTGCTGATGTCATCATATAGAACAGGATCTGCCATTTTCTGTTGAACTTTTCAAACATGTGCTAGCTACATGTATCTTAAAGCCCCACTGCACTACTTATAGCTACTTGCACCCTCTATATAGCAAACAATGCCTAATCGGTGACCGTTGGTCCCCCATGGTTCCCTTTTTCTTATGTTAATTGAGAGCTGATTTGATGAGATAACCATCTGTCAGTGACCTTGCAGGGAGGTCTAATCCCTCCTGGCCAAACTAGTGCAGACGGGCTTTAACACAATCCATGAAATGTTAATCACAGGAACCAAATAATTGCAGTTTGGAGAGCAGAATCTACAACAAGGGTACCCTTCACTTACTTTTTATTCCAGCCATTGTAGTGAATGAAATATCTGATCATCTTATCCTTGACCTCGGATTTGACACACTGTGCAGAAGGAAGAAAAACCACAAGAGTACACAAAGAAATATTATGGTAGAGTAGGACACAGGAGTAAGTGAATTGATTAATTAAGAGCTCTGGTTACGATAACAATGCATTTTCTTGCTCTAATTATTTAACATGAAAATGACTCATTCTGGTCCAAATGAAACAAAACATACTAGTAGGGATGTTAGACTAAAAATTGAAGTCCATTAAATCATGAAAATTTTGCACTGTATTTGGAGAACACAATTTATCATTCAATATGGAAAAAAAATGGAGTCAAAATATAAATTGATTCTCGAGATATTAATTTTTTAATGTTTTTATTTAGGGGTATTTCCTGAAGTTTTTGCATAGGAAATTACAATGTAAGCATGGCACCGAGTGTAATTTAAGTACATAGTAAAGAGTACATACCTCAACATTGCAAGCAATGTTTGATGTGCCATATCTCAAAAAATATATCTTGTTTCTCATTGAAATTTCAACAGAACTTTTCTTCATTATATTCTTTTTATCAACATTTTTAAGAGAAACCTTGAAATTAAATATATTGTTGCCATGGAAACAAAACAAAGAAAATAAGAAAATATTTTAAAATTAATATACCGGTATTTACTTTCCAGATCAAATTGCTACTCAAAACACTTTGCATTCCAAGATAATGGCAGGGACATATTTCCACAACATTTTTAAAATTAAAATATAAGGTTGCCATGGCAAAAAAAAGAAAAACAAAGAAAAACAAAGATTTAAAAAAAAAAAAAATATCACAGGAAAAATGTTTCCTGATAAAATTTGAGGATCGATTTGAGGATCTGGAGGATCGCTGATTTTCAAGTAAAGATTTTCAAATAATCAGCGATACAAATATAAGATGATATTTCAATGTAAACTTGGATTAAAATTCTGGCAGTCATGGTGGAAAAATATATCAATTCCAAGTACATGTAAAATTGCTTTTTGATAAAGGAAAACAAATATGGTAAATGTCCAGAAAACCTCTTGTAATGTTACAAATGTATCAGGAGAATAACACCTGTATATTTACAATTACAGCTGAGTCACTAGAATTGCTCATTTCTACGTAATTTCCCTCGAAACAGTGTTTAGTTTCCCTTGAAACATTGTTTTAATAATTTCTTGCATTTTATCTTTTTTAAAGAGGGAGTTTGTGCACTTAGAAGAAGAGCCACATGCCGGCGCTTACAATGGAAATTTCCATGTGCGCGCACGTGGCCATTGCGGCTTGATGATAACATCACGCTTTTCTTTCATTTATACTTCCTCCCAGCATTTCACTCGTACACACATTCAACATTTCAACTTCTTTTCTATAATAAATACTGAGTTATTGCTTTAATAATTAATAATGGAGTCTTTAATTATGAAAAACTTATATTCAACGTTTGTAGTCGATCAAAATTCTCAATTTATCCATGGAAAGTAGTTTCTAGCTGCAAATATTTCGTTCGGTCCGTACGTGTTCAGCACAGAATCACCAGGGGTTGAGGGCGAGTGTCAAGACTTACGGTTGTTCAGTCTTGGGTAGTATACATCGGAAGTTTGTGATTATCTGTAGATGATCCTGAATGAATTTCCCTTAGATTTTTGGCACAAAGATAGCTTGAATATCACTTATAAAGATACTAACATTGACTTTTGCAAAAAGTTCATTTTTATAAGAAAAAGATCGCTATAAATTGGAACTTTTTTTTACTGCTCAAATATATTAAAAGTATGGGGTAGGCAAAAAAGTCAATGCGCATGGATTATTTTCTTAAGTTTCATGAATGGCATGTCCAAATTTGGGCATTGTGTGACCCCAGGATCACCTCCAGATTTTGATGTAAACATGCGCAGTTTTTCAGAGAGTCACAGAAAAGCAGTGCCATTGGTGCCACAATGCCTTTCAAACGCTTGCAAAGGGCCAATGGGCGAATTAGAGCTCATCTTTACTGCCATGTTTTGATTGATTCTACGATTCTACTTGTGAAGAAAATGCTTCCAATATTGGAATACAACTTTAATCTACGGTAATTCTTAATCAATTAGTTCTTTCCTGCTAATTTTGATTTTTAATGAATTTTTAAAGATTGCATGTTTTTATTTCGACTACAATCAGTGTTGGCTCGTACGCACATTGATGGCTCGATTTCAGGATTGCAGCGCGAGCGTCTGACATCCCTAATACTAGGGAATGTTTGGGGCTGCATGTTGCAGGGTTCTTGTTAATAGCCGGCAACCGGCTATTTTTTCCGGCTGTAACGGCAATCGTAGCCGGCTGTCGGCACCATAAAAAAAAAAAAAAAAAAAAAAAAAAAAAAAAATCGTAGCCGACAGAGACTGATGGACTAGAAGTTGAAACCCACAGTGCTGCAGCTCAGAATGATGACAATTCGACGACAGTCACCAGGCAAAGTGAAGAAGGTGCCAGTGGGCAAGATGAAGCTGAAGACCAGGAGGTGAAGTCCACCCTTGACATCCTAGGTCTGGATGAGGATCTTCTTAGCCAGTCCTCAGATTCAGAAATGGAATGATCATTCACTATGTAATTATTGCAAAAAGTTTCAGCCTCAGGTACATGAATATTAAACATGTGTCACATTACATTTCAATATGCGAGAAAAGTTTAATACATTCTGATTGAATTGACAAGATTTTTCCTTCTAAGGTCTCTAGAATCTGAATGGGAGATCTTGAAATGCTAGGGGCTTGCCTTCAGGGGAGACTCCCCTCCAGACTGAGGCACTGCACCTGGACCCTGCTGGGGGCGTAACACCCCCAGACCCCTGTGACAGCTGTCACATACCTGCAAACCATTTACCAATCCAATTTTGTCATATTTTTTTTATGTGTGTTCCAATTTTTTTAATTTTTTATCGCAAACGATTTTCTTCACTGACAAGGTCCTGTAAACGTCAGTTAACCGTTTTTGCCCAGGACTACCTTGTATCATTATCATGTAATTCAAAATTGTAGATTCATCACAAATATGATTGATTTATCAGAAACAATAATGGAGCATTTTCATTTCATATTGTATATCATATGAAAAGTAAGTTATTCAGCCAAAATATTCATGATCTTTATCATTAAACTATGGCTCATACAGTGTGGTCATATCTTCAAAAATAAGGCTAAGATAGCACCAGAGAGCATCTAAAACCCTAAAGCTTCCAGGGCCCTTGGGCGGGCCCTGGACCCCGGCCGCAAGGGACTTCGCGCTTCGCGCTCGTGATGTGCGCTTCGCGCACATGGTGATGTGGGCTACGCGCACAGAGATTTTTCTTTTGCAATTTTAGTAGCCTCCTGTAAATCATAAATAGCCTGCTATCAGAAAAATTAACAAGAACCCTGATGTGGTTGGTGCAAACATAATATTGGACAGAGTACTGTTCTTTATCATTGGTTTTAAAGATCCAGGATGGAATGAAAGTAAATAGAAGTTAAGACAAAAGACTGAAGTAGGAATATAAAATGGTGTAATGTCATACCTTGGCTTCATACAGTAGGGGTCCATGGAAGCAGAGAACTCTTTCACCTGTAAATAGGGACAAATTATCAACATAGAGAAATCAAGACTTTCTACTTAATACAAACCGTACATGATCTTGAGTTTCACTAGCGGATTTCAAAGTGACTGACGTAATAAGTTGCAAACATGCAGAGATCAAGATCTATATTAAAATAAACATTATTACTAGTAAACAGGTCTTTTTCTACTTCTTCTTCCAGTTGAGTATCAGCCTCTTAAAATGGAGTATCTTTGTACTTTGTGTGGCGCTTTTTGTGCCGTGTGCAGGAAGTGGCTTCAAGTATTTTCCTTTAAAAAAAGACATAATAGACCCCTATACACTTTCTCACAGGTTTCAAGGTAAACCGCTGCACAATACAAGTGCATACCTACGCAACGGTGGGGTGCGGGCACCAGTGGTTTGAAGTTAGCTACTGTAGGGTCTCTGAACGATTTTTCAATTTTCAATTTGGGATCGTTTTTCACCATTCACATAGACTCTAGAGTAGCGGCTCCAGTGTGCCGATTTTATTTTTTATGCAATTACTCACAGAATGCTTCAATACCGTCAATGGAGAGTTCATATATTTAGTTATTAAATAGAAGGCACAAATAGCGTAACTGACCCACAGCGTGGTCAGTACTGTCCACTTTAGAAGACGTAAAAGTTGCCCGGTGGGCGGCCGTGCGTAACCCGGTTTGCGGCACGCGTACGTCACAAAGCTTTATGCGCTACGTCACGATCAAAGCATATACCAAATTACTACGGGTAACCCAAATTCTCATGTTTATCTGTTGCTACGGTAAATTTTTCAAGTTTTAAACAATTTCACCTTTTTACTGAATGGATCATCCCATACGGGGGTACTTACTACTAGAAACTATTGGGTCACAGCGGGTACACACATCAGCACACATACCATCATACACGATCCCGCATGTTATGTGTGTATTAACACCCCCCGCCGCAAACCAGAAAATCACGTAATTACGTGCCGGTTTGCGGCCACCCCATGCAACTGGCCATGCGGTGGCACAATCAAAATATCTGCGATAGGAAACAGACCACAGCCATCATACTTCCACAAAAACATCAAATTTCACCTCCAATCGGACAAATATCGGACAAATAGAGCTACAATATTGATCTAGTCATGCCTCGATCTCGTTAACTTAAAAGTAAGCACCTGCTGGAATTTTTATCGCCGACTGGTGCCGTAGATTTCCGACATCGCTGACGGATACTCCGTACCGACAGGAGCATCTGCTACGGACGTTTTCGGCAGCGCAGAACTTACCGGGGAATCCACGGTAGGTTTCAATGATTATTATCGAGTCATTTTTATTTTATTTTGAAAAGTGATACCCCTGGCCGCAAACCGGGCTATGCCGCAAACCGGAGACTCTACTCTAGATCTAATTGATGACCATGATGATGATAATCAGGATCATATGATGATCATCATCATTTACGGCCACTAACTTTATGCACGTGTGCGTGCGCGCGCCTACACCCCATCGTCGGTACAGTATGCAATTGTATTGTTCAGGGGTTTGCCGTGAAACCTGTGAGAAAGTGTATAGACTCTAGAGGTCTAGACCCATTAAAGTATTATAATTTATTCATGTCTTCAATGTTTTTTAGGAAAAAGATAACAAAATTGACACGAAACAGGTAGGTCTAAGAAAGGTAACAACCTTTAAAGTTATTTGAACAATTGATGAAGATGAAGTTGATTTTAGGTATATTATAGTAGGGTATATATTTCGGTTTTCCACGCCGGAATCGCGGGTCAAAGTCTGGATACGATTCTGAAATAGCGCCCATACATGTAATTGTTTGTGCGTAGAAACAACGTAATTTTCGATATACGTGAAAATGCATGTATGGGGCCGAAGAAAATTAGGAAATGGAGCTTTCACGTGCGATCTTACTCAAATCTTGACCAAAAACATGTATACTACATGGGATAATGATACAAATTTTAAGTATTATACAATCAAAATAAACAAATCTTTCAAAGAAATACATGCACGATACCAACAAAGAAGATTCCCGCCAATAAAACACCATTTACCTTCAACAAATTTTGTCTTGAGGGGTGCCATCTTCGGTCTTTTTGACATTTCTTGCTGACCTTTGACCTAGAACGCGCTAAATTAAAGGTTGGGGTGGAGGTTGGGGAGGAGGGAGGAGGGGAGGCAGAGACAATGACAATGACAATGATTTTAATTTCTTTAACGGCCCCTTCTGGGGCATGGAAGAAATACAGTTGAATAAATACATGAAACCCTACATCTCAACTGGCAGTACTAACACTACTATATACATGTATGTACACTATGCTACTAAAAATGGCAATATTAACCAATTAAACTATAACTCTAATTAACGTATTAAAAATGACAAAAAAAATTATCCAACATTATTGATATGTGATCTTACAGAATTTGGAAAGGTTCTTTAACTGCTTAACATAATTTGCATTGAATAACGGATGAAATTTTATAACGTTAGGTCTACTGTAATAATATTTCTTAACATACTGCTTACGAAAGTCATTGAAAGCTGCATGGGCACACCAGAACATAATGAAATTATCACCCTGTACCTTAATATTACATAGGGAACATAAATCAAGAGGTTGATCAGATAAATAACGACATTTGGTAACTGGCAGCTTATTATTACCACAACGAAACTTACAAAGAGGTATCCTATCACCTACGTCCAATTTCAAAAAATAGCTCTCCAAACCACCTTCCTGTTTCAAAATCCTATAATTTAAGCATAAACGATTTCTATAAACTTCATTATTCCAATTTTGCAAATCAATATCGTTTAATCTAAGGTCCAAAGCTGACTTAACCCAACCAAGGTTCAAGGGGGTATCCTCAACCCACAAGTTTGACATTCCACTCTTGTCGATCTAGGATATATACTTATAACTTTCACAATCCACCTTGATTCAAAATCACAACTTTCATGTAGCTTACGTAACAGACTATAAATAATGTATGAAAGCTTAGATTTTTTACCCTGACTAACCCTCGCCCAAAAATTGAACATATGTTTCTCCACTTTACTAGCTAAAGCAAATCTACCAACTTCGCATATACAGTTTGCAGTGCCACGGTTGAGTTTTAGCAAGCTTTTAAGGAATTTTCTATGGAAATATTTCAATACAGTCTAACTTCTGAAACCCCAAACTTCACTACCATATAATAAAATCGGGACAACTAACTGATCAAAAAGTTCACATTGAATATCAAGAGCAGGCGCGTACGCAGGGGGGGGGGGGGTTGAACCTCCCCCTTTGGTATTTTTTATGTGTGTATTTTTGAGGACCCCCCCCCCCCCCCCTTGGTAATTTTTTTTTCTATTTTTATATATATGCATATGGGAACTCAGTGTTATATGCTCTAGGAGCCAGAGCATATAACACTGAGTTCCCATATGCATTGGATATATATTTATTCAGATGATCATATCTCAGCCAATACTTAACATATTCAATATTGGTTTTCATATATTGATCCTCTCCCTTTCTCTTCTTCTTCTTCTCCTTCTTCTATTAGTCTCTCTCTCTCTCTTCCAGGTGAGGTTCTCGATGCGGTCATTAAGATCGCACCTCAGAGAAAGGGTCTCGAGACGGAGAAATTCAAGAGAGAAAGAGACATACAGAGAGGTAGAGACTGAGAGAGAGAGAGAGAGAGAGAGAGAGAGAGAGAGAGAGAGAGAGAGAGAGAGAGAGAGGGAGAGATAGAGAGGGAGAGAGAGAGAGAGAGGGAGATATATTAAATAGGGGGCGGAATGAGAAGAAAGAGGGGGGAGTCAAATAAATGGACAAACCGGTCTCCCAAACCATACTGACAATTGTGTCCTTGCCGTCATATATCCCTCGGGCAACGGCCAATTTATTGTAACTTCTAATTGCGACAACTATAGAACATAGAGATTTATTTCACCGTATACTTGGGTATAGTTGACCAGGAATGTATTGCCACATATTGTATCGACATAAATACAATGTTAGACAAAATCATACTTCAATAAGACATGATTGTTCTACGTTTTGATTCTTGGTACGCCGTTTGGTATCTCGTTATTATGTTTCAAATATCTCATTGTTGTGAAAGGTGAGCATTCGAAAATATTTTTTTTGCCGAAACCAAAGCAAAAAAATCCTTAAAATCCTTTCGTACCAAACACGTAATAAAAACATCAAATAGTAATGCTTAAAAAAAAGTAATGCAAATGTTGGCTTGCATGCTTGTTAGTCTTAACAAATGTGTTTTTTTGGTCTTTGGATATTGGAAAGCTGGATGAAATAATTTTTCAAAAAAAATTGAACAAAGTTCAACGTTTCAGCAATATATGATATTCATAGCAACACAAGGAGCTTTTCAAGGCACCTGCCCATGCACGAGCAGATTTTTATGAAAAGTCAAACGCCTTTTATTTTCATTGTGTCGTAGGCGCGTACAAAAATGAATATGCATGACTCAAAGCAGAGACGCGCCAACATTATTTGCCAAAAGTTTATTGTTACGTCACGTCAAACGCATCCATTTATATCATGTCGTAAGCGCGTTAATCATGAATATGCATTACTTAAAGCGTAGGCACACGCTTATTGGCCCAAAGTTTTTGTTACGTCACGGTCAAGCCCACAGCTCTGGTTGTTGCGAGGCATACTTAGCAACCGGCTTCACAACTTGCTGAAACGGCATGCTCGCGAACACGTATAGCAATCTATCGAAATTCTTCAATAACGTCGAAGTTTTGACGTTTATTGCAGAAATCGTTATTTTACAGCTTGCGGAAACCAAAGTGATAATTAAGGTGAGTGCCTCACTGATTTACGATATCATATTTCTTATCATTTTTCTTCCTATTAACAGGAAATATATACATGTACACAATACCTAATAAACACCTTCAAAATATAGGCTATATATTTTTTTTTTTTTGGGGGGGGGGGTAAGGGGAGGTGAGGGGGGAAGGGTTATTATTTCCTTAAAGATTATGCACAAGTTATGTGCCAAATGAAAATGAAAATGTACATGATATTGAAACAATAAGGCAAAGGAATAGAACATGTTATGGATAATGAATGTGTTATGGATAATGAATGTGAATGATGATGAAAATAAGGAGGAGGAGGAGGAGGGGAGTAGGAGTAGAAGGAGGAGGAGGTGGGTACTGCTGATGATTTCTGGTAACGTTTATAATGATAATGAAAGTGTAATCCCTAATCGTGCTAGATGTTTGTAAATAAGGGGGGGGTGGGGCGACTTATATTTTTGTGTAGTACAGGTATTAAAGCATCATGCATATTGAAATTGGAGGATATGGACCGTATGCCCCCTAAATTTGCCAGTAATGTAATAGACATACATGTACATGTATTTAAACATTTTGTTTTAGAATGAGTATCACACCGAAGCATATCAACCGACTTCTTCCTCTTATGGGTGAGAAGCCGGTGAGGAATAAGGGTAATCTTGTTTACCCCCCTATCAAGAAAACACTGATGGCACGACCCGTGGACAAATTTAAGACCAAGAAAGTCCGAAATGAGGCAAGTATAAAATGATAACACGCTTACAAATGACGGGGGGATCTGATTAGGCAGGAGAGGGAGAGTGTAGGAGAGAGAGAGAGAGAGAGAGAGAGAGAGAGAGAGAGAGAGAGAGAAGGAGAGGGAGAGGGGTGATGGAGAGAGAAACAGAGATATACAGAGAGAGAAAGGGGTGGGGTCGGGAGGGGTTCGTTCGTGTCACCTTAGATCAAGATTAATGTATCTTGATCTTCGGAGTAGTAGGGGGAAACAGGGAAAAGGAAGACGTCATTAGTCATTACCAAATCCCATTCCAATCTTAACCACTTAACAATGATAACAAACAATTCAAGAACAACAGCTGAGCCGACCATAGCATACCGTAAAAACCTGTTCGGAAACGATGCAATAAGATATCATATTATCATCTATCTATTTGTAATCGTTATGTGCCAATACGAAAAAGAATTTTGGAAGATTTTCTACCGATCTCAGTTTAGAAATACTAAACTTAAAAAAAAAAAAAAAAAAAAAAAACCCTAGCTGCTCCTGTCAGCATCTTTTATTTTGACTTTTGAAGGACTGAATGTGGTTAAATGTTTTAAAAAAACACCGTTTTTTCGTATTTGTCCGAATACTGTATAGGTATGATTTTCAATGTCCAAGTTTACGATATTTCATAGGAAACTACACTACAGGACGTGCAAATAGTGCTGAAGTTCCTTCGTGAATCTTGTGATTTTGCGCCCACGACCAGCCCGGCAGACACGGTCAATAAACTGATATTCAAGATGACCAGTGCAGACAACGAATCCAAAAGAATGAAGGAACAACTTAAGGTAAATTTGCAGCCATTTTTTAAACTGTTATGAAACTGAAAAATTATATTTTTCATTAATAAACCATTTAGAATTAAAATCGATTTATGTTTGCATTATCTTCTATGCTGTCTTGATAGCGGCCACTTATTTTTTTCTATCATGGTCATGTATTATGTCTTCCTCGAGAAAGTGTTCTGTAAACTGGCTAGAAAGGCCACCTGTCTATCGTGTTCACTTTCTATGTTTCCCTTATAGGGTTTAAGGTTGCCTCAATATACAGTTTTTAATATTCCCCTTAAAAAATATGTAAAGCAGGTTAAAAACAAGGAAAGGACACATCATTCCTATATTCATATCTCCCCTAGATTATACTGCCGATAAATATATTTTGTAAAATATATATTATTCATATTCTATTCCTTTTTTTGCTTGTAAAACATTTATGCAACCTCGTTATACTTTCTGTTTGTAATTTTTCTTCAACTTCCTTTTCAACCATGAGTTTTGCCTATAGTTCTGCTTTCCTTTTCTGTCTGTACGTCTGTCTGTCTCACCTCCCCCTCTCACTCTGTTTCTCTCTCACTCTCTCTTTCTCTCTTTTTGCTCATATTCATTCCCAACCTCTCTTTCCCCGGTCTCTTTCACTCTCAATTACGCTCCCTTTGTCTCATGATCTCTCTTTCTATCCCCCCCCCCCTCTCTCTCTCTCTCCCTCTCTCCCCTCTCTCTCCCTCTCTCTCTCTCTCGTGTCCCATATTTGACAATGTTTTTAGGACCATGATGTTCTCTTGTTTGACGTGCAAGATGAATTAGGCCTTGGTCCCGAGACCAACCCATGCAGGACTGCTCGATCCTTCAAGGCCTTCGTTCGAACCTCAAAAGAACGCGTTACCCGTCTTGAGAAGACCATCAAGGTATTTTTAAGATAATTAAGAACAAAAGAATATACATCAGGGCCCCGTCTTTCAAAGAGTTACGATTGATCCAAATCAATCGCAAGTCCTCCAATCAATCGTAAGTTCGCAGTCTCCTATCTCTTATGGACATAGTTGCGATTGATACATCAACTCTTTGTAAGACGGGGCCCAGTTCTCATTTGAAAAGATTCTGACCCGTACAAAAGTACAGGAACACGATGAAAGAGCTTGGGATCTTATAGAATTATATTATGTTCTACATGTACATGGTCCAGGATTTGTTAAACATGATAAACGCGGGGGGGGGGGGGCACAATTCCGATGAATCTATTAAATAAAAAGAAAGAGAAAGGTCTTTTACATTTTCAAGTGATTTTCGGTCTAACCTTCAGAAGGGGGCGGGGGGGGGGGGGTTGGGGCAAAAAAATACATAGGGGTAAAAGAGTGAATGGGGGTGGGGGATCATTAAGGCCCACATGTAAATCATATCTCTCCTCTCTACTCGATCCAGGGTAACGAGACCCTCTTGAAGGCTTGCAAGGGGGTGACTGGAGTCTCCGGTCCCCTTGCTCCAGATGGTTTAGCTGATCTTATCACATCAACCTGGAGCAAGCAGAAACACGTCATATCCCAACTTAAGAACGACATCCAGGTATAGGCCTACGTGACATCTTAAGATGTTAGATGGGAAGATGTATTTTATTATTATGAACATCCTGATGAAGGAGAAAAGTTATCTATATCTTTCAAATAATTATAAGCGATTAGAATAATACAATATTTCTTGTAACTAGATTTACTGTGATGGTAAGCTTTCCTAAAACACGATCGAAATTCATTTCAGTAAATCAATTTAAACATTATTTCAGTATCCTTACCAATTGCCTATAACAAATCATTATTATAAGCGAAATATATTATGTCATTGTCATGTTCACATATTTCAATAAGTGACGCAAAGGCTATTGAAATGACAATTTATAGGTCGATCTTTTGAAACAACTCGTCGCTATCGTTTTCTTTCTGTGTTATATGATTAAATTTTATGTTTAATTTTTTTTTTTTGCAGGAATTGAAAGAGAACAGACCTACCCAGTCACTGAAGGACTCTCTGATCGGCCAGTCGGATGAGTCAATCATGGTAAGACAAAATGCGCATGACACTAAATGACATAAGTTTGTTTCATTTCCATATCAATATTCATAGTGGAGGGGTACAAGCAACTGTCAGATCAGAAGAAAAAAAGGAAATAGCTAGATGTTTCTCATTTCTCTTTTTTTAACTTTAAAACTTGGTAGGGTATACCAGAGCAAAAAGAAAACAAAGAGTTAGAAAGAGAGGAGGATAGAAAGAAAGAAAGAAAAGAGAGAGAGAGAGAGAGAAAGAGAGAAAAAATCGAGAGAGAGAGAAAGGTGGGGGTTAGTAGGAAAAAGAGAATATAAATTTAAGAAAATGATAGGAAAATATGATAGTTGAAAAAAGAGATAGTGAAAGAGAAAGGTGGGGGAGGAAAGGACAGAGGGACAGACAGACAGACAGAGACAGAGACAGACAGACAGACAGACAGACAGAGACAGAGACAGAGACAGAGACAGACAGACAGACAGACAGACAGAGACAGAGACAGAGACAGAGACAGACAGACAGACAGACAGAGACAGAGTCTTAACTTTCCAAACATATTATTAGAATTATAGTGAAATAATAGTTTAAAGATTTCCTTTAATAATTTTCCTGACAGGGTCTTGCTCGAATGATGGATGTTGATACCACCCCCTCACAGACCTCGGCCATGGTCAGCAAGATGAAGGTCACCTTCATCAACCTCAAGGACATGTTCAAGGTCAAAGAGGAGAAGATTCAGGTACTTTAAAATTATTCTTTATTAGGATCATAACAAAATAAAAATAATAATTATTGGCTTTCTAAGTTTACGAACAAATTTCAAAGGCATTGAACCCGTTTCAATTTGAATGATAAGGTGCTAATGACTATGATGACGATTATAATAAGAAGACTTTGAACAAAATAACGGTAATCATTCTACTACTACTACTACTACTACTACTTCTACTAATGATAACAATAATAATAATAACGATAATAAGTTTTTAGTAGTACTAATAATAACATTAATGATATTGCAAATTAACTGAAGAATGATGACTTTTAATAATTTTCTTTTACGTAATTGCAATAAAACTCAGTTTTCGAGTTAAATAACCTGTAACATTTTATGCATTAATTCATATGTACTACGAGACAACATTCAGCAATTATGGAAGCGCGATAGCTCAGCCGGTAGAGCAATGGTCTCGTAATCCGGTGACCCGGGTTCGAAACCAAGGCGATGCGCTAGTGCCCTTTAATCCTTTAATCCTCACTACACCAAAATGTCAGTACTGAGGCTGTTTTTTATTTTCATTTGTCATTATTACATTTTTCTCTCCTTCTCGTCTTCTTCTATATTCATAGGATCTTCAACATCAGCTTCGTATCAAATCCAATAGGATGTATTTACATCAGGATGAAACAGAGATTCAGGTATTGTGACGAAACCAGTTATGAAACATTGTCTAAGAGAACGAATCTTAGGGTTATTAGGCATCGCATAGAATATCCCAGGGCCTCGTCTAATAATTAGTTGCGATTTAACTAAACCAATCGCACGTTTGCAGTCTCCTATCTCCTATGTGCATAGTTGCGATTGATATCAATAGCAAAAAGGTTGCGATTAATCGTAAATGTTTATAAAGCGTGCCCAAGAGCATTGAAAATAATGAAAGCAGTTTACATGTTTAGGGAAAGGATTGAAAGACCATGGGCTTCAGTTATAGGGTAAAGCAGTAGTATAATGAACGAAGAGAGCGAGAAGGTATTGACAAACTGATAGTGATAGATATAGAAGTAGAAATGCATATTTGGTTTCCTAAGCATGAAGAAAGAAAGGAAGAAAGAGAGAAAGAGTGAGAGAGAGAGAGAGTGAGAGAGAGAGAGAGAGAGAAAGAAAAAAACAAAAATCTCTAACTTTAAAATTATTAATTTCCAAGTTCAAATTACACGTCGTTTCCAAAGTAAATTCATGTAGGAAAGTGATTAAGTGTGAATGATTAACGTAGTCAGATTGTAAAAAGAATGACTTTTAACCGATTTGAAATAATCCTGACATCACACGACATAAAATATCGTATTCTTTGTCCTTGATCTCCGTGATCGTGAAAAGACGAAGACCAAACGCATCGTCGAACTCCAGAACGAACAGGACAATTTGCAAACCAAGAACCTCGATCTAGCCCTCGACCTGCAGGTGACATTTTTACCCTCTTCGATTTTTCTGTTTGTTCAATGATATTCTATGATTTGAAGGAGTGAATGTAGTCGAGGTTAGCCGTTCCCGCGAGTCAAGAAGCTGTCAAAAAATTAACCTACCATAGGTTTTCTACACAAACTCAGTCCGAGGCAAACGCCAAGGTAATGAAGATACGGCCCTAAGGCCGGACTCGACTGCAACACTGATTTGAAGCTGATTATAGTTTGAGGTGTTTGGTATCCACAGACTTATGTTTCACTTGATACTTTCTGAATGTAACTATTTCCCCTCCCTATCCCGTTCTTCCTTATATTTCTTATATGTAGGAAGCTCACGATAAGCGGCAGACAGCTGACAACCGCGTCTTTGATTTCGAGACCAAGATTCGCGATCTTGAGACAGACATCGAAAAGAAGACGTGTGAAATTGAGGTGGGTATAGATACTTTTCAAAAAGGCAAATATTTTGCAGAAGTAAGGAGTTGTAATCCTAGATACTATACACAAAATTAATCATGCATAACTATGGTGAAAAGGTAACGCGATTTGTATAAACCTTCGAAATTGGTTTAGCTCATTATGATTCAATCCTTCAATACAGGTAGTGGAGATTGTGCAGGAATGAATCCGATGACGGGGATAATAATTATGTAAAGCGCTTTGAGACGGTATTTTCGTATAAATTATATTAAGCGCTATATAAATTTGTAAATAGAAAGATTATTATTATAATTATTGCATATAGAATCTGAAGATAACGCATGGAAATAATTACTTTTTTCCCCGCTCTCTTCTGTTCTTAGGATTTACTGCAGCGCTACGAGGAAGCTGGGGAGGTGGTCTTGGGTCTTCAAACTGATCTGGATGAGACTAAACAGAACAACGAGTCTCTCAGGGTACAGATCAAGGTATGTCATTATAAGCCACAATACGACTTACTTCAAGAAACCCTCATCTAAACACCATGTTCAATAGAGGTACAATGGCGCCGATGGGGGGTGGGGGGGGGGGGGAGGTTATTGCCTGCCCCACTTTGAAGATAAATCTTTAAATGTCTTTTTGTGAGGCATACAGAATCTTCTTTTTTTCAATGAAAAATATTGTAAGTTTTGTATTTCCCTTTATTTAGCATTGGATGGTGGATATTTTCACAGCAAGGTGATACTATATTAAACAATCATATCATAAAATCATAACCACACAACAGTAACAACAGTTTGAATTTAAGTCAAAAATATCAAAATACCTGCGCATACGGTCTAAGATTTTTAAATAAAAAATCAAGCCTTTTACACTTCAGTCCTCTGCATATTATGCCTTTAAATAGCATTAACATACATCATGAATATGTATAAGGTTAGTAACAATATGAAGAATAATTGTAATCATGGAATAGTTATAGTATTCTGGGTTTTTTGTTTCTTCACAGCTTGTCAATAAAAACTCGCAGATTAGACTGGCGAAGGAGATACCGAATTGTAACTTTACGAATACAGTTATTATATTTGTAACAATTACGACCAAAACATAATGTACTAAATTTAACGGTAATCTTCATTATCATATTGAATATTCATTGATGATCAAAGGAAAGCTTACTTATATTGTTTGTCTTAATTTCTTTTAATTTTAGAATCCTGATTATCTAACAGGAGATATATTCCCATATTACCGCTTTTCTTTGTTTGTAATAGGATCTTCAAGCCAGAGATTTCAAGAAAGATGATCACATCTTGACACTGGAGAAGGAATTGGCAAACCTCAAGCAGATGATGGATTTGCATTCAACGTCTGAGGTGGGTTATGAAAAGAAGCATCGAAAATGAAAAAAGTATTTCCGCTTCATTATTAAGGCTGATTATTTCCCGATTTTTTTTCAGGGATTAAAATAAATAAATAAATGTTTTCTAATCATGGTTTTTCTTCTTCCAAAAATGGACAGTCCCTGAGATCGATGTAAATTCGTTTAAAAATCAGGGGCGGGGGGGGGGGGTTGAGGTGCCGTTTTTCTATGACTTGCTTGAGCGCCTTGCGCAAGCACTCGGCACCTCGCTTCGCCCAGATTTCTAAAACCTATTTTATTTCAACTCTCACTAAAAACCTATCTATTTTTAGCTCTGACTGTCAACGCTGATTACTACCTGGATGAATGATACATGCATGCTCTTGCGACAATATTGCTCCGCGCTAAACCTAACTTCAGCCCTAGACACAATGCTGTAACTTACCTAAATCTAAACCTAACCCAAAACCAAATCGTAACCGTAACATAATGCCTATACTTTTGGTGAAAAACAGCTTGGCAAGATTGTCACATTCCCTTTGAGAAGCAGCCGTAAAGCCTTCATAGGGCGCGTTCATGCTTGATTTTGAAGGTAGAATGAGCGATCTGAAACGCTCATCGTGATCGCAGTTCCACGGTGTAGCTGTTCATGCTTACTTCTCTGGCTCATCCAGGCAATTCTCCTTGTGTGGCCTTGTGTGACCTTCACTGTGCATGCTACGTAGACCCACTTGAGGTCAGTGCGTTGACCCCATTTAAACGCGTTTACAATTGTAAACGCATCTTTTTGTGAGTTTACGTTCGGCGTTCGTGATCGCCGTTTTTCGGTGATTCTACAAAAGTGACCATGAACGCAATCGTGTTTTAAACTAAACACGTAACAGATGCCTGATTCTGGCCGTCAAAATCAAGCATGAACGCGCCCATAGTCATGTGACGCAAGAGTATGACATAGCGTACTATCGATTTACAAGCGTATTTTATTAATGAAAATATTCATTTCAGGATGGCTTCATGACATCAAAACTAAACCAGAATGCCCTGAAACTTCAGAAGAAATCATTCGACCAAGAACTTAAGGTAAAAATACAAACTGTTCTTTACCTCTTTTTTTTTTTTTTTTTTGAGATTAAGACAAAAATAATTAAATGTACTAACGTTACAACGAACTTTAATAGACATATATGTATTAATTCAAACACGATTTCGATATAACAAAGTATTGAAATTAGGCGTAAGTTGATTTCGTGGAGTCTTTGCGAAAGTGTGGGTAATATTATATCAATCCTCCGTTTGAATTTATTCGTTATCTTGCAATTGATGACCTTTTCCCCCTTTTAACTCTTGTTTCAGAATCTTCGCTCTGATGGTCATGAACGGGACTACTATGTCTTGAAGTTGGAGCAGGACATTGGATACATGCAGAAGGAGAAAGATGACTTGTACCAAGAGATACAGGTAGACTGACCATTTATAATGTCCACCATTGAAATCTTTATTCTCATGTATATCATTTAAGTATAATGATGTAAATAATTATACGCGGTATCAAATCAAGAAGAGGGCGTATCCCATCCGGACCCATCGCCCTTTGATGGTCCGGTGGTGGGGAAATAGTTTTCTACTGCACCCAGGCGTGGCTGCCCAGAGCTATATACTTAAAAAAAAAAAAAAAAACAAAAAACTTGTGAAGCGTTCTGTAACTGGAAGGAAAATTTGCTATAACATAATTTAAGAATTAGATTGGGGACAAAATATGAAATACATGTTTTATACAATTCAGAACATTATTATTAATGAATAAATACAGTTATATCAGGTAAAGAATGTTAATAATGACCATCATCATAGTGACGGGAGCCATGTCAACATGATATGAATTAAAATAATGTTCGAACATTGTATCAAAACTCTTAATACTTTCCCCCATTTCATTTCTTTTCCAGAACTCATTTTCTAAAGACTGCAAGACCATCCATCTTGAGGAGGAACTCAAACAGGAGATTGAAGACCTGAAAGAACAGAAGTTCGAGCTGGAGCTTAAGCTGAAGGTAGATCATTGCATAATCACGAGGATAGCTATTTAAAAAGTATATAGATGATTCGATAAATTATTAAAGAAAAACAATCAGAAATATAAAGTTGCAGCTGAAGATAATATAGGTATTGTTCTCATTTAATTAGAATTCACAGGCGAGAAGAGGCAGTAATGTCGTTGTCGCACCAGGAGAAGTGAGAAATATTGGTAGAAGAAGAAGAAGTATCAACATTACTGATATGTTTAACAATAATTTGTAGTATTGTTGTTTTTAATCAAAAGTCTAAATTGTATAATCAATCGTTTTGAATGTCAATATTATAGTTGACATTCAACTAAATATATCTAATGTTATTACTGAACCAATGAACGATCGTGGTTATACCGTACAATGAAATTATATTCAAGGACGCAATTCGAATACAAAGTAGGTCAAACAACTATCATTTCTTTCTTTTCAAACTTGAATTTAAAGGACACCATATCCAAAGCAGATGAAGAGATCTTTGAATCAAAGAAGAGGGTTTCTGAAGTACAGGTTCAAAAGATCGAACTAGACTCTAAACTCAAGGTAACATACAATAATAGTCTGTTTGTAGAGTGTCAGAAGGGAATTAGGAGTTAACGCCTTTCTGACACTAAACAGATGGTCAGTCATTAAACAAGGATTGGGTGAGACTTTTCAACCCACTCAGGGGGATTCACAAAATAATGCAGACATCCAATGTTGTTAGAAGTGATACAAATCAGTCTTGAACTTGATCATATGCATAGAGATTTTACGAACCACTTACTAAATTCCTATCATACTTACAAATATGCATAGAGTTGTACGACGATATTTGAATTGCACATTCCATACACGCATACTATAATATTGACATTCAAAGCATAAACAATAAATAAAGATATGATAAAAATTAATTTATAAAGTTGCACATTTGGGTGGTGCAGTTATGGGTCAAAAATGTATATTGAAGGGAAAGAAGGCCTATACTCAGCCTGGATTCTCCAAACCCACCAATTAATGGGTTTCCATCTTGTATATTTCTTAAAATTGGAATAACCTTGTTCATGATGAATAGACCGTAGGCGAAAAATATTCGAAGGCAAAAGATCGTCTCCGCCAGCTCAAAAAGGATGCTGCCGATTTACGGAGCCAGAAGAACGAGGCGGATTCAGATAATCAGGTACAAATAATCGATATTAATATTCAAGGTGTTTATATCACTGGTAACGATCTTTTACAGTATTAAGCAGTGTTTAAATGGAAGTGGGTAGTTTCTGATGATGTAAATGTTGAATCTCCATGTGTTTTTTGTGAAGAATATTTATTTATAATAAGCCTTTGGATACTTTTCAAAAAGACGGACTAAATTTACCCTATTATAAATTTCATTTACTTCATGATATTATTCAGATTCTTATCTGCAATTCAGTTCAGCTAAGCTAAAATGGCATTTATTTACCATAAACAAAATAAATGTACATACAAAAGCTTGCAGCAAGGGAGACAAAAAAACTATACTAGCTTTGCTTTCACAATTACATATAGACAAAGTCAACCGAACTAATAATTAAAGCTTATACAAACATACATCACACGTTCATTTTAACCAATCGAATGTAACATTCATAATTGTCGTCACATTTATGCTGAAGACAAACGAAACGTATATATTATGAAAAATATCATATTCAATATATTTCAGCGTCTTTCACTTGAGATCACGGAACTAAAGGCTGATATTAAGCCGCTCCTGTCAGAGAAGGAACGGTTGGAATGTTACTCCATGGTAAGTTCTTAAGATATTAATTACACAAAAAAAAAAAAATAATAATAATAATGAACAAAAAAATGAGTGAATAAATAAATCATGAAGATAAATAAATTAATAAGCAAAATACAGAGAACCATAAATAGCGTTACCAATCAGTAATTTCTGTAATTTATTAATCTCAGTCTTTTCTCGTTTCATGCTAAATAGGAGTTAGAGAAGAAATTCTTAGACGCCACGGATCGTCTCAGTCATCTGACGGAGGATGTTGCCGATTTACAGAGCCAAACGAACGAGGCAGATTCAGAAAATCAGGTACAAATAATAATAATTGTTAATATTAGGATTCTACCTAAAGCTCTATAACCATCTTTTACATAAGTAATATTAAAAATGAGCTCTTTTCAATAAATTGTTGACCATCCTCGTCTTTATTTCTCGAGAATATTCATGACATTTTTTATCTTTGATTTGGTTAAATTTTAAATAGAGAGACGAAAATTTCCCACTGATATCTTATTTTATTGCGCTTAATCGGCGCAGCAATAGTCCTATTTTATAACTAACGAATGCAAGGTCATGTAAGGGATCACTTCCTCTTGAAGTTGAATGCGCTCCAAATTTCAACTCTACACGAAGTGATCGAAGTTATATTACTCCCTAAAAAGGATCCCACATAATCCCATTCCTGTGCGTTTAGTAAGTAATAATATTTCTAACGACTTATCTATGTATTATATCAAACTAATCGTACTTATTTAGTGGCTTTCTGATGTGATCTCACAACATAACACTGTTAAGGAGCAGCTCATATCGGGGAAGGAACAACTCCTGGCTTACTCAAAGGTATGTCTGTTTCTTTGTCCTTTTTGAAAAACTAATCACTACATTATTAACACACGGAACCCTTAATGTTTGTTTCGAAGATTTCAATTATCAAAACGAAATTATGGAAGCATAGAAATAATTTGTTGATAAAAAAAACCTTTAAAATTTTCGTCTAAATATTCATATCCATAATTTGTTTTTGTTATCGCAATTTTTTTCAACAATGATAACTAGGAGTTAGAGGAGAACAATGCCAAGACCGAAGATCGTCTCACCGAGTTGAAGAAGGAATTTGCCGATTTACAGAGCCAGAATATTGAAACCGAGGCAGAAAATCAGGTACATAAGATAATTTGTTATTAATCGAGGTACCGTACATGCGTACAAGTTTAAAATTATCAATCACGTATTGGATAGTTTCTGTGTCATATTGTCATATCCCTGTTTATCTAAAACAAATATCTAATGATACAGTCATCTCTCCTTGATGCTAAAGACATACCTAATTGAGTAATAATTAAAAATGATCATACTTTAATACTGATATTTTCAGCGACTTTCTGATGAGGTCTCACAGCGAGAGGCTAATATAGAACAACTCATTGCTGAGAAGGAACAACTCGAGTCTAACTCTGAGGTATATGTTTGTTTTTTTGATTAGTTGGCTTGTTAGATTATATTAATACAATTTATCCACCGGGGAGCCTTAATATTAGTTGTAAACTCTAATTACTCCAAAAATAAGGTGATGCCCTTTTCCTGATTAGCAGACGGATTGAAAAATTTGAGCAACTTTTGTTCGAATACATGCAATGTAAATAGTGTAGCGATGCTACTTCAGTATTTGAAGAAAATTCCCCATTCCTGACGAACTAGTCAATCCCCCGCCAACAAACAAACAAAACTTTAAACAACAACAAAACAATATTAATGATAATGATAATAAATAAATAACGCAATTTTAAGTAAAAATTGGGTCAAATATTGAGGTTAAACAATCATCTGTGTGTTTTTTTAAAGTAGAAATACGCGATATTTCCTTTAAAAAACGATCTGCTCGGGTTAAAATGCGAAATTGCAAAAAGTACAGGTTCTGAAGACATACTTCAAAAGATTGAAGAGACGGAGAAACGGAAATCACAAAGTATCTATATCAGATAAAACTCAATACAGAAAAATTGAACGCCGGTTTTATGTTATAGATTATGGATCCATCACACAATAAATATTCAACGTATTAATATAACTTTTCAAAAGGAATTGAAGAAGAGCTGTTCAGCAGTAAATCAAGAGAAAGCCCGACTTGAACTTCTCGTGGGGAGCTTGACAAGAGAAAAGGATTTTCTTTCTGTCCAACTTGAAACAGCTGGCCAGAAATGTCAGGTAAGAATTGTCGATAAACAAACAAACAAACAAACGAAATAATAATAATAATAGCCTAATAGTCCACTCCAAATTTTATTAAACCGAAGCGGAAATTATTTTTGCCCAATTGATCGTGAGCCCGGCAGCCACTGAGCAGCGCCAGATCGACGTTGCTCTATCCCGTATTGATGAACGCCAAACAAGGTAGCAACAACTCCCATCTTTTAACGTATTTTGGTATGACGCGGCCGGGGTTCGAACCCACGATTCTACATGAAACATGTCCACATAAAAAGAATTGATGCGAACATAAACAGAAAATGTTCGAAGTTTGATTTCTTTTCCTCATGTGATGCCACTTGACTACAAAAAAACACGTTAATTTTCATCCGAAAAGTATTGATGTAAAGTAATCTTTACCTTTACCCGAGATTCTGGAAGAATGCTGTGTTCTCAGCAGTCAGGCTTCCAGTTCAATTAATGTATTGATGTAAAGTACGTATGAGACTATTAACAAAAAGTTAAATAAACAAATAGGAGTCCAAATAACAAAAATCAGACTCTAGAGTAGAGTAATAATGATAAAAAGAACAAAATAACACCAACATTCGTTTTCGTACAGGTATTACAGGATCAGTTTGAATCAAGCAACGAAGAAGGTAAGAGACACCAGGCTCTGACACGGCAGTTCAGCGAAGAAAAGTCTCAACTTTCCAAGCAGCTTGAAGATGCCCGACAAAAATGCCAGGTATATATACTTAAGACAAAATAAACAGCGACTTGTAAATAAAAATAGGATGTTACTATGTCTTTCAAAGTTGATCATTGAAAATAATTATCTTTTTGGTTTTTGGTTTTAGTTTATAGTTTAGTTTTGGTTTTTTGTTTTGTTGATGACTCCACAAGGTTAATAGCTTTATTTTCATGGAAATCTACCACATTTACTTACACAATATGTTTCAACAATTATATGTGATTGTAGAGATTGTATTATCTCGCCATTGATAATTTTGAAAATTTTGATTTTCTATTTGATTTGTTATTTCTCTGAGCTTTTAAATGCCTTTTAAAAATGTTCCCTTTCATACTTATTAAGAAGATACAAGACACGATGTGCTTTTGTTCTCTGTCAATTTCTCTATCTTTCACACTTACATTTGTTACTTTCTTCTATTCTTTATTTCTTTCTTTCGTTTACTCTCTCCCTCACTCCCCTTCACTCTCTCCCCTCCCTTCCCCTCTCCCCCTTCTTATCCACTCCTTCTTTTTCTCCTCTCATCTCTATCACTTTCTCTCTGAAATGCAACATTTTATTTTCTCTTTGTTTTGAAAGGAATTGGAGGAGAAACTCTCGGCTGAGAAACAGGAGAAAGAACAACATCAGAATGAAGAACTTACAGCTCAAGTTAAGAAGGCACAACAGCAATATCAGGTATAAACCCAATGCAAGTTGTAACAAAAGAAACAAAAATATAATTGTCAGCAGAGAATCAAGTCGAAGATAGTTATATACATTATTGGATTATTACTGTAAAATCGGAAACTTACGCTAATTGTTAAGGAATATCATTCCGCAAGAAACTGATAGTCGTTCCAATTATTTCGCGAAATTGCGAAATTCGGGAAGCATTTAATGCATGCAATAGTTGTCCATCTTACTTTAATCTGTTGCCCACTCATCGAAATACGCAGACAAACATATTTTTTAATATTCAGACTGCTGCATCTCGAAGCCTTCTGGCTCTTTTAAACTCTTCTTAAATCTTTCTAAGCATACTTCCACTTTCATCCCATTTATCTCTGTAGGACCTGAAAGAAAGATTAACATCGGAGCTAGAGGGGGTGACGAAAGCTCGCGCAGAACTTGCTGAGAGAGCGGCGAAAGAGAAGGATAAGCTCACAGCTGAACTTACAGAAGCTCGCAAACAACTTGAGGTACAGACAATCATACTTTAGATGACACGAGGCCTTGAACAATTTTTTGTTTAAAATTGTGGTTAAGGATTTGGTTAGGCAATGCATGTTGAGACATTACCTTTATTTCTTCGTGTATGGCGAATGAATACTTTTTTGGTTGTTGATTTCTAAATTTACATCAAGCGAATATTGACGATAAGAAATCCAAACCTTACATGCCAGACGATGAACGTTATAGAAAGCAATAAAGTCTCTCCCTCTCTTTCTCTTCCTTCCTCTTCCCTCTCTACCTCAGTCATTCGTGACTCCCCCCCCCCCCTCTCTCTCTCTCTCTCTCTCTCTCCCTCTCGCATTCCCTATCTCTAATTCCTCTTCCAAATTCCAAAATCACCCTTCATCTCCCTGCCTTTTCCTTATTTCCATTCCCATATTTGTTGTCAACATAACATTGAAACTCTATCTTATATTTGCCATCTATAGCAAATGCAAGAGAGAATAGAACGTTTCCAGAAAATGGGCGACGGATTAGCCGAGAAGAACCATAGCCTCTCAGGTGAAATTGGAATTGCCGCTAGGAACTACCAGGTACATGTATAAACAACTCTCAAAAGATTAAAGATTAAACGAGATTAACATTGATTATTACATAATCCAAATTTACATTGATTATTCTGTAAGATCGCAAATACTTTCAAGAAATCAACCCAAGACAATTCCAAAAGCATTGTACATTTAAGTCACCCTTTTAAATGTACGAAATAAACAATGATATATTACATCATCCGAACATTATTTCTATTAGTATTACAAAATCGAATTGAAAATGAACTCAAGCTGATTTCTTGTAAGTCCTTGCGATCACGTTTTGAAGTTTTGAGTATTTCAGCCTGTTTCTTTGAGGTCTATTTATGTTTCGGCCATGTTATCAAAGATGAAACAAATCTTTAATTATTAATTCAAAAGAAAGGATTCACGACATGTCCATGACGACTCGTTCTCCCTCAAATCTTCAACCCCTTTTTTCTGACAGGAGTTGAAGGATGAATTCAAATCTTCGAAAGAGGAAAGCGAGATGGAAGTTACCAAGCTGCAGGTGAAAAATTACTCCATTTTATCTGAACTCTCAACTGTCCGCATAAATTGCAAGGTAGTTATACAAAATTAATTGTTATTTCTAATATTTTATTATTTTTATTTATTTAAAAATTATACTAAGGGATGTCCTAAAGGACTATATTACGTCATATATTCTCTACATAACAATTTAAATCGTATGAAATAAGTAAAGATTTTTCCGAAAAAAGGGTCACCTATTATCAAAAAGCTCTGGTTTTATAAATTTCTCAATTCACACCGAAACTATGAATATTCCAAATAGAATGTATTTGCAATATTCATAACAAGATATTGAATGAAAAACATAATAATAACAATAAAACTCATTACAGAGAGACATTTAATGCCTCCACATCTAAATCATTATGTACGTCTTACTCCTGAATACGCCTCGAGGATCTTTAAAAAAAAAAACTACTTTGAATTACCTGTTTTTTAATACATCAGCATAAAACACATGACCATGGAAGGGAAGTCTGCGTAAAATTGATAATTTTTAGAGCAAATTAAGTATCTCCCGTATAAACTCAAAATAACACATATAGTAGTAGTAGTATTGGTGGTCATTGTACCTGACTGCTAAGAAAGCATAAATGCTTGTTAGTAAGCAACTAGAGGACCGAAGGCTTTAGTTCCTCTCCGAGGGTTCTGGTAATGAGGATCTCTCTAATATACCAAACGAAATACATTAAAGGCAATACAAAGTTTTGAAAATTGGGTGGATAGTGATTCTTTACAATTTGGACATATTTGGATGCCCCTGTCGATGTATTATAAGCACTAGAAAATTTAGCCCCTAAAACACTTCTGCTTTCGAGAAAAATTGAATATAAAAATTTACCGGTGCTCCCGGTAAATTTTGATTAATTTCAAATTGCGCCTACGGCCGTACAATGATAACTGCGACCATGAAAATCTCTGAATATGTAGTTGTAATATATAATTTCCAAACGGGAATAGCTAGTCGGTCGATTTTAGTCAAGAAAACATGTTTTATAGCTTAATTAATATCATGAACTTGAGAGGGAGCTCTACAGCATAAAGAGTTTATTATCTATAATTTCATAACTTTAGACTCGATTTCAACCGCGACAACGATCACTGAATATTGTAGGATCGTATTTGCTTCCAATATGTTCATTTGAACCAAATTAATGACCCCATACCAAAACTTTGTATCACCTTTAACCTCCCTTTATTTACACCTACAGGAGCTACAAGGGATACTTGAGGATCTAAAAGAAGAGAATAAGAACATGGTTCAGGCAACGATTTCGGCACAGGGAGGAAAGAATGAGGAAGTATATGAAGAGCTGATGAAAAGCTTCCAAGAATGCAAGGTAATAAACATGTTACCTTAATATTGTAGAGGTGTTGTGGTCTAGTGGATATGTCTCCGGGCTGTGGATCACATGGTTCGCGGTTCGAGTCCCACCACGGGGGACTAATGTCCTTTGGCAAGATATTGATCTGTATTTTGCCACTACCGGAAGGAACGAATTCCTTAAATGCTGTGAGCACCGAAATCGGTAGCCTAGCAGAGCCGGGGTAATGTTTGGGCACATTGAGCACCTTTCATGGTGGATATGTGCACTTTTTATAAAACTATCCAATATCCAATATTACTATAATTATTATTATCTTTATTATTCTTACTGTTATTGTTATTTTAACCATTATTATCATTAACATCCCTGTTTAACTCTCTTCAAAGTAAAGGGAAGTGGTGGGATTTTACGTGAAGCTATGAATTATTTCGTGTAGAAAAGAATTGCTGTGAAATTAATTTATATAAAATTTACGATAATGAAAAGAAAATATTCCGATATTAAATGCCATTTTTGTGTCGGACTAGATCTGTAGTGAAGAAAGAAAATATTTTTCCTTTTTCTTACTTTTCTTCTTCAGGAAAAGGAAGAGGCATTGGAAGAAGAACAAGAAGAGTTCGAAGAAACAGTTGCCAAATGGGAGAAAGAAAAAGCCAATTTCTTGAAACAACTCGAAGATCGTCAAGGTGTATTCCAGGTAGTGAGCATTGATGATTATTATCACAAAGATGCATGTAAATTAAATAATACAAAAATGTCCGCGCAATACGTACCAAACAGAAACTCCCAAAGTCCTGTTTATAAGTACATGATAATTCCACAACGATCGCAATGAGTGTAAAGTAATCAACCCAAGGACATGATAGACGAACTAAAATGTAGACCATGTTGATAATTATGACAATAATCAGGACCATTGATTATATCTTATCTAACGATTTCTTTAAAAAATGACCCAATGCGTAACCAAGACAAAAAATGACAAGCTCCGCTAGACATTGTTCATTGCTTTCAGGAGGCCAATTCTAACCCGGCTAAGCTTCAAGGCGGAACCGAAAATCTTGACGAGCGAATTGCCAGGCTCCAGAAAGAGAAAACGAAGTTAGAGGAAAAACTTCAAAAAGAGCGCAAGGTAAAACAAATAATGGAGACCCATATCCCCACCCCCCCCCCCCGAACAGGGGTCATAAATATTATAATTTCCCCATTGGAAGGGCGCATTGGTTTGTGCTTTGTTATGTAGCATGACAATAACACGTTCCATAATCCAAATATTTTTTCTAAAGGCAAGACACTAGGGTATTGAAACTGCCTTCGATTCTTGAAAGTCTTTGCGATCGCGTTCTCTTGTAGAGGTGCTGTGGGTTACTTAAGAAGTTCTCCGAACTGGCCCACAAGATACGGGGTTCGAATCCCTGTCGCAGCACTAACGTCCTTTGGCAGGATATTGATGTACATTTGCCACACTCGACCCAGGTGTAGTAAGGGGTAGGTAGTCATCCTCGAAGGCACTGAGCGCTACAGTTACCGAAGCTAGAACCGGGGAAATATTATCATTCAAACTCCTTTGGAAGAGCAAATAGAGATGTCATATCATAATATAATCAGAATCATTAACCCAGAGCAACTCTTTTTCTTAACGTGCGTAGAGACATGCAATTGCCTATGTGTTATGCGCTTTATAAAAATGTTTAATTATTATTATTATTATTATTATTATTATTATTATTATTATTATTATGATACAAACACAGCATATTAGTGTCAGTACTCTACTTATCTGCAATCTTTTCTCCTTCTTTTGGGACAGGCATCGGAAGTTGAACTCAAGTCTGTGAAGAAACAAAGATGTTATATCATAATTTAATATGCATTATACAAGAACAGCATATTATTGATTGTACTATAATTATCGGCAATCTTTTCTTCTTCTTTTGGGACAGGCATCGGAAGTTGAACTCAAGTCTGTGAAGGAGGAAAGCGAGAAGCAAGTCACTGAGCTGCAGGGCGAGAATGGTTACATGATACGTGAAATCGCAGCCCTACGCGACCTCTGCGTGGTAAGGGAATTGTATACTTGAAAAAAAATGACAATTCAAAATAATGTTCCATTTCTTAATTTCCCCATATTCAGCAAATAATCAAGCAATATAATGTATCACAATATGACATACATGATTTATTTAGAGGCATTGTAACACAATGGGGAAGGCGCAAATGATTAATATTAATTTTAACCCCCCCCCCCTGTTTTTTTGTATAGCTGGAACATCTTTTAGGGGTGTAAAGTCGCTTCCTTAAATGAGTAACGAGCGAAATTGACTCACTGTCTTCTTCAGAAGTTACGTTTATGGTCGAATGAGACCCACTAGACGGATGAATGACTTTAGCCTTCGTGATTGAAAACAAAATTGGAAAACAAATCCCTGAATTCGTTTAATAGTGTATTAATAAAGGACTATATATTTAATCTTACTCCAAGAATATGTCTACACGAGCTACAAAAATACACAAAAGACCTTTCAGATGCCTCGTTAATGTAATGAAAACAGTTTTATTGAAAATAAGTCCGAAATATGATTGTGAAACTAACGTTTATCAAATTCTTCATTAAAAGTAATAATACTAAATCATCTTCTGTAATATACAAGTCAAATTGCTTTTTAGATCAAACCATTTTAAAAGCTCTCTTTGACCAACCACAGGAAACGGATACATCATTGGAGTCTGTGGTAGAAAGGAATGATCAACTGAAAAGGGCTTTGAGGCTTATCCAAGAAGGAAATGACGATGAACTCTTGGAAGAATTGGAAAAAAGTTTCCTAAAATGCCAGGTAAAAAAATATATTATGTGAAAAATGGCGTATTCAGCATTTGTTGGAAGCTGACGTATACAGGACCTAATGTCAAGGACGAGGATTTTTGTTGCTGTTGCTTCTACAGCAAAGGCCCTAGATACAAGTCACCTATTGCCACCCCCCCCCCCCCCCTCTCCCCTACCCCACCCCTGGTCTGGGGGGGGGGGGGAAGGGGGACTCTTCGCTTATTTGTTAATACGTCATTGTTAATACGTCATCATGCATGAATCTATTAAAGAGAAAGATAATGTTGATAAAAGTCAAGAAAATATTGCATCTTGTTTTTCTGTTTTCTGTTGACGGAATTTAATGAGTTGATTACAAATGGCAGATTTGTCATGTTTGAAGCATTTTGAAGATGGAGTTTGCATTATCCCGATAATTTTTCTCCAGGATTTGGATGAGGCTTTGGAGCGGCAGCGGCAAGAACACAAAGAAGAATCTGCGATATGGAAGGAAGAAAAAACATATCTCTTTGAAGAATTCAAAGACCTTCAACTTTTAAGCAAGGTATGAACACGTATCATCGGTGCTAAATATGCGAATAAATTAGAATCACCTCTTGATACAATTATAAATAGTAAAGATAAAAATAAAATGATTGTTATACGATTTCAATGGTGAAAGGAACTGACTGGAAACAATAAGGAAGATTAAGGATGCTTATAGTACAACATAAAACTAGATATAAACTGTGGGGCTCTTGACTAATCAAAATGACAAGAAACTAATTGTATCTTGGCTGAAAATTGTGATGGGCTGCTCACAGAATGGGTACATGGGACTACACAGGCTTGTGTCGTTAACACTGTCAAAATGTGGTTGACATCTGTCAGTTGTTGCCCGTTATATTGCGAATTTGGGGAATTTCAAGGGAAATCCTTTGCAGGAGACGTTTTTCAACTATGATATTTCTTCCAAACTAGCATTCACACGCATGTGTACATCTTTAGTCTACCAAAACTCAACCTTCTCTTTAAATGTAGATTTAAGCGTACACCATGATGATAATTATTGTAAAATTCAGGAACAGGGTGCTATTGGTTTATCGTTTGATTTGTGTTTAATATATCACAAGGGGTGCTAATTACAATCGGTTCGTTAATTTTAGGAGGCAAATTCCTCACCAGATGAGATTCTAGAAGCTACCGAAAAGTTTGAAGAGCAAATCGCACAGCTTCAGAAAGGCAAGAAAGAACTGGAAAAAAAACTTCGGACTACCGAAAAAGATCGCAAGGTAAACATGATGAAAGTGAAATAACATTATGTGGTTGATATCTGCTGTAGTTTATGGTCGTTATAACAAAAATGAAAAATAATATATATATACCTTGTAAGTTTTATTTCTTGTGTAACTTATCTAATATTGTGCTTATTTGAAAAGGACCTCACTCTTACAAGCACAAGTTGCTTCTTAATGGTCCTGGCCTATAATATATTCAAGATTTATCTTTTACTACCTATACTATTTTTGATGACATCATATTTGAATTGAATTAAATTGAATTAAATTAAAATGAACTAAACAGAATATATAGCGTGAAGAATTCGTAGGATTTTGAAATCTCATCTAAAAAGTGAGTCACAAAAATATCTTTAGCTCCTGGACTAATAAAGAACATATTATAAATGTTGACACTGATCAATTAATCCAACCTTTTCAATGAATTTGACTTGACATAAATCTATCGAAAATTTCTCGATGATAAATTCAAGATAATAAATTACTTTTTAGTATATATTTAGCGGGGAAATATATTTATTTCCCCCCTTACTTATTTGGCGACATCGAGAAATTTTAACAGAATTTAAAATCGGTTATATGTTTACAAAGTTTGATTTGCGCTTATTTTTCTATTTTCTTAAGGATTTTCGGGAGAAATCTGCCCGTGAATTCCTGGGGTTCCAGGAAAGATATGCCAAATTGGAGAAAGAAAAAGCCAATCTCCTGAAACAACTTGGAAGCTGTCAAACTGAATGCAAGGTACGATAAAATGACTTAAACATAATAGGCTCATGTACAAAGTCGTATAAAATCTCAATAATTAATAAATAATACTGAAAATTCGGATATTCTAGAATAGGGTCTAAGTTTATATGCAGAGTTAGGCTTACTATGGTAAAAACATCATACTATTCATCTGGAGTGGACGAATGTGCTCCCATTTTTCAAAGAATATATTTAACAATAGCTTAAAGCTAAAATAAAACTAATGACAAGGTGTGCTTATCATAATTGTTGTTGTTCCATTAAGGAGGCCAAATCTAGAGCGGCTGAGATTCAAGGCGCTACCAAAAAGCTTGAGGAACAAATCGCTGAGCTTCAAAATGAACGGAAAGAACTGGCTGAAGAAATTCAGAATGCTGCCAAAGAGCAAGAGGTAGACAACATGAAAAACTGATACAAAATCAAATGAAGTTTTTAAAAGAATGAGCAAACCGTCTTACGTTTCTTACTGAAAAGAAGTTATAGGATTTACACACAGCTCAGATTTCTTTTCAGCACGAGCTCACGGACTGATCGTAAAAATGCTAGCAAGAGAGTTAAATCTATGATTTGGTTTGGTTCTGGTTAACCCTTTGAAGTAAAATAAAAAGAACAAAATGTGAATAACATTTGAAAAAATAGTCTTCCTGATGAGTTTTAGGCAAGTCCATCATTGCTTCTCGTTTTAGAATCATCCGTATGCCCGATACCTTTCATTTTTTCCTTTTTCTTGACAAATTATAATTACCTGAAAATATTGTCATGTTATCTTTTCCTTCTTCTCAGGATTTAAAGAAGAAATCAGCATGTGAGACCGTAAGGCTCAAGGAAGAATCATCAAAATTGGAGAAGGAAAAAGCCAATCTCACGAAACAACTGGGAGGTCGTCAAATTGTGTGCCAGGCAGCGGCGTACGCAGGATTTTTCAAGGGGGGGGTTTTAAAATATTTAGCTCCCGAAAATTTGAAAATCGCGCCGGCCGAAAAGTCGCTCAGTGGGGGGGGGGGGGGGGGGGGGGGGGGGGGGGGGGGGGGGGTAAGCGGACACTTTTTTTTTTTTTTTTTTGGAGGTCAAAAAAAATCGCAACGACTCAGCCAGCCGAAAAGTCGCTCAGTGGGGGGGGGGGGGGGGGGGGGTAAGCGGACACATTTTTTTTTTTTTTTGGTCTCGAAATTTCATAATTTGTCATTTTTGGTCGTTGGGGGGGGGGGGTAAGGTCACCTTATTTAGGTTAGCCGTGGGTATAATTTTTTTTTTTTTTTTTTTTTTTTTTTTTTAAATAATAAAAAACAAAAAAAAAACAAAACAAAACAAAACAAAGGGGGGGGTTTTAGGTTTTTTTTAGGGGGGTTTACATACATAAAAATACCAAAGGGGGGGTTTGAACCCCCAAAACCCCCCCCCTGCGTACGCCCCTGGTGCCAGGTAACATATGCCATTTGACGATCAAGATCATATAAGCTCATATAAATTTGAAATTATCAACTTGTTTGTTTTTCCATTTTTAACACAATTAACACATTTGTAGGCCTACATATTTAATTTGTGGTTTCCTTTGCATCGAAATCTAATCACAAGGATCACATAATCTTAATCAATTTAGTAACAATTTGAGGAATAGTTAGCGTTTTATAAGCAATCTTAGCAATACGTGGCCATTCTATTGTATCAAAATGTAATCCCTTCACACTAATCTCTATTTTTTCGACAGCAATTTGAGGAATACCTGGCGGCAGCTACTGAGGAAAGTGAGAGGCACATGACACTCGCCATTAAGCTGAAGGATGAAAATGAAGATCTATACAGGCAACTTGCCCAGGCCCAGAAGCAAAGTCAGAAGGTAAACAAGAGAAAAATTGCGGATGTAGCGATTCCACTGCATCATGGGTTACTGCACTGCGCATTTCTTTTTAGATGTTTGTTATAAAAAATAGTTGTAAAAAGAGATGGTATCCACGCTTTAAACTCTATAGGGCAATAAACGTTTCATGGAACAATGCGTTTCCCTACACATGAAAGCTGTACACCTGCCTCTCTTTCATTAGAGCTGCTTTCAAACACGAGTGGTAGTGATTGCAATAATCACAATTAAGCAGTATACAATGCTATGACGATATAGCACTCTTAATAATTAGCTTTTAATTTATCCTTACTGCCGTTATAATGTACTGTAGCCATCAAGAACAATCAAGTACTTTATCAAGAACGTCTTCTCTCTACAGGAATCAGATCTAAGCCCAGCTGTGACTCCTGACAAAGTCGAAAAGCCAGATGAACAAACCGAGGAACTTCAGAAGATCAAGAAGGATCTGGAAGTGAAACTCAGCAAGGCCGAAAATGAGAGCTCGGTAAGATCATAACATTTTGAAGATAGATCCAAAAGATCATCAAAACAAAACAGCTATTAAACTTACTAGTGCAACCAGGCCCCCCCCCCCTAATAATTACGAGTACACAAATAAGTAAAGGAGGACTTTGTCATTGTCATACTGTTTAAATGTATAGCTTATCAAATTCAAAACAAATTATAATACAGGAGTAATTTTGTTAAAACCCTTAGAGCATATTTCGTCAATTTCACATTAGACAGGAATATTTTTCATTGATACCGTATATTTCCACTAGATACGTAGCGAATTGCGGTTTTGATTATTTCATAAAGTATCAATAATTTCATAAGGATATCAAAGATCATTGATGGATCACAATGCTGCTATTGGCGTAATAAATGTCCCATATTCCATTTTTTTTAAACGAGCGCATGGTGATGCTGCTGATTATATTAAATGATGATTAAAATAAATGAAGTATTTCCTATGTATCTCTTAAATTCGTATTATAAATGCATTCGTATCTTCATTCCCTTTGAATATATAGTATAAAGGAAGTTTTTTTTTTTTAATGTAGTAACAATTACCATTATTTATCCTTGTGTTCAAACCACAACTAGAAACTGGTCATGAAAAATCAGGTTATCACTAAAAGAGTGAAGGACTTGGAAAAGCTGGTGAAAGAGACTGTAGACCAAAACATCAAGCTCGAGAGTGAAATCAAGGTAGGCTGTATTTTGTTACAAAAGTGATAATAGCAATGATGATTTAAAAAATTAAAAAATACCCAACCGAATATGCTAATTATGTGCGTTTTTATTGTTATGGCGCCCTCAACACAAGCCTCGTGCTTTCAGGGATTATCGCCTCCGTTCTACATTGTAAACATACATTTCGCTTTATGTTAATTTTGATAATACATGTATGAAGAAAATAAATGTTCCTTGAATCTTGACTTATCCCTCTCATAGTGAGGTTAGTAACAAATATAATTGGAAAAAGTATTTCTTTAATACGATATAGCAATGCTTATCCCATGATGTTAACAATTTTTACTAAACGTACAATATTATCCATTTAATGTTTTTAAAAGCTAGATTTCTTTTAAAATATTCTATCATTCACGAATATAATTGCATTCTTGATAATATACATATCCATTGAAGTATGGGAACTCCATGCAACACTGAGGCATGAGGCCGCCATCCATCTCCAGGCTAACCGCTCACGATGGTGGTCTCCTGCGTTCTAAATTACCTCTCTAATTTATTGAAAATATTTCATATTTCTTATCTTATTGTATGCTTCGTACATGACTGTTTATCGAATGATATAATATTATTGTACATGATTTTCCATTGAATGACTTTTGTAAACATTTCATTCATTGTATTTGTTATTGTTCGAATTTTTGTCCTTTGAATATGAATTTGTATATTTTTGAACGCAGAAATAAAATGAATCAAACAACAAACAAACACTGACAGGATATAGGAATAAGGAAATTCTGTTTATTCATCATTTGCTCTGAATAATGAGGACATTCCGCAAATATGAAGAAAAACAAAAGATACACACAACATACAAAAATAATCAATCAATCAACCAATCAAGCAAATGAACGTATACAAAATATTTAAAAAAACTGATAATTAATATTAAATGGCAACTCTATTTGATCTTTGTAGAAATCCACTTCTAGACCTGCATTGGCCCCGGGTGTCACCGAAAAGCTCAACCAGAAAGTTGACGAGCTTCAGAAAGAAAGGAAAGAACTGGAAGAAAAACTTCAAATAACCGAACAGGAGAGCAAGGTAAAAAGAAACGATATATTTAATTCAAAAATGGCTAGAAGAGGGTGTGGGATAGGAGACGCGATGGCCCAGTGGTAGCGCAGTGGTGTCGTAACTGGAAGGTCCTGGGTTCGAAACCAAGTCGATGCGCTTTAATAAGGCATTCATTCTCATTATCAAAGTCCCTCGTAGAGGACTTGAGGACATCGGTCCCCTGGTTGGTTACTTACACGCACACACATGCTTTCTTAGCAGTCAAGAAAACAAACTAGCTATCAAACCAAATCAAACGAATTATGAAGAAAGAAAACAATCTGAAATTGATTGACAAAAACTAGCGTCGTCTCTCGAATCGATAAGGAACAACGAACACATGTTGACATTGAGTGATAAAATAGTCATGGAACTAATTAGTTAACTTAACGAGCTGTTGATGATGAAATAAATTATTGCCAGTATAGAGAGAACTCATCTAAAGAAAAAGAATAAGCATAATGCCGTTGCAAGGTGTTAATGCCTTAACAAAAAATGATTGTGAGACTATTTATTCAACATGACGTTTCATGATTTTTTTTTCTTTCTATTGCTCAATCAATTGCTCTAGTTGCTCAATCATGTCCTAGAAAATGACAAAATAAAGAAACTTTAAATCAAGACAAATATACTTTAATGTAAACCTTTTCTCTACATCAGGATTCGGCTGAGAAAACTGAGACAGCCATGAAAAAGGTGAAAGAAATGGAAGGACTTAGGAAGGAAGCCGAAGAGAAGAACAAGGAGCTAGAGTTTGAAATCAAGGTATGAAATTTGTTTTCAATCTTCCAGGATTAGAGTAAGCTAAGATAATTAAGCAGTTATCAATTTTTTTTTCTTTCAATAGTCCTATCACCCCATCATTCTCTTTAATGTTCTCCCTATCCCCTCTTATCCTCTCGAACTTTATGTTACCTAAATTAATCCCCCTTTCCCCTCTCTCTCTGTCTTTTGTCTGTCTGTATGTATGTCAGTCTGTCTGTCTCTCTCTCTCTCTCTCTGTCTGTATATGTCTGTATCTCGGTATGTGTATGTCTTTCTGTCAGTCTCCCCTACTCCAATCTCCCCCAATCTCCCCGTCCATTTATCCCCTCCTTCTTCATCTGAATTCTCTTTACCCCTCTCGTTTAACTTCTCTGCATCTCCGTCCCTAGATTTTATCACGTCTATTTAATCTTTAATTTTCAAATAACTTATAATGCTAATATTTTTCGGCACAATTCAAAACCTCTCTATTCTCTCCCTCGATTTCAAACTTTTCCACTCTCTTTCACATCTGATTGATACTCAATCTTTACTCACAGTGTTGTTTTATACATAACACTTACAAAAGGAAATTTCTATAACAAACCACTTTATAATTCACAGTTTTGTTTTATAAAAATTCTAATATCTCATCCAATGTTCTTATAATTCAGCTTACAAAAAGGAAAGTGGAGACTGGCTTATCAATGGTCGCCGATTACAAGTATGATATCGCCGATATGCAAGTCCGTAACAAAGGCCTAAAAAATTCAGTGGATTTCCAGAAGAAAAAAAATCAGGTGGGGAAAAGGATCAAATATATTGTTTTTTAAATCTAAAATGCTCAAGTCACAGTATGCATATTTGTTAAATAACCACAAGGCAGTTTGTCGGGATTCTGTAGGCATCATCTACGCTGAAACTATTTCGTGTCTTCTTCAAAACATGAATGAATTTGTTTGCATCCCATTAATAGAAAGAATTGCTGTTTTCACTTCAGTGGAACTGTAATATGGAATAGGTTACCACGTTAATTTAGTTCTAGAACCTTTGTTGAATCATTCAAGAGGCATAGCAAAATAATGTTGTCGTATATTTTGTAGGTTTACATGTATTGATTAATCTGTTCTGTAAAGAGCTTTGGTCAGTCTTTTACTGGATATAGCGCTTTAGAAGAAAACATATTGTTCAAATAGTTCATAGTTTCATTAAAACCTAATATTTTCACTGCTTATTGGTATTCTTCAGAAATCATTATTTTACTTTATTTAATACAACTTAGTTATAAAAGCAATGATGGTCAGTAATGATCTCAACCTCTTTTTAAAAGTCAGTCTATAAGAAAGAAGTACAAATAAATACATAGCAAATATTATGTGGAATGAAAGTTTAACTGTGATCTGTTTCATATTAAGTATATTTTATCTTGTGTAAAATAAATAGACCCTTCTAAAAAAAACTGCTTTTCAATTTAGCTATAAAGGGGTGGAAAAGGCGGGTGGTGTAGTTTTTAGGAATATATTGTTGTGGTCATGATGATAATCCTTAATATAGGCGCACTTTGTTTCATGGCTTATTACTTAATTAATCGATTTATTGTAGATACTTTGGGAACCCTGAGGAAGAACAGATCAATTTTTACTTGATCTGAAGCGGGTGACCCCTCGATCTTCATCTTAATTTTAATATTTAATTTTTCGTCTTATGATGTTTGTATTTCATACTTTATGATCGTAAATAAAACCAAGCTAAACCAAACCAGTATGTTCCCTTCTAATAAGATTTTCTAATAAATAAGCATTGCATTCATATGGAGGAGTAGTGGTATATTTGTTTACTTGACTATCAATCCAAAAGCTAAGGGTGGTATTCTCGAAAGTGGCCTAAGTTAAACCTGGCCTAAGTTAAACCGTGGTTTAGTTAGGCCAGGTTTAACTTAGGCCGCTGACCTAAGTCATTTTCATTTCTCGAAAGGTGGCCTAACTGATCCATGGTTTAAACCTGGCCTAACTTAGTCCATGGATTATTCACCATGGTTACGGATTCTGCACATGCTCAGTACTAGAGCTGCGACGTCACAATGCACTAAGACAATGGATGCGCGCAGTGTGGAGAGGATGCATCACCTCGACAACTTGAGCAATATGACGTCACAATGCACTAAGACAATGGGCTAAGACAATGGATGCGCGCAGTGTGGAGAGGATGCATCACCTTGACAACTTGAGCAATATGACGTCCAGGGGCGGCGGAGCGACTTCCAAAGCGGGGGGCAGCAATAACAAAAAGGGCACTTGCTGGAATTGTATCGTAGTTAAAAGGGAAATTATCAGAGGTGAAAAGGGTCACATATCGCACCTGAAACGGGGCATTGAACATATTTTAAAAGGGGCACTTATGAGAATGAGAAAGAGGCACTTAAAATAAAGGAAATGTGCATTTGTTGAAAGAAAAGGGGCACCGATAATTTTGTTAATAGGGGCACCTCTCACATTTAAATAGGACAATTATCAGAGGTGAAAGGGCACTTATCAAAAGTGAAAAGGGGCACTTATTGCAAAGGAAAATGGAAACTTGTCAAAGGAAAAGGGGCGCGTGTCAAAATAAAAGGGGCACTTATCAGAGGTGAAAAGGGGAATTGGCACTTTTCCTATGGAAAAAGGGGCACTTCTTACAAAGTTAAAAGGGAACTTTCCTATATAAAAAGGGGCATTTGAAAAAGGGGGCATTGTACCCTCCTCCCCCAACTCTTTCTCCCTATAAACATCTCTCTCTCTCTCTCTCACACACACTATCTCACATCATTGTTTATTTCTCTCACTATCAAATTGTTCTTTCTCATTTGGTTCCCTTTCTCTATTACTCTATCTCTCTCTCTCGCTCGCTCTCTGTTCTCTCACTGTTCTATTTCAAGACTTTTTACATGTATAATTCAATGAACCCAACAGTATGCACTCTTAAAATCAAAAGATATGAAAGAAATATTGTATATAGCATATCAACAATTATGTTCAATTTATTTATTTTTCTTAAAACAGAAAAGATTGTAATTCACGATGAATACGATTATAAAATTGAAGGTCAAATATTAAGCTCCAATAGCCTCATAATCTGCTACTTAAAACTATTAGAATTAAATGTTATGTATTTGTTACATTACTTTTTCCCATTTTTTAAAAACAAAGCATAGTCTACTTTTGAGCCGTGTTTCTTTTGCAGGGAATCTGTTATATCATGACTTGCACTATATTATAAAACACATTATAAAACATGATTTCTTAAATGATTCAAAATCACAATTTTTCCAGTGAAACAATGAACATCTGGTGTACATAAAAACATCCTTATGAGTGATGGTTGCTTTGTGATTCACACACACAACAAGGACATATCATGCTTTTTATCAATGGTTGCTTGTTTGTTACCATAGCTTCATGTTATGAGGATTATAATACAAAGGTTTTGATCCCCATGCCGTCACAGTTACAGCAGATAGAGTCTGGTTCATTGAAGAGGCTAAGTAGAACTTCATAGTCCTTGGAAGTATGTCTGTTGAATAAAAAGAAAAAAAATGAAAGGAAGCACATTGAAACCTATTTCTGTTAAACATTAAAAAGGTCTTGCATGTACAATGTGACCAAAGTGGACTTACATGCACATTGTGGTAAAAGTGGAGTGCATAATCAATTACTTGAAAGTATTGATGGAAAAATGTGAATGAAAAAATGCCCTCCTTGAAGTACCTGGGCATACAAACAACTTATTCGTACAGCCTACCTGTCAGAAATTCAGCAGCTCAGTAGTTCTCCTTCCTCTCTCTGAATTTGTCTCAATTATCAGGGAATTTGCCTTCATTTATTTTACTGAAGAAGAACATCATCCTGAAACAAAAATAAAAAGGTTTAGACCTCATTAAAATATCAAAGATCTACTCCATTGATAATTGGTCTTAGTTATAGTGTCAATCATATTCTAACTTTAAAAAAAAAATTAAGGCGCCTTTCATGTAGGCAGTGACTAGGCACCCCCTCCCCACTCAGTTACTAGTAATCATTGATTTACAGAATGACTACCGGTATCTCTTTTAAAGTCAAGAACAAACATACACATTCTTGCAGTACTATCTCATAAATGTGTTTGCACCCAGTTGTACTTGCCATGTCATGGCCTAAGAAAGCCCTAAGTAGCTAAAGTCTATAGCCAAGTTAGTCCCTTTCCTAAAATCAAGTCTAGAGGTCTACATCTTACTTAGATAACCAGCCGACAGTTGGCCTAACCTAGATGTAAACGCAGCCTGGGTTGTAGATTTTACAAGGCCCTAATCGTTAGAGCCCAACTTTTCCATTTTAGTTCAATCTAACATTAGACCAAAGATTGTCTTATTGTTTATGTTATCTCCCAAAATGAGCTTCGTGAAAGGGGAAAAAGTAAAATGAAAATTTACTGCACTGTACTGTACTGCAGTCTGTAGGTCGTTAAGTCTTACATGGTCTAGAATTGTTAGTGGTAGGTTTGAATTTTCTTCTGACCCAAATTTGAAAGTAGTTAATCAACTGTTGATTATTTGTGTCTTATTTTCAGAGATATATCCGCCCAAAAGTCTAGGCCAAGCTGTCACTGTCAGGAGTGACTGGTAGCCATGGCAATCGAGCTGAAAATATTAGCTCGTGCTGATGTAAAATGAATAAAAGTTTGAGTGTAGTTTGCACCTACATTCATAAGACAAAACAATTTTAAATCACTTCATAATGTACCTGTAGACACATCTGCAGATTCATGAAATCAGCAGATCTTTTTAATAAAACTTGTATAAACATGATTTAGTTTACAAAATTTAGGAGTAATTACAGCTTTACTCACCAGCAGACTTTCCAAGAAAAATGGAGTATCTATTTTTCCTGTTCAGGAAATAACTGGTGTTGGGCCAACTGGCTTGAAGATGCCTATGTGGGTGCAATCAATAGCACCGACCATATTAACGCCAGGGAAATGGCAATAATTATAAAATTCATGTTGGGTCTGCACTCTGCAGGACTGCCTCTCTTGTTGAAGGAATTGAGATGTATTGGTCCGATCTCCTGGCAATGGCTATTGAGATGGACTTCACAAGGCGGGACACCGTAGCTTGGGAGAGGCCTTCTTTTTTCATCCCCATGCATCAATTGAAAAGAACCTGAAATAGCAGAAAATCAAGATGAAAATTAATTAATTATGTTGATATTTGATAAGAAATTACAATTTCTCTTTCTCTATAGTTTACTAACTAGGCCTAAAAGTATTATTAGACTAAACTACTGTAACATTATCAGCAAATGTATGTCAAAAAAGGAAGCTTCTGTCCATTTCCTTTCAATTTCTATTAGACCTGTCTAGACTAGACTCTTATTGATGAAATTTAGATCTAGATCTAGATCTAGGTCTAGTAATATTGTTTAAAAAATGTTTTTCTTGGGGGAGGGGGGGGGGGGGGTGGTTGGTTATGAAAATCATCATCATCCTGTAGAAAATTATCACACCAACAGCCACAACTAGCACTGCAGCTCAGGCAGATGTGATACCAGACCGAAATGTCTGTCTCTTTCGTTCGTTAGCCTCTGATTTGGGTAGGGTAGGCTGAAAAAGAGGAGCCGACCCTACCCAAATCAGAGGCTAACGAACGAAAGAGACAGCTAGATCTACATTTAGGCCTAGTGCCAGTCCACTTTTAGGCAACAGCGTCTCAAAAATCCACTATAACAGTAGTTTCTACGTCTAGCAATGATAGTTTTAAGTTGGTGTTAAGGTGGTATATATGCGTACGAAAGTACAATAGTGCCAAGAAAAAAATTACCCGGTAAGACTAAGAAATTGCTCAATCTCAGGAAACGAAAATGTTAACCGACAATTATTTGCACGTATGGGACTGGTCTGCAACACTGTGAACATTTACCAAGTTTTCCCCAAATTTATTCAGTTAAAAGCATTTTAGATTATCACCAGTACAGCAACATGAAAGTAACAACAATACTTTATAAGCTGGTGTAACTTTCATGAGCGCTTATCCATACAAAAGAGTGTAAATTGTTATCAAATATAGAAATTCAAATGCAAAACTTACCGTTCACTCTCCGCGGACAGTCGATTTAACTAAAAAGTGACGTCACGCGAAGTTAGGCCGAACTATGACGTATTTAAACCTGCCCTCTGAGCCGCCTAAAGTTAGGCCGAACTATGACGTATTTAAGCCTGGCTTATCTTTAGGCGGCCTTCGAGAATAGCAAAAAAGATAGTCCATGGTTTAAACCAGGTTTAGGCCACTGATTTAACTTAGGCCGCTTTCGAGAATACCACCCTAAGGGTTCGAATTTTAGCCCGGCACTCACACCCTTTGGCAAGACATTAATCCACATTTGCCACTCTCCACCCAGGTACATAAAGGTACCTCACAATTGCTGGGGTTAATGATAATTGCAGGGACTGCAAGAAGGGCAGTATTTATACAAATAAAGCTACAAAGAGTTGATAAAACTCAATTATTTTTAAACACGTCTTTATCTTGCAGGAGCTTAAGGGGAAGGTACTTCAAATGAAGGAGCAAAGCGATCTAATTGAGGAGAAGTTTACAGAGGCGCTAGCAAGAAAGAAAGGAATGGAGGCGCTCAAAGAGAAAGCAACTGAAACGAAAGAAATAAGGGACCAACTCAAGGCGAAGGCCGCAGAAGCGGAGACGATGGTAAAAGAGAGGAAGGAGCTGAAAGGGAAAGTCGCTGAGATGAAGAAACTGAAGGAGGTACTCGAAGGGAAAGTTACAGAAGCGGAGACAAGAGAGAAGGGGATGGAGGATGAGCTTGAGGTAAGCATTTCAAACAAGTCAACTAACCTTTACTTGGTTCCAGGATCATTTCTTCTTGTGTATGGGGTGATGCCTTTACGAAGGAATAGTATGAGGTTGTTCAATAAACAGAAATAGGATCTACCAATAATAGGGATGGGAAAAAATTGTCTACTACTTCTTTGTATACTTCTTGAAGTATGTTCCTCCTGGCATTTCAAAAGCTTGCTAGAGGCTTGTCAGACATATCAACAGCTAATGTATGCAGTGGATTCCATCTATAGAAATGCCATTATGTTCGGCAGGTGGATTAAATAGTTCATAACCAGGGGTTCTGAAGAGAAACATACAGTAATTGAATTAAAATAGTAAAACAAAGTCTATTCGAATGATGCTAAAAAGAAGAACACAAACAAATCTGTCCATGAACGTGCTATAGAAATATTGTCAAGATACGGTAGGACGATGGTAGAATAACATCATTTGTAATAATAGTTATCATCTGTTAGCGAATAGTCCATCATTCGTTATTATCCAGTACCATCCATTATTTACCCGTTTTGTGATTCATTTTTACCTTTTATAATCCGTTCTTTCTCTTGAAATGGGAAAAAGAAGCGAACGGAGGGCAAAAAATGAGCGAGAGTTTGGGGAATATACATACATGGATACACAAAAATGGAAGAATGCATGTTTCTAATGTAAATGAAAAAAGTGTATAACTTTCACAAAGAATTAAACAAAGTCATAAATATTTCACGTATCCACCCTTACCTACCACTGTCAAGTAGTCTCATATTCTGAAGTTCTAATCAGATTTATACAAAAATCAATCCGGCGTAGACAGATCATAAAGTGTAAAAAGTATGATAATCTTTCTCCTTTATTCTCCATTTCATCTTTAGGCGATGAAGGCTGCTCTGAAAACGTCTGCCGTTGATTTTGGTCTACTGACAAAGGTTGGGGATACACTCACAATCACAGACTTGTGCCAGTCACTTGATGACATGAGACAACTCAATGCACATATGAAACTCGAGATAAACGACTTGGAAAAGGATAAAGGCAATCTTGAAGAAATGGTACATGTAGGTGAAAGAATTAAACAGCAAAAACATCATAATATTTGACAAAAAGTTGGTATAATGTCCTTTTAGTTTTCGATTCAATGGCCCCACATACACCAATAAAATATCCCTGTTAAACAAATGTTTTATGTTTTATCTTCACCTCTCCGGTTACTCTGATGCGAATTGACTTTAAACTACGACTTTGAACGTTTTTGATCTCATATTCGATTTTGTTGTATAATTCGATGTTTGGATCAGTTTGATAAACAGTGACAACATTGATTTCAAAGAATAATGTGAAAATAAGAATCGAAACTGAAATCTATCTTTTCAAGCAAATGTGTAGTATATGACTATTGAAGGAGCGGGCGCCTTTGAGTGTTTGAAACAGATAAATGGCGCCTTACAAGTGCTGTGGATTATCCTCATCATCATCATCATCATTATCAATTGAAATGGCCTCCTGCAAATAATATCTTCTCGCACTCATACTGAATATTCTTGTCGGCTCAACGAGCTCAAAGACCCCAACTGTTCTCGAATAAAATTCCTATTCAAATCGATTAGAATGAAATTAACAATCACGACATAAATCGACAGTTTCCACCAGTGACCCTCATGAAATCCCATGCGACTGTTGCTACACTAAAGAATATATTAAATCTTTCTTTTTTTTAATCCATTTATTACGTTCTCTACCCTGTACAGTTGAAGACGAGTGACCCCCTTCTTGACAGCGGTGATTCGGGTGACGATAGGAGGTAATTTGATTCCTTTTACAATTAAGTGCTGCAAGGAAAGGCAACATGATTATATCTTATCTGAAATCATAGCTAAATTCATTTCGATAGATGAAACCAAGTGTCGATTGTAGGAATACAAGGAATGTGAAAATACAAACATGTGCTGCCATCATCGAAATATACAAAAGCCCATCGGACAACATGAAATTATGTCTTTCTCAGTAATGCGATCTGTTTAGAATGATCAGAAAGTGTGTATTCTTCAAATTCATGAAATTAAGAACAAAATACGAACGTTCCGCATTATTTATGTACATATAGAGAGAGCACTGAAGAATCGATTCGATCAGATACATTTTTCAAATTTAACATTGACGACTAGAATTCGATCTAAACACTAGATAATATCAATTTTCTTCAACAATCTATGTTTTTTTTTGCAGTATCGGAGAGCATGAAAGGAATGAACTGAAGGAAACTGTTAAAGATCTCCGATTCCAGACATACAAACAAGAACATCTGATCAAGAAACTCAGATACCAACTCTCCGAGTGAGTATTACATGAAAACAATTTTCTGAATAAACCAGCGACACTAATCATGCTAATGATATTTCTATCAGAACAGTACGCCAGTATTTCTAACAACTTTCTAAAGGAAGTGGTTAAAACAAAGGAAATTATTTATTGGTTTGTTCAGAGAGAGTCATTTGTTTCTTTTGATTTTTTGTTTGTTTTAAGAGTGAATACCCACTGAAAAGAAAGTGGAAGAAAAAGATTAGCTACACCCCTGCGATAGAATGATCATGATGTGTCGAACATTAGAATAGATGGATTGTTTGTAAAACCTTCACAAAGGCTTAACAAATTTAATAGCATTTTTTAAATAGTTGAAATTGAGAAAAAAGGAAAAAAGGGAAGTATTCTACAAAGGATTGCATATATCAATATTTCTTATCACAGACTGCATTTTATCAAATTTTCCCGTCCAGTAATTTAATTCATCACAACTTGTTATGATGTTATAAGTTATAATACCCCTAACTCGTGTTTACTTTCAATTTCAGATTTCACGAGTTCATGTTAGAGAAAAGGGGCACTATGTTTACCGACATGCCTTATGTCGACCGAGCCGTGGTCATGCGAACCTACTCCGATGTCAAGCTGAAGACCATCGACATCGCCGACCTTTCCTTCTTACCTGACGCCCAGGTAGATGATGACGAGGATCAGATCGGGAAGGGTGCGTTCGGGAAGGTGTTCCTTAGGCAGTACAAAGGCGAGGCCGTCGCCGTCAAGGTACCGTACGTAAGCGTACGGGTACAAGAGGAGGACACCGAGAAACGGAAGATGCGAATCAAGGCCAACCATGCCCGTACGACCATGGAAGCCTTTGTCCACCTCACACTCGCTGACCACCCTTCTTTCCCGAAGGCAATCGGCGTCGTTGACATCGAGGGTGCTCCTTCCCTCGTCCTCGAGTTCCTTGGCGACAAGGAAACCGGTGCGGTCTTCTCCCTCAGCCAGGCCATAAAACACCCTAGTCAGTCACTCACCCAGAGAGATTGGTTCGGCATCATCACAGACATCGTCAACGGAATACAGGTCCTGCATGCTAAAGGTCTCCTGCATAACGACCTGAAACCCAACAACGTTCTCTTGCAGTGGAACTACCGCGATAAGAGATGGCACGCTTTCATCATCGACATGGGCAAAGTGTCCACCCAGACCATACCACTCAAGCACCGCCACATGCCTGAAGCTGATCGAGAGGAGTACAAAGATGGCACCTTGTACCAACATCTGGCTCCAGAATACATGTTAGACCAACAACCAATGTCTGTTCAAACTGACATCTTCTCCGTGGGCAAGATGCTGGGTCGGATCGAGGGCAAGGTGGTGAAGAGTCGAATCCTGAGAGAGCTGGTGGCTGAGATGACCAACATCAAACCTCGTCTTCGTCCATCCTGGAAACACATTGCGAAGGCCGTCGCCAAAGCCCAGAAGAAGAGCCTGTCATGACCCGGTGCTCTGATATATTGATGACATTGTATTTGTAGCGTAAGGTAGATAAGATATATTAATCATTATCTGCTCACCAGCTGGCATTTGATATGATATTTTACATATTGATGCTTTTGAGAGGAAATTTGTGCCAATGAAAAATATTCAGGCTTTCACATCTCAATTGCAGAAATTAAGCATAATAATGAAGTTGTCTTTTACCGAGGCATTTCAGAGCAGGTTGACACCAACAATTTCAAAGGCCACTGTTCACAGTGTTATTGATGAAAGAGATATGTAGAAATGATTATATGAAATCAACTTGTATGGTGTTATGACAACGAAAATAGGGAAAGCATCTGGTCACATGATTTATTGAGAGTGATATATCGATGTCTTTAGTACCGTAGAGATTCAAACCCTAAGCTAACCAGACTTTTGACTCTGTCTGCCCGTACTTTCCAGTAAATCACCCAACCTGTTTCTATATGTTTGGAACTTTCGCTCAAAATATACGGAAAGGTTTGGGTGATTTCAATAATAACAGCGAGGCCATATGACAAAGCTGGGGAGCTTGAGAGCTTGGATTTTCAGGCGGGAAGGATTTTGGTAGGTCGCGTGACCAGATGGTTCTAGACACGACGAAGGAAGCCCAAATGGACTTCAATATCGTACCGGAACACTGGAAAGGTCGATACAAAATGAATAATGCTACATTATAGGAAACGACAAGTCCAAAATGTAAACAAGACAACGCTGTAAATAGATTTGATTATCCGTTTGACAAAGAGGTCAAACTATTAGCCAATATGTTGCTCTTTATACGAACCAAAACTAAAGGTATTTCTCAGAACGAGATCGATGGAAAAATTGCCGATGATAGGGCAGAAGAATATTGATCAGCTATTTCTAGCTATTTTGACTGCTTTATTTGATATGTCAATATTATGTATTTGATGTAGGCAGATTTTATGTGACTAAATGTTATTTACGTATGATGTTTAGTTTATCTTTGGAATGATATTAGAAATGACTTTAGAAAGTTGACATAACAGAGTAATGGCCATAGAACGAATGATAAAGATAGTAGGAAGCTAAATGAAAAGGTTGAAAAGCGTCTGATCACACCAATAATTGAGTGATTTTATCAAGTCCTTTAGTACTGTAGGAACCCACGCCTCAAGCCACCTGACTGTCAGGTCCTTACAGACATCCAGACATGCTTACAAAGTCCCAGAATTTCCTTGACTGGTTAGAATTCAACATCTTTCTTCGTCTTGGAAATGGAAGTCGTTTGGAGTGTTTTCTGCGATTAAGTCTGTTTGTGATCATGATTGGAAGGTTTGCTAGGGGTAGTGGATTTCAGGCGGGAAGGGAGTTGGTAGGTCATGTGACAGACGGTTCTGACCTCAAAGGTCGACACAGGTCCCTTTGCGTCAGAACACGATTGAATAGACGAAAGTTAAGATAGGCTGGAGCTAACTTGACTGAAAAGCTCAAGGAAATGTTTTAAGAAAGGCTTTAAAAACAATTATGATGATTTTAAATGTAAATTAAATTATTTATTCTATGCTACACACGTTTGTTTTGTTTCGTGGTACTACTTGTATAGGGGTAGAAACAAAAAGATATTGTAGAATAGACAGGATGCTGATGTACAGATTATAGAGAGGAGAAGAGAAAGGGGAGATAGATGAATGAGTGAGAGAGAGAGAGAGAGAGATATTAAATTGAAAGGGAAAGACAGAAAGAGAAAGAAAAGTGGAGGGAGGGAGAGTGAAAATGAATGAGAGAGAGAGAGAGAGAGAGAGGGAGGGAGGGAGAGATAGAGAGAGAGAGAGATAGAGAGAGAGATAGACAGCGTGTCCACACACAAAACAATTTATCCCGAAACTCTATAACGAAACGTCGTATAAAGAATCATCGTATAAATTTCAGAGTGTCCACACACAAGAAACGTCGTATAAGTAATCATCGTATAAATTCCAGGATGTCCACACACAGAAGAAAGTAATCCTGAAACTCTACAGCGAAATGTCGTAAAGGTGCGCAGTTTGCTACTGCGGTCATGAAATGGAAGCGGAAATGAGAGGTCTGGTCTCCTTTCGCTCGAGGTCACGTTAAGCCCCGCCCAGTTAGTTACACTAGTTACACTTGTTACGTCCACACACAACACCTTCCGTGATTAGGCGTGATAATGCGTGATTCTTTAATGAGTTCTAGTTCGAAACGATGCCCAAACCTGCGTTTCGTTATACGACGTTTCGTTATACGACGTATCGTTAGTGAGCGTCCACACACACAATTTCATCGCAAAACTATCGCGAAACGGTATAGCTAATCACGCCTAATCACGGAAAATGTTGTGTGTGGACAGGAGGTAAGTTTCTTATGACTTGTAATCTATTTCTGTTGTGATGAAAGTGACTAATTACATATTGATTACAATTCAAACTTGTAGACTTGATCCCTCGGTTGTGATTTCATTGATTTCTTGGTAACTTTATAATTTTGTTAGCATACAAGTCATCTACAGAGTAATTTGATTTTATTAGTATTAATAACGTACGGGAGCGATCTGTTTCACCTGCCTAAGCCGAAGATGGCGCGATTCTCGAATTCAATCAAAGAGATTCGATCATACACAATTAAGGTTTGTGGTTTAAAAAAAAGATGATAACGTTATCTTTACCTTTTTTAAACAAAACAATGATTTATTTTTTGCTCAAGGGGTGGGGGAGGGGGGTTGGGCGTTGAGAAAAAAATAAAGAATTCAAAACTAAAAAATTGTTGCATAGGACTGGTATACGTCAAATTTTGCGTTTGCGTGTCTGTCTGTCCCTTAGGAGCCACCATAGATTCAAGGACTGTTGTAATGTGGGAACATTAATGATATGTGACGCAACTCCTTCATGATTTATATGGGCGATGCAATGGAGGTATACTACGATTGCCCTCGAATTGATTTCTCGAAAATAAATTCGCGATTGCAATAACTATATAGGAGTAGGATATCCCCCCCCCCTCCCCCCCCCCCCCAAAAAAATAAAAAAATCCCCATACCCACATCCATGCACGAAATTCCTACAAGACGTGTGTATAAACGACAACACTTAATATGGAATAGTGACATGACATATATGACATTCTATACTGCTTCGGCCAGAGCTCTACGCGGTATTTTTTTTCGAATCACAGGTCAAAGGTCAACTATGAATATGATATCACAAGGCATTGGTACGATCATATGCCTGAGAAGTTTTTTCCAAATATAGGCGCCTACAATTTCGAAAACATAAAACGGGCTGTTATATTGACTTTCGAAGCATTATCAGCTCGTAAGTCATAAGCCTCACTTTTGCCATTATTTGTCGACATGGCAAAACAGGGAAACAGTTATTGGTTTCTTTGACAATTTCGATATAAGTCCCATCTTGAATTCAATCATCAAGGCAGTCCCTATTTAAAAGGGTAAATGATTGACATTATATTTCTATATCCCACTTTGCAATAAATTATGGTCGATTGTATCAAGGTCAGCCCTTTACGGTGTTCTCGGTTTCGTTTCGACCGGTTTTGAATTCCTTTACTATTGTTAAACTATCATTAATAAAGCCATCAGAGGAGATGTTCATGTAGGCGATAAAATCATGAAAGGGTAAATTAAATAATTATGAATATTTGATTTATTCATTGTAGGTAGTAAAACAATTTTAGAATATGACGTCGCCACATTGTACCGCCTTGTGCGTGCGTGTGTGAACACCTTTTATGTGCGAGGTAAAGATCTTTCTCCCTTTCTGCATCTTCATAATTTTATCAGTTCTTTCAGCTTTCTTTCGATTGATTCTGTATATAATTTTCCTTCTATTTTGCTATAAAAACACTGCATTGTAAATTGATTTATACGGTATATATGTTTACAGAATATTGATATGTTACATTACATTGTAAATTGATTATATGTTTATAAACAGAATATTGATGTACATCAATAAAGTTTAATAAATACAATACAAAATACATATGACAACACATAATTGTCACGAATATTGCAACCTCTCTGAAAACTAGTTGTGATCATGCAGGCCTGCTATAAAAACTTTGTTTTCAATTGACATGTCTGTCACTCCTGTAAGAATATCAGATCAGTTTCGAAAGAAACCATGCATATTGTTGGATGAGCATTATTATATCGCATGTCATTATGAACACATACTTGAAACAAGCAATTAATGCATACTTACACACTTAGATAAGATACTAGCTCTTATTGGACGTTACTCTGTAGTTTATATTTGCAGTCAGGGTGTTGTTTACGCGATACTTTGTTTGATAATACAGAAGATTGAGTACTTCTTTATATTTGTACAGCGATCTAACGGTATCTATTAGGGTTACCGCGGAATGAACACTGATCTTTGCATAACCAATATAGGCGACCGCCAGAAGCCTAAAACATGGAACTACTACATGCCTAAACCATTGTGACGTAAACATTTATATCATGGAACTCGACGACGCGCTCAAATCCTTAGGTGACTTCGGTCGATATCAGACCATTGTTTACGTGCTCATATGCCTCGTCGGACAACTCACGCAGTCCTGGCATATGCTCGCCATCGGCTTCCTGGGGGCGGTTCCCGAGCATCATTGTCAACTTCCTTCAGTAGGGGGTCCCGCGGACGATGTCGGCGATCCTTGGTATCATTACTACCCGCTTGAGCCGGGGAAGGTGGATGGCGAAGAACCGGTGAATTCCAGCTGTTCGAGATACGTGAACTTCACCGCTGGCAGCAATGCGACGGAGGGGTGCACAGATGGTTGGATTTATGCTGAAGAGCTCTATGGTAAAACAATTGCAACAGAGGTAAGAACTGATTCACAAGCGAATGGTTGATTGTCCCAGGGGCTAGCTTGTAGACCGGGGGGGGGGGGTACGTAAACGGCGACGATGATAATGTTACGGTTACTATGCATATAGCAGTCATGTGAGCTTTAAACCCCTGCAATTTGTTGTTAATTGCCTATACTATCATGTAGGCCTTCCAAGAGAGGGGGTTACGCCAGCTTTATCTTATTCTGGATCGCACGTGTATGATATGATTGAGGGTATAACATGAATGTTAATCGTTCAATATGACCATAGATTGATTGAAAACAAAAAAATTGAATATATTATATGTTACCAGTAAGTTGCAATTAAAGATTCGAAATCTCTTTACCCTTGGCCTATTTTTGTATATGTTATTTTTTGTGGCACAATAATTACATCCTTAGAAAATAATATAGGTCACCTTGTTCGTTGCAAATCGAATATAGGTTTGACCTCTAATATATCTTGCATGTATGCCTCTTGACCTAGTTCATCTTTATCACGAGCACAGGGTCACAAGTTCATGACTTTCGCTGAAATTGGATCCCATCCATCTCTTTCTCTCTCTCTCTCTCTCTCTCTCTCTCTCTGTCTCTCTCTCTCTTCTCTCATTTTTCCCCTCTTCCTATCTCTCCTTATATAATATATATATAGTCTTTATCTCTCCCTCCTTCCATCTCTCTCTCTCTCTCTCTTCTCTCTCTCTCCATTTCTTTCCTTGTCATCATCTCTTCTCTCCCCTCCCCCCCCTCCCTCTCTCTCCATTTCTTTCCTTGTCGTCATCTCGTCCCCTCTCTCTCTCTCTCTCTCTCTATTTCTCTCTCTCTCTCTCTTTTCACCCTCTCTTCTCTTAATTGTTATTTGACTTGCGCATCCACCTAAACAAATTGTTGCTATAATAATATGTCTGGAAAACATCGTAGTACCGTTGAGAGTATTCTGAGTTAAATTTCCATGTATTAATTAATGTTGAAGAAAAAAATCAATACTTTGTCAACGGCGAATCTCAAATATAATACAATTGCATGATGCCTGTCACATACAGATTGTGTATTTTATAATAGCCTACGTCATTGAAATGTACATAAAAGCAAAGGTCGATAAAAGCTGTTGGGCTTACGTATATATAGTTCATTACATTTAAATTTGTAAAGCGTGTATTATCAAACCAAATCGTTTTAAGGACTTCTAACATTGACACAACGAGTTAATTGACTCGCAGTCATTAAATGATTATAAATACAAGAATCTCTACATGTTACACCCCCATGTTAGTTTTACTTCGTTTTCATACCACGCCCCTCAAGTTGTATCCTATATAATCCACCGGGACCACTTTTTTTTCTTCTTTTTTATCAATAGTTTTTTTTTTTGTATTGATGCCAAACAATACAAATTAATTAATACAAACCACATTACCAAGTACCCCCCCCCCCTCCCACGCAAGCACACGAACATTCACCGCCCCAAAGTTGCTTCCTTACTTGCTTGACCCTGATTTAAAATTAGCATCATTCTCTTGATTAGGGCCATGTCAAAAAAACAAAATATGAGGCCGCCTACTATTACCAAAAGTTCTTTTTAATACGTTTAACGTTCATTTAAACATTAACGTTTTTCTATAGTAAAGCAAGCAATCAAAATATCCAAGCTAAGCAATAAAACGAAGCAAAAACCTAACATAACACAATCATGGAGAAAACGGCACTCGAAAAAATGCTTATGCATAGCTCATATATTTATCTGCAATGTTCAATCAGAATATAAACAGACATGGAGGAAGGTGGATGTTTACATGTATGAACTAATTGAAAGCTTATAAAAACGCATGATGTTTCGCTTAAAATAAATAAAATATTTCATAACTCCGAGGTGAACTTTATACAAGCGTAAACGTGATTGTAATAGTTGTTACATTTTGATGCGATCGAGTTTAAACTGATAAGCAGGAAATGTGTTTTCAATGTTTTTCCTGTTATTTCTAAAATCTGTTGTTGTTGCATTTTGCTTTATTAGTGGGATCTGGTGTGCGATGAAAAGGGCAAAGTCGATCTCTCGATGTCAATCTTCATGGGTGGCGTCATGGTCGGATCCCTCGTCTTTGGACAGCTCTCGGATCGTTACGGAAGGAAGCCGATCTGGTTTATTTCGATCTGGGCCCAAATCGCATTCGGTGTCGCAGTCGCCTTCTCTCCCAACTACTGGACCTTCGTCGCCCTCCGGTTCTTCGTCGGCGTCTTCGAACAGGTACGACATCGTCAATGGTGTGTGTGAAGGAGGGGGAGGGGGACTTGACCCACCTGACATAATATATATTTCCGATCAAGAAAATGAAACATACAAAAGGCAATTATATTCTCAAAAGATTAACTTTTTCTTTCTAAAGAAAAGGTCATTTTGGGCGGTACCCCTCCACCCTTAACGAAAAAACCCTGGCAGTAAGATTAAATGTGTTGCCCCCTCGTGAGACTAAGGTTTGGATACACCACTGGACACCGTCTTTGAGATTACTTGGGTCTTGATGATGCTGATTTTTATAGTGGTATACGAGGTGGGGGCTGGGGGAACCATCTTCGTCAACTAATCACGCTCCACAGAGAGTGGTGAAATCAACTTTCCCAAAGAGAGCTTTGAAAATACCTAACATTTTGGCATCCGTAACCTCATGTTTGGGCAGCGAGGTGGGGGGGGGGGGGGGGCAGACGGAATAGTGTAGTTTTTTCTGGGTTAGTAGGCCGGGGATAAGGTTGTTCTTGAATTTTTAAGAGTACCGTATTTGATGAAAGTAAAGTTGAACATTTGAATTTAGGATGATAAGTGAGGGAATAGCATAACGAAGTATCATGACTATTCAAACTTCGTCAAAAAACAATAATTTTTTCATTGTTGTAATATATATTTCCTGAAATATAATGATTTTTTTATCTCAAATCATTATAGTTTCGGAAATATATAGCGATCATTCAACCATCGCCCATCCCGAGTTTAATGAGTTCAAATGAAATCTTAGATAGCGCGATGGGATGTATTGACAAGTTTATACAGACCGGTAGTGATAAAATTGCGATTCAAGGGTTCTGGGTACAAAATAACTAGTCAATTTTTTTTAAATATTGCCTTCTGACGTTTAGTAGTACTTCAACCTAAATTGGCAGAAAAGCGGGAATATATGCCCAAATGTTCAATGTTGAAGTGCATGCGCGATATTTATCCAGGCCGGATCGATATGATAATTTACCAAATATATCAATTAGTAAACGGTTTCCCGGCAAAATTTGTATGATCACGTATTAGTCAAAACATATTCTTTCACATGATTGGTAATAAGAGCTTCCATTTCATTTTTTGAGAGGGGGGCGTTTCCATAACTGGTATATACCTTTAAGAAATTAAGGACACGATGAACAGCGACTCACCCAATAAATAATCAATCTCGAAGGATCAATGTCGATATTCTTCCTCCAGCTCTTTACAGCCGTGCCTTTAAAAATACCAATAGACTTTTATTAGACGATAATTATCATCCTTTCGCTTTCGTTTGAAGAGTGCTTTGTCAATATTCTGTCAGCTCTTTGCATTAAAGGGTTCAAACCTTTGAATTGACGAATTACATCAAGACCAATTACTGCATCAGTTGACAAATATGGTATGTATCTGTCTGAAAGAAAATGTACTTGTTAGTAATTACTGCATGTTCTACGACGTGTTTGCTGCAAACTTTTTTGCAAACAGACATAAAAGAAACAAACTGCAGTAAAGGCATGTTATCTAGGGGAGGGTCTGATGTTTGTAGGGCCAACAGGACGAGTACTGGGTAAATAAGACAAAATCATATATTTATTTTTTTCAATAATAATGATTCTGTTTTTAATAATCCATCGTGTGTGCTGTTCACTCGCATTTGAAATCAGATACATGCAACTGCAAAGTAAGACAAACAGCCTTTAATTAGATATTAAAGTACTGATCACTTTATGTCGATCGCATAAGGAAACACATTACCGGTCCTTAATTTGCGTAATGAGTTTCAGGACTCAATGGTTCAATCTCGATTGCTCTTGATCAACGGGGTTATTACAGGGGACAAGGAGGGGGCTCAAATGGCGAGAGAAATAAAGAAAGAGAAAGAAAGAGAGAGAGAGAGAGAGAGAGAGAAGGGGAGGGAACGTACCAAGAAAATGTAATGGCCCCTCCAACATCCTCTCCTCGCTCGGTGGCTTTGATCATTTTGCCCACAATCCACCCAGTCAGAGAAGTGACCCCCCCCCCCCCACACTTAATGGCTAGGCTCGTGTTTCGCCTCTGCTGTCGATTATTAGAGAGTAGAGATTGGCAGTATGTTGTTCGGCTTTCAAGCAAAGAGTTGATAATTACCAGGAAATGGTCGAGATTTAATACAGGAGTACAATCGAATGAAAGTGTAACGTCCTTTTTAAAGACTCATAGGCCAGTGAGAGATTCTTAAGATATAACATAGAGCTTGGCTGTGGCGGATCCAGTATTAAAACCAGTATTAAAACCATTGAAAATCACGTCGACCGACATTTCACTCAGTTGGGGGGGGGGGGGGGTAGTGAGCACTAACAATTTCTTTTTTCTTTTTTGCCCCCGGAAATGGGGAAATCGCGCTGACCAATATGAGCTCAAACTTCTTTTACTTCTTTTGTTGCCAGGGGGGGGGGGGCATTTTTGTGGATCCGCCCCTGGAGCTTGGAGGATGAAGCTGTACGAACTTCGAGTTTGTCACATTTTTAAAGTTACAAACACAATGGCTTCCTCTTTTGTACCCATACTTTTTAACTATATTCTTCCTCGATCACAGCTTTGTAAGATATCATGCTGGGGAACAGTATTTTTAGAGTCATCCTCAAATGAATCAAACAAAAAAATGTTATCAAAAATTACATTAGGAATTGCTCTTTCATTATGAGCTAAAATCACGGTAAAAATCACAACGACAACAACGAAGACGTTTTATGAACACATTTGTAAAATCTTTTTTGTTAAGTCTATAGGGTACTGACCTGGATCATGCGTGATGGTGACAAAGATGTGTTTTTTATAAAACTTTTTAATACGTTTTGTTATCTGCCGGGTATTGACCCGATATCATACATGAAGGCGACGAAGATGACTCAAAAAACGTTTTTTAATCGTTGTTATATATTGTATATTCCACATACTAAGAATCTTGCTCTACGATTGGTCAAAAGTAAATCATGTGATGAAAGATAGTTCGCCCATCATTGATGGGAGAAGAAAAGTTCGTTACACTGTGTAGATAGTACTTCAGTGAAAGTGCGTTGCACTGTGTAGATAGTAGCATATCTACACAGTGCAACGCACTTTCACCGAAGTTGCGTACGTACGTAAGTACTGCATGCACTGTACGTATCGTACACCATTTGCTAGCTGTTAATTGATGGCTTGTTGCTCTAAAATGACGGAATTATTTCCGGAATGTTTCCGATATGGAATATAAAGCAGGCGATGGCAAACTATCACTTCCTCGGCGATCTGAATGTATACGCTATCTTTCCTCAGCTTCGTTTCGGAAAGATAGGTATATCCAGATCGCCTCGGAAGTGATAGTTTGTCCCATCACCTTCACCAATGGTAATTATTTGATAACTGTTATCTGCAGGGTATCGACCTGACATCTTACGTGATGGTAACGGAGATGTTTACACCGAGTAAGCGTGGAACAGCGGGTATCCTCCTCACCGTCTTCTGGGCAACAGGAATCATGTCATTACCGGGTCTGGCCTATCTCCTCAAGGACTGGGTCTACCTTCAACTCGCCATCTCATTGCCAAATATATTAACCATCTTCATCATAGCGTAAGTAACTACAGTGAAACCTGTACATAAAGACCACCAAAGGGAGATAAGAAAATGGTCTTTATGGGCAGGTGGTCTTTATGTAGAGGTTCCATTAGTACATGTTTCAATGACAAACCATTTTCAAGGGAAACAAAAAATGTGGTCTTTGTAGACAGGTGGTCATTAAAGCAGGTTTGACTGTATATAGCTAGTGAGGACAAGGACATCGCCAGGGTTTTTCGAAAGGAATGGGCTAGTTTCAAGGCACTGTAGAACTTAGATTACTGCAACCAGGAACGCCCATCACCTAATTTATTTAATCTGAATAAACTGTTTTTCTCCGGTTATTATTCATGATCCATTCTTCAACCAACATCTTAATGTGTAACAGTATACGTAAAAATGAAATTGAATTAAAGAACAAAATGATAGTGTTTTCAGTAGTGAGCCAATATCCTAGCGATAAAGTGACATTGAATTGACAGCTGGCGATATTCCATCAATTTTTCTATTCATGCAGAGCAATTCCAGAATCAACCAGATGGCTATTATCCCGCGGTAAAGTAGACCAAGCCGAAGCAAACCTGCAGAGGATTGCCAAATTCAATGGCAAGGAGATCCCATCACCGATCCTGTCCCAAGCCAAGGCCCAGGCCAACACCTCGACCAACTACGATATTTGGAGCTTGTCCAGAAGAACTAAAGTCAATGCCAAGCTCAGACAGGTATCTGTAGCATCGGATCCCGACCTTTACGACCTTACGAATGGCGATACGAAGACGCTGACCCTTGTAGAAGGGTACAGCATTGCTAGCATGGACGCGCTTTCGGAATCGGATGTTGTCTTTGGCGCGGAGAAACATTTCACACTTCTTGATTTGATCCGGACGCGGAACATGAGGAAGCTAACTATCATCATGGCATTTGTTTGGTAAGAAGTGGCGTATCCCGAAATAGATTAAAGGGGAGGAGGGAGTTCATCTGTAGATGGGGATGGGGCATAGTAGATCTTGGTATCTCAGTGTTCTACAGGCTAGTTTAAATCAAATCAAATCAATTTATTGAAATATAGAATCGACAGTTTTGGATTATCATCAATATGGAATTATTTTTTAAAAAGTGCCAAGTCCATGGTTTAAGGTTATCATATCAGATATTTAAACGGTGAAGGGGGAGGGGCGTCGTATTTACCTTCACTGGATATACGCCTGCACTATTAAGATCTCACATTTGAGAAAAGGTTAAATAAAATTATATTAACGCAACTGCGTGGACCCGTGAGGGATAATTATTAATGATGGTCGATTCTTTTTTTCTTCAAATGTTGGAAAGAAGTCACCAATATGAAAAGGGTGTAATTTCTTAGGATAGGACACTTTTGTCATATCATTATTTGAGCTAGGCCACCATTGGTCGATTCGTACCACTTGAAACTGTCAGGTTAAGACAGACCACCATTGGAACGCCGTCAAGCACTAAACGACGAGATCTGCTAAGAACCAGAACTAGAAAACTTAGTGGTTCTCAACAATTTTTTTTTTGTTTTCTGCTTTATATATATAAGTGAAGAAAGCAAATCCAAAAAGCTGTTTTTAATTTTTATTTTGTTACACATTATGATGATTGATGATGAATTTGTGACGGCTGAAATCTTCTCTCTGTCACAAATACAGGTTTGTAAATAGCGTCATCTACTACGGACTGTCGCTGAACACGGACAGTTTAGCAGGCGATCCATATCTTAATTTCTTCATTAGTGGAGCTGTAGAGGTTCCCGCCTATTTCGTGGCAGCCGGTCTTATCAGATGGTCAGTAGAGCTACGTTTTGTTCTTTGTTCTCATACAGTTCTCGCATAAACTGAAAATAATTTGATATGACAAAATATAATGTAACTCTGCAAACATATAACCTATATTCTACAATTTGTATTAAACGATCAAGTTTCAGAAGATTTATTTTTCTCTCTCTCTCCAACTCGGTGAGCTCGGTATGCTCTGTTTATTATGATATCTCCTGTTTGGAGCCAGAATGATGTTAAGTCCCATTATTTTACACAGACCTAACGCGCCTAGCTTTAGCGCCAAAAACAAACGAGAATTAATATCTTGATATTGAACCATGTCCGATGAACTCATTCCTAGTCCTCATCACAATAGATAAATGAGGTAATTGATTGTCTTTTTTAAATTCATGTGAAGCTCAACACAACATAAAACAGCCCATAGAGTCTGTAGATGTTTTGTTGTTCTATACGACTATACCGTCCTATCTATGCCATTCCCTTTTTTTCCTTTTCCCCTAATTTCAATTTCCGTCGCCCCTCTCTTAAATTCCTTTTACGTCTCTCGAATTCTGTCTGTCTGTCTGTCCCCCGTCTCTCTTTTTCTCCTTTTGTTCCCCATGCTCTTTTTTTTTTTGTATTTTCTTTTATTGTCCTGTCATGACAAATTTTCTGAACATGTTTTGAAAAACATCGTTGAGGTGCAATAAGTACAATCAATGGTCAACGCCCTCTATTTTGTATTCGTTACAGTGTTGGCAGACGGCTTCCACTATGTGCTTGTCATATTATCGGAGGTATAGCCTGCATAGCAACAGTATTCATTCCCGCCGAAACAGGTATTGATAGTAATGCGTATTATTACTTTTGTGGGGATTCTCTAGATTTGTTTTTTTCCTTTGCTATGTTTCTTTCATTTGATATCATAAATAAAATAATGGGACCAAAATAAAATATGAACAAAATAAAATATGAACAAAATAAATGGTCATAGTTGTACACCAGAAGAAGGTCTCTGAACCTTTAAAAATCATCAAACAATGGAACTGTACGTTCAGTCATTCCGTTGTAAATTCATATCATTTCATCTGAGAACGATGCACAGTCTACTTTTTATTTGTCGATCCACCTTTATTGTCCCTGACTTGATTCATCGATTGAAGCGGTGACGTAGTAATTATTTGAGTATTTTATACTTGATACGTTAAGCCGTAAGGCAACCGACAAAAATTATCTATTAATGGGCCAAATCCATTGGGAATAAATTAATACAGTCTGAAATGAAACACCTCATGCAAACCCGGTAATAACATAAATCGGCTATATAAATGTATTGCTCTCAATTACCGAACGGGAAATATGATTACCCCTTATTATTGTTATCAATTTCTTCTTGAATTTTTTCACCACAGAGGGCGGTACAGATCTATCACCTGTCATCGTTACCGTAGCAATGGCAGGCAAATTTTGTATATCGGCGTCATACGCTATCGTATTTCTCTACGCGTCAGAACTCTTCCCGACAGTAATCAGGTAATCAATGAATTTAAACGGTAACTTCGTTATACAAAAATTGGTGAAACCACAAAATGTCTGGCAGGAGGAGGGGCAGAGTCCAAACGAATTGTGACAAGCAAAACAACAAACAAACAAAAAGGAGAAAAAAGGAGAAAGAAAGAAAGAAAGAAAGAATGAGGAAAATAAATTATAACATTTAAATATTTCTCCCTTTTCCCTCTATTTTTTTTAACCCGGGGGGGGGGGGATTAGTGCCCCGTTGCCCCATCCCCGGATCTGCCACTGAAAGTAGCATGCCCCAATTAATTCCATGCTGGTCACAGAGCATGACCAAGACATCGATTGAAACAATATCCATCAAAGTCACCTTACCCGTGTAAAGATGAAGAAGGTGATAAAACTTAATCCCATTAATGAAAGGAATACGGTATGCGTGTTCCATTAATGAAAGGAATACGGTATGCGTGTTCCATTAATGAAAGGAATACGGTATGCGTGTTCACTGAACCTTGCTTATTTAAGTAGATGGCTTCTTTTTTCTCTCACACATTTTAATGAGCCTCACGAATTTGAATGGATATGATATATGCACTCATTGGTCCATTATATTCTCGAAAGCTGCCTAAATGCTAGATTAGTCCATCGATTTCTGGAGTGCGGAATTTCGACCTCTTTACCCTTTACAAATCACTTAAAATTTGCAACTGAATTAAAAGTACTACATTTGACTCTATAAGAATAGTTTTTCATTTTTATGTCTTGACGATATCAATCCTTTTTAAATTATCAATTATTTTTCAATATAAATAATTTATTCAGAACTTTGGGCTTGAGACTTGGCCTTCCTTAAATCAATGAACTATGTTAATCCTCTCCCCCACCTTTTCTCAATTTCTCTGTTTCTTATACCCCTCCCTATCATTATTATGTACATTATACCAATTTTTTATTTTTATTAGGAATCTTGGACTGGGTGTGTCGTCGTTTTCTTCCAGAGTTGGTGGTATCGTTGCTCCTTTCTTGCTTGCGCTCGTGAGTCATGTTCTTATTCAATAAGGGAGTTTACAGATACAATCTGCGCATGGGCAGATAAAGGTCATTTGTACCAAAAAGGTAAAAACCCACCAGAGATGAACACTGGATATGCGCTCATGAAAGTTATGTAACATTATTAATTTATGCACCAACGGTTCATTTTATGATACGCAGGTGGAAGTATTCTTTTCAAGAGGGCAAACAAAAGGTATTCATGAAGCACATCTAGGACTTTTGCAGTTATTATTCTAAGATGCTCAAAGCGGAACTTCTCCATGTGTAAAAGATCTGTGGATATTTGGGGTCATTTGTACCATGTGCTATCTGTAAACCCCCTTATTACAGTTAAACAGTTCTTATTTCATGAAAGTATACCAAAATCTGTTTACATGGGATATTTTGGAGAAACTCTGCCTGTATGGTCGCCCAATGATTACATGCACACTTAACACAGAGGTGGTATCAGGAATCTATCACACTTGGGACTTGGAATTCGAAAAAAATTATGATAAGCAAAAGAAAAGAGAAGTTGCCAAACATGTTCAGGTACTTTTGTTTAAAAAGCGCACACTAACACAACTGGGGGGGGGGGGGGGGGCACATTTTTGTTGATGTGTGTGCCACCGAGGTCTTTTTAAGGAGACGTGGCTGTCAAGGGATGTCACGTGGTACTCGTCAGTGGATGTCGTTACTTGGGTAACAAAATGATATAGAATAGCCTCTGCCGGTGGTTTCATGTGAAGATTGTTCCTCTTGCAGAATCTTTAGCCTAAAGATACTGACGAGAGAGAAAAACAAAATAAGCACTTATAAATAAGTTTTTACGTGGGATTTATACATTAGGGATAGCGTACACAAGCGTTCGTTTTTATTTTGAAATGATTGTTTGATGTTTATTTTGACAAATATTAAGTTCTTCATACCCTCTTCCCTTTCTTTTCCCCCGTTGAATCGCAGGATGTCTACCAGGTCTGGCTACCAATGACCATTTTTGGTACCCTCTCGATCCTGGCGGGTTTCAGCGTATTACCTCTCCCTGAAACTCTGGGTCGCACCCAGCCCCAGACCATACAGGATGCCGAAGATCTTCACCGCAGGACCTGGTCCAAGCTTGCCAGTGATAAGCTACCGTTCTCAGCCCACATTAATTTGGAAGATAACGACACGAAATTATGATTTTCTTTTAAAAACACCAAATGAAAGATAAACCAAGTACTTTCATTGAATTAACGTGAAAGAGAAAGGATCCTTCGTAAAGCTTTGTAATGATCGAGGCAACCGAATATCCAAATTGGTTTACGATATGCCTTTACCACTTTTGATCATTACATGCGTTATCATTGGATTTTATATTGATCTATCATTGTTTCTCTTTTCATGAGGAAAAAGAGAGAGAGGGAGTGAGAGAGAGAGAGAGATAAAGTGATAAAGAAAGGGATAGAGATAGAGAAAGAGAGAGGGATGGAAGGGGAAAGAGGATAATTAGGCTTAGGCATGTTATTTGACGTCTTTAGACTGCCTTTCCCAGACCATTATTTAAATCTGACCTCTGCTGAAACTGTGATTCATGAGCCCATGGATACGAGACGTCACTCGACTGACGCACGACTGCGTTATGCAGTGATGGTGGTGGTCTTTGACGCGCCATATTAGCGTTATAACGTACGCCAAAAATTAAAAGAATGCAAATTGAACAGTGCAAACATCATGTTGAATTATGGGCCAATCTCCTTCACAGGCCCGATTGGCGCAGGGAGTGACGCAATCGAAATGACACAACATGTACAACGGGCATTACTAGAACGTGTCATACCCTGAAACGGAAGAGAAATTCAAGGTCAGATTCGCCTACGATACTTCTGAAACGTGGCAGGATTGAGTGAAGATACTGAATAAATGATTCAAGAGATGTATAAAATACGTCATTGTAGTATGCCTATAGAAGGAATGTACAATATATTTTTAGCCAGTTTCTGAAAAATGCATTCCGATGCTGGTTGAATGTACTATGTAGTTTTTCTCACTTTTCATAATTATATGACATTAGATGTCCCCCGAGAGCGAGAGACGGAATAGTGACCTTGTGCATTGTGTGAACACGACCACATCCGGTAATAATGGTTCAACTGACTGCATGATCTAGTTTATCCAATATACTTAACTACAGCTACTCTACAACAATGCTTAATTTTTGAATGATCACCTAATTTAATAATACACGCACACCGCCTGGAAACTGTATACATCATGACGTAAATCAAGTTTACGTCGACAATGTGTTCCCGCATTTAAAGGCCCGGTCACACAGCCTTTCGCGTCTGTATCGCGGGTAAAATTTCGCGATTTTTTTTTTTGCCCGCGGTTGCCCGTGGTGGAAAATGTGCAAAATTGGCCTACCCGCGGTTTACCCGTGGTATGCCCGCGGAACAGACGCCGGCGACTGTTCCGCGTCCTTATCGCGGGTGAAGCGCGGCGATACCGCGGCCTACCACGCTTACACGCGGTACACACGCTAATGCACGTGATAACAACGCGGTACAGACGCGGAACAAACGTGCTATGACCGTGCTCCACCCGCGATTACCCGCTAAAATTTCGCGTCCAATTCCGCGTGTAACCACGTCTTAACCGCGGCTGTAGCACGTCCTAGCACGTTCGTTCCGCGTCTGCACCGCGTCTTTACCGCGTGTGTACCACGTGTACCGCCCGCGATTACCCGCGGTCTAAATTTTTGGGCAGCCCAAAACTTTTTCGCGCGGCCAACCGCGTGTGAATTTCTTACCGCGTGTAACGACGGGTAAAGTACGGCTGTATCGCGTCTTTATCGCGACCTCAAAGCGTCCAACAGCGTCTGCTTCACGGGCAGAAATTTTTGGCCGTGATTCGGCCGCGATACGCCCGTGGAGGGCTGTGTGACCGGGCCTTTAGTGCTTGCTTTGGAAAACGGGACAAAAGATAAAAAATGGGATAAAATGTGACGTCTCTGACGTAAAAATCATAAATGATCGACATGATTTATGGGGATCGAGAAGGGGGACATGATTACATTTAATCAAAAATTGTTTTGCAATCCCCAGATCACCATGTCAACGAATACATAGATTATATAAGGCAATTATTTACTCTCAAATCCATTTCAGTGGACAGTATGATCGATTGTACACACGCATCGACGAAAATAATAGTGATACCGATATTTAATATTGGATATCTTTATAGCGCATATATCCACCACGGAAGGTGCTTAAGGCACTTCAATATTACCCCGGCTCTGTTTGGCTACCGATATCGGTGCTCGCAGCAATTAAGGACTTCCTTCTTACAATTTAACACCTGGGTAAAGAGTGGCAAATGTAGATAAATGTCTTGCAAAAGGACATTTAGTGCCGTGGCGGGACTCGAACCGCGAACCATGGTGATCCACAATCAGACGACGTACCCATTATATCACTACACCTTTACAGTTGATGGTTCAGAATTTGTTAACGGTAACAAAGTTTAAGAAAAATAATTCGCTGTCTATATACGCGAAAGAAAAATTAAACACGAAGATACACAATGTGGCCGTCTATCATTCTACCCGAATAGGGTTTAACTTGTGATGTGTTGCATGATTGTGTTGCGAATTGTGTTCTGGGCCCCGTTTCATAACACTTTGTTTTCAATCAAAATTTCCAAAGCTTAAATACAATAAAAGTTATTCGACAAGGTGAAGATTATCACTTTTGACATAAATTATGTGTTAAGATTTATCCATTGTACTTTTTAATCTGACCTCGTGCGCATTTTATGAACTATGGACTTTTTAAGGATAGATTTAGTATTTATGAACTTCTTTATCAAACATCAATTTATATAATCCTTGCCATGTTGGACGTTTATCCCGAAAAATAATATTTTATTGAAAATGTAGAGAGCGTATCTTTCAAAATAATCATGTAGGCATTATTTTTCTTTGTCATCATTAAACGATATTTTTTTTAACTTTTCATCTTCTTTGTCTTGATTTCCATGTTAACTGTCTCAAGAGTTATTTGATGGTTGCCATTTATTTTTTATTAATTTACTTATTCATTAATTTGGTTGTCAATTTTATTTCATTTTCCCCCCTTTATATTATCGACAAATTTGTGATTTATCTTTGAAAATTTTCAAGATAACAAGACTCTAATTTTGATATTCGTTGCAATTAAAGTACATTGCACTCAAGAGATATGATGAGAAAAGCTGAAACCAATTTGGATTGTGAGAGTAGGTTAGTGAAACAGTGAAAAATGTGTTGTATTAAAAACGCTTTTTAACATATCCATCTGGGGCAGAATGATTTCCGAATAACTCAGAGGTGGGGCCAATTCGAAAATAAAATAAAATGCCCTTAAAGGTATAGACCGGTAGTGATAAAATTGCGGTTCAAGGGTTTTGGGTGCAAAATATCCATTCAATATTGTTTAAATATTGCCTTCAGAGGTTTAGATGGCAATACCTAAATTCGCAAAAAACAGAAATATATGCCCAAATGTTCAATGTTAAAGTGCATTCGCGATATCTATCCAGGCAGGATTGATATGATAATTTACCAAATATGTCAATTAGTAGGAAGTTTCCCGGCAAAATGTGTATCATCACGTAGGCCTATTAGTCAAAACATATTCTTTCACATGCTTGGTAATAAGAGCTTCCATTTAATTTTTTGAGAGAGGGGCGTTTCCAAAACTGAAAGAGAAATAGTATTAAAATGTGTTTTATCATTTTAACTCTTCCCTTCAAATCCTGGAGGCGGCACCAGCCCTTTCCTCGCCCCCTATATAACATACGCTCTTAACCCAGACCCACTTCATACGTGACGTATCTTTTCGAAAATGAGATCATTGTGATAAAAGTGACATTTAATTTCCGTCGCGGCAGATCGTAACGTAGGTATGATTGTTATCAAACGTTTGTATTATCATATACTAACTAATCGTCTCGGTTTAGTTTTGCAAAATGCATTTAAAATTACAATATCGCTTCTTTAAACTGTCACTTAAAAGTATTTACATCTGTCAAAATTGAGTGGGAGATTATTCTTTTTTTTTTTGTTGAAGGGGGGGGGGCAAAATGATTGAGATAGATCTAAAATGCCTTTCTGTAATCTGTCTGCGTGTATGTCTGTCTGCATGATGTATGTCTGTCTGTCTGTCTCTCTCTCTCTCTCTCTCTCTCGCTCTCGCTCTCTCTCCGTTCCTCTTCCTCTCGTTCTGCCTCTCTTTCTGTCTGCCCCCCTCTCTCTCTCTCTCTCTCCCTGCTCCCTTTCTCTCCCTTTCTCTCCCTTTCTCTCTACCGTCTCTCTCTCTTTAGCAACGTGTCTCTCATGTAAGTGATACAAATATACGAGTTTGCTCTTTTTATCTTATATTTCACAGTATACAGAAATAGCTAGGACAAATACAAAGAACTGAAAGGAAACGAAAAAGGGAAACAGAGTAAAAGCTATAAAAAAAAAAAGGAAAATTAAAGAATAATAGAGAACGGTTGGAGGAAGTGAAATATTGTCATGATATCAGGGACTTATCTATGACATTTCTGGTGCCCTTTTAGTACCTAAAATTGCTATGAACAGTTAATTTTAGACCCCAAAATGTGTGAATTTAGCCAATACGATCATACCAATACAGCTCCACTTTCAAAAGAACACGGTGACCGTTAATTACATTTTTTAATTAAAAATAATAATACATGGTCCGGCTGGTTGTGCGTAATATAAGCAACACGAAAATGCCAACAAAAAAGCTAACATCGGCATTGGCTGAAATACGACGCAAAAGCCGTTATTTCGTTTTTTCAACGGTTTTTTCAAATTTTTCAAAATATCTAATATTTGTGGTGGTACGAAATCGTTATATTTATGGATATTTCAGCCGTCTCTGAACCGATTTTGAAAAACAAAGATGATTTTGTCATTTAAATATTATGTTCTTTCAAATTTGACACTCAGTTTTTCATTATCTCACAAAAACATTATTTTGTGTAGCGCCCTCTGCAACAGAACTCAAATAAAAGAGCAACAGCAACAAAGCATTGCAAGGGTTATGTAGATTGACAGCGGATACAATACTTATTATTAACCGTATCAGACATCTGAGCAGGGCAATTTTTAAATGTTATTGCCCTCAAGGTTTGATGGATAAGTCAACAAAATTACAATAAGTTAGTCCGCTCAGAAAAGTCAATGGGATTTTGTGTGTAATTTGGTGGGCAATATAGGTTATACAGGAAACCAATGGACAAATATTTTAGCCCGCTCAGAAAAGTTAATGGCAAAATGCGTGTTAAACTAGTGAGCAATAATATAGTGCCAGTTGTAATTTACATCGCGCATCAGCTATTGTAATTTACATCGCGCATCGTGTATAAGAAAATGCGCACTTTGCGCGAACTCTATTGTGACGTAACAATCACACCCTAGGCAAACTGTTTGCAGTGTATCGAAAATCTGTCAAACACTGGATGAACAGTGCTGGTTTGACAATGTTTTTGCAACTTCTAATGCTAGGAAACCCTGTGTAGCCTACATAATTTAAGAGTATAAGATAGTAAGAGTTTCTTGTTTGCTCTAGATGTCTGATGTGGTTAATAATAGTAATATTGACTGCCTAATTCAGGGCAATACGACTTGTCATATATCACCCTCACCTTCGGTTCGGGCGATATATGTCGTATTGCCCAGAAGGCAGTCAATATTACTTAAATATCGCATAGGGCCTACGTTGTTTTGCCTTCATTTAGCAGAGGTAATGTTATATTTGTTCTTAAAGTATGATTTTTGCTGTTTTAGGCTTTTAATTTTTATTACATTTATTTTGTGTGGGACTGTGCCATAAAGCCAGTATCTATGTTTATGAACATATTGTCACGTCACTATTAAAGGTATCGACTAAACAACCGTTGACGGTCGGACAAACGCTATCCAATACCTTTCCCCGGCAATCAAAATAATGTCTATTGTTTTCATAAAATGACACGCACCACGGAGTATTTTGGTAGCCGCATGATAAAGAGTTTCTCTTTTGGTGTCGATGCTGTTGTCATTGAAGCGCATCTAATTAATTAGAAATGTCTATACGTATTAGATCGTGACGATAGTGGCAGAGGCGGTAGCACGACTCTCCAAGTGGGGTTGCACCATCAAAAGTTGCCACTTTCTGAAAAAAAAGGGGCCACGGTAACCTAAACACGAAAAAAATACAACCTTTAGATATTGTACATACTATATACCCCTATATTGTAATGAAATCCTTATCAGGGATGATCTTCAAGATTTTCTTCTTACAGGATCCAATAACTTCTTCAGCGCCATACTTTGCTCTTGTGTATAATAGTCTAAAAATAAGTAAAAAGGGGCACTTATGAAAGGTCAATAACGTCGAAAGTAACAGGGGGAACTTATAATATTCGAAAATGGCACTTATCAGGGGTTAAAAGGAGCATTTATAAGAAGGGAAAGGGGCACTTGTTGGAAAGGTAAAAGGGGGACTTATCAGGAAGGGAAAGGGCACTTATTAAAAAGTAAAAAGACACATTTTAAAAGCAAATGAGGCACTCTTTATCATGCGGCTACCAAAATACTCCGTGGTGCGTGTCATTTTATGAAAAATAGACATTTGATTGCCGGGGAAAGTTATTGGATAGCGTTTGTCCGACCGTCAACGGTTGTTTAGTCGATACCTTTAATAGTGACGTGACAAGATGTTCATAAACATAGGAGCTGAACGGGGAAAAGAGAAAATGCACTCGTTGCGAATGAACAAAGGGCACCTTGTCGAAGTAAAAGGGGCACTTTTCAGATTGGAAAAAGGGAAGGGGCACTTATTACAAAAAGGAATAGGGTTTTGTCAGCTCAACCCTTTGCTGCGCATATTATAACGGAGCATGATATCAAATTCCGATCTTAGCTTATTCCTACTAGCAAATACATATCGTCATACAAACTTGCTTCACAAACAACATTGATCGATTAGCGTACAGAGTAGGCTACCCATCCGTCCTTACGAAAGGTCACTACATTTATCACACTTTCAACACTCGCAGAGGCCAATCGCATTATCTGTTCATTTCGATATCAATATAAGGTGTCAACAGAGGCAGGACAGATTAAAATACAGTGTTCGCTGAAAGGAATTATTGATGACGATTCTGACTAGGTAGATGGAAGCCAAAATGTCTAAGAAACAGGATGGAGTGGCCTGGATTATCAAAGTCAAGGAAGCCGCTGAAAACAAGGAATCGGAGTAAGTTGGCTATTAAAGGCTTTTTCAGATTTTTAGGATTTATAGGAAGCGCTTGTCGAGAAAGAGTATGAACGGTGGCAAAAAAGAAAGTGAGATTTGAATCGCGATCCAAATGTCACCAAGTGTGTGTGTCTGAGCAGGCATAATGATGATAATGAGCCGCTTTGGTAAAGCGCCTGTCATAATTATTTAGATGATTATCCAATCCAATTTGGGAATTTGTAGAGCTCAAATATTGTAATTGCCAAATCGAGGGCGCTGATGAGAGTGAATAACTACTGAATATGCTGTCGGTGAGTTACCTGGGAAAGACCTGGATAGTGGATAACTGTATTAGCAATGTGGAATAGGAAAGTCTTAAGATAGGTTTGTTATAAATAACCTCCCTATGCGCTTCCCAGGGGCGTTGAATATCAGTATCTCTTTCATGCAATACAAATCATCTCGCTGAGTCAAATAGTATTTATATTGGGACAGATACGGAAGATATAAAAGCCTTCAGGATTATTGAACTCTTTCACGGGGCAAGATTAAAGTATCTCGGTTTTCGAACGATTGTGTTAAGATCCTGCGTACTTACTAGTTATATTATTGAGCTCAAGAATCAAGAGAAATACACTATAACACCAAAAAGAATTATAGTTGTTGCTTGAACTCCCAAGCGTTATTCTCCGCCTTAGTCCTCGGGGATCTTATCCCAAACCCGTAATAGTTGTCAAGGAGTTAATCAAGACTAGAAAGGAGGTAATTTTGCAAAACTACTGTGTTGCATGCCCACAGCGATACTTGCGTCAATTGGTGCCTACTGTTTTGTGCAATATAGCACGTGTGGCAAACCCGTGACAGTCAAGAGAGACGATGAAAGCAACTGAAGTGTTAATTAAGCACGTTGCACACCAGGCGTTAATAGGGACTTTTAGAATAGGGACTTTTAGATTTGCACGTTTACAGCTTTGACTGCAACGTGTGACGTCATTTTAAGGCACTGCGCACGCGTCACGTCGTCTCAGTCGGCGATCGAGAATGCGTCAACCTTGATTTTCCTAAATCTAGTACGGTACTAGTATATGCCGCGTGCGCATAAAATATACAGTTCCTCAGGTAGACAAAGGAACATCCCTTCCCTGCTATTATGTAAAAATGTGTAGAACAAGTGTCACATGCATATTCACCTGTTCTACACATTTTTACATAATAGCAGTGAAGGGATGTTCTACCACAGCAATAGGCCATTTTCGTAATGTAACCAAATTTAATGCATGTGTCTTTGTGAAGTGCCTTAATACAAACTATTTCATTCACCTGATAAGAATAATAGTATTTCAATAGACAGAATCCTTACTGCATACATTAGTTGTTGCCACGTTGGACAAACATTATGGCTTGACCTATCTAGCAACACTTAATGTATGCAGTTGCATTCTGACTATTGAAATACTACTATTCCTATCAGGTGAATGAAATAATTTGTATTGAGGCACTTCACAAAGACCTATGCATTAAAATTGGTTACATTAAGAAAATGGCCTATTGTTGAGGGTAAAATGAGGAACTGTATAATTTGTCCTCTTTCTGTGTCTGTCATGTAATTCATAGTGTTACTTCCTGCATGCATGTATATAGTCGAGTGCAATCTAAAAGATTTCTAACTGTAGTCAACATGGGCAGTTGAGTACGTTGACACGCATGATCAGTCGGCGTACGTCGTGTTCTCGTCTACTCAATCTAAAAGTCCCTAATGAGTGAACGAGAACACGACGAACGCCGACTGATCATGCGTGTCAACGTACTTAACTGCCCATGTTGGCTACAATTCTCGCTACCCTAAATAGGTACGAAAATCTCGAAATTCGCGAGACGAGGTAATTTTCACTCTCTCGGGTCGTCACTACAACTTCCGGTATAGAGTCCCATCCCGCTGGCGCTAGCGCCTGTGTTCGCTGTGCAGAGTTTTCACGCACGCTAAAATCGATGCCAATCAGTGTAATTGGTACAGATTATAATATGCAATGGAAAGCTTCGGGCAGAATTAGTGACTTTAGCACAGAAGGCCGTTAAACTCTACCGTGAAAGAGAGTGTTGTGATCACGAACGCCTGCACAGGAAGCTGTAATGTCGAAAAGCTATCCCATAATGCAATGCGGATTTCAGGATTTTCCCCGGATCTCGGCAGAATCGCTATTTGGGGTAGCGAGAATTAGAAATCTTTTAGATTGCACTCGACGATATGCATGCAGGAAGTAACACAATAAACATCACGGACAAAGAAAGAGGACATTCCTCATTCTACCCTCAACAAAAGAACATCCCTTCACTGCTAATATGTAAATATGTGTAGAACAGGTGCATGTGACACCTGTTCTACACATTTCAGCATGTAAAGGCGCTTTATAAATGTCAATATGTATGTATGTATTGCATACTTAGGAAAATCAAGGTTGACGCATTCTCGATCGCCGACTGAGACCACGTGACGCAGGCGCAGTGCCTTAAAATGACGTCACACGTTGCAGTCAAAGCTCTTGACGTGCATTTCTAAAAGTCCCTATTCACGATTGCGTTATTGCTTGCGTTAATATAATCCGTGACGGCAATAAACCCATATTATAGCTTTTCATTCTATGATGTTACTCTCGCATGGCGCGTCAAAACAAGGTCAGAGGCTGACGCAATCTTACGTCAGAAAAAATTGACGCATCGTGTTGGCCGGCTCCAACCGAACTTTAGCTCCGGCATGCCGTTCTCAACATAAAGGAACTGTAGATATATGCCTTTTAAAATGACATACGCATCGTCTCTGCAAATATTTCCCAAAGAATGTTTTCCATGAATGTGTAAAGTACCAGTATCTCAGTGAATTGTTACCAGGATCAAAAGCTTCCTAGGATTCAATTCTAAAAAAATTGAAGAGTTACTCACAAATCGTTGCCCGGATATCAGGGGCGTTCACACCTGCACAGTAAATAAATATTATTGTTCAGATTATTTACATCAAAATACGTAGAATTATTTTCATATGTCTTGAAATGATATATTTTGAACAATGCAGGATACAGCCTGTTTGTTTGTATGTGTCTATAATAATAATAATGGTGGCTTCTTATATAGCGCACATGTCCGTCACGTTGTGACGATCCTGGCGCTGCCCCGATTATTACCCTGGCTTTAGCAAGGCAGCCACTGCGGCGCTCTAGCATTTCAAGGAATTTATTCCTGCCAGGTACCCATTTACATCACCTGGGTTGAGTGTGGCAAATGTAGATCAATGTCTTGCCAAAGGACATTAGTGCCGCGGCGGGACTCGAACCGCGGACCTTAAGAACGACAGTCCGTCGACGTATCCACTCGACCACGACACCTCTATGACTTTTCTCACAACAAGACGCCTCTAAAAATACTCAACAAATTTGGTATCATTTTCTTTTAGAATGATCGACTGGTACCGATAAAATTTGTCCCGCATTATTGGAAGTATACGTCATCTTTATTTTAGTCCGTTTTAATTCGGTCACCCTGTGTAGGCCTTTATCACGCCGTAAAGGTAATCACCCACCAGCAACCTTTGAAGGAAAGTAATCAATATTGGCACTTTAAGGCACTAACAGCAGACAAACGCCCATCAATTCGGGTGGGGAAAAAAAATCACAAGCCGTCATGCTTTCTTGCAAAGTGCCTCTCCTCCTTTGCATGAAATATATTTTTATATAACATTGAGAGATATATATATAATAGTAATAATTATAATGACTTCTTATATAGCGCACATGTCCGCCTCGTCGTGACGCTCCTGGCGCTGCCCAAGTATTACCCTGGGTTTAGCAAGGAGGCCATTACGGCCCTCTAGCATTTCAAGGAATTAATTCCTGCCAGGTACCCATTAACACCACCTGAGATTCGTGTAGGACATTTTATGGGTGTTTTAATTTATTTTATAAGTGCCTTGTTTAGCTGTAGCGCATGTGTATGAGTGTAATTGTGTACAGGAACAGTTCTGCTAGGGGGCTGACGAAATTTAAAAAAAAAAAACATTTTGATTCTTCTATTTTGCAATTTTGCAAGCGTGCGAAATATCAACACTTTATTACAGTGAAAATGCGATTTCACCATCAAAATTTACTAGATAGGATATTAACGATTACAATAATTCATTACCCGACTATAACATTTCGCGGGGGCTTGTGCCACCCACCTTTTTCCGACCCCCCTCCCCCCCCCCCAACCCACACACACACACACACACACACACCTCCACCCCGGTTTGTACGCCTATAATATATTTCCAACCACGAAAAAGAAACCCCCGTAGCGTAGACATATTATTTAAAGACTTACCTATTCTTCCTAAAGAAAATAAAAATCCCTTTTGGGTGATGTTCCCCCCCCCCCCCCCCACCCCCTTAACAAAAAACATGGCCTATCTTACTTATATAGATCCCAGGAAGATTAAATATTTTGAAGTGTTGTAGTATAGTGGTTCATTGTGAATCACAGCCCGGCACTATCGTCCTTTGGCAAGACGTTAATCCACGTTTGCCACTCTCCACCCGGGTAATATTAATAATATTGCATGGCCCTCAGGAAGAACAGTATTGAAGATGATGATGATTCACGGGGTAAATAAAAAATATAACTGTTTTAATCATCGGTCTGGATACGCCACTGTCATTTATCATGTTTCAAACCACTTTTCTACTTTATTATCCTACCGTTTCCAAATATTTGTTCCTCATTGCGTAATTCGACAAGTGGGCAGACTCAAATGGATTGACGTCTGTTTGCCGAAGCGGCAACTGCAATCATTACAATTTCCTTATCATAGTCCTAATAATTTAGTAATGACATTTTGATATTTGCACTTCCATCGCTAGTATCAAAGCACTGGAAACAATCGCTGGGTAATCCGATGAGGAATTTCAAATCGAACTGTCAAATTGTGCTGTCATGGGTATTCACGGAAATTAAAGAGATGTTGCTCTTTCCTGTCAGTATTTCCTTTTAAACGTATTTTTTTTTAAATAGTTATAAGTGACTCTCACTGAATAAACATGTATGTGTCAGGTTCCATTCCTCCTCATAGCTTACATCTAAAAAGTTTTCAACAGAGGCCTTAATTCAACCAGTCTATCTTTTATTCTCGAGTTACGAAAAATACCCCCACATTTTGTTTACAAGGGTTATGAATAATGTATTTATTAACTGTAAATGAAGGGCTTTCAACGTAAAAAATCAGGCTAAGTTTTACGTGTATAATTAGACTAATTTACTGATCAAAAATTCTGAAATTGAATATTGTAATGACTGCAGCATAATTAATAGAATGACTTAACTGGGTTGAAACAATAGTAATGGAGATAAGCCACTTCATGTACAAAATAAGAGTTGTCCTCCAATAGGAAGATACACGTTTACGGTATAGTATGCTTTCAAAGCGATCATTGTCCAATCGGTGTATTTTACAAGCATAGCTTTCACCATAGGCCCCTCCATATTTCATTCTGCTTGTTATAATTAGTTCAGTTTTTTATGTAATGCATTCGAACAAATTGCTATGAGCTGATCACTTTCTGTTTTTTGTCTCTCTTAATGAAATCCACGTTTAAAAGTACCATTAACTTTGTCAAATCATTGCAAAATGTTAAATATATGCGAAATAAGAAAAAATAAACCGAATCTGACTGAGACTGAAAACGAAGACAGGAGATGCCACTAGTTAGAGGCTTGTAAACGCAGTACAAGCGGTGTGAATCCAAACCTTACTGTTTCTGTCATCATGAGAATGGAGGGGTTGGGGCGATGGCGGGAAAACAGCTACGAGAAGTTGTTAAAGGGATTGGGTAACATTGTCTCAGATTCTGAAATAAATTCCTGGATTTAACTCACGCTGCAATGATAATTATTTAGGTCAATCAGGAACCCCATGACTTTTACAAGCCGATCGCCGGCTTGTCTGATTATCAAGATATTTATGATTGGAAATCGAAATCAAATTTTGCGTTTTCCTAACGGTTTTCATAACACTATACAGTCTATTTGGGAGAACGAGTATGGTACAACCGGTTACTCAAAGATTTTTACATTTTGGAAGCACTTCATGATAATTTTGAAGCGCGATTTTGTTTAGGGCTTCAATGTCACACCATATCACAGACACTGATGACACGTAGGGCCATGCATCTCTCAGATTTAACATTATGGACTTTTAGATTTGCGTGGACTGATACGTGTGACGTCCATTCAAGGCAGTGTTTTAAAAGGACGTCAATCGTAGCAATCCACGTTGTCGTTGTTCAAATCTAAAAGTCCCTAATGTTAAACGATGCCTTTAAGGAGCTTCATGAGCGAATTCTATTTCAACATTAGATAAAAAATATCATCATTCAGAGAGCTATTTTTCCATTGTTCTTTGTATTTTGTTAGTGACACTCTTAAATGCTTAAAGGTACTATGTCCCATTTGCAGGCCAAAAAATGAAAAAGTTAAATTCCGACTGCATTTGAAAGATAATACTAATTTAAAACTTCCCTAAAAAAGGTGGGACTTGAAAATGTCTTCAAGTGGGAAAATAATGACTATTGGTTGTCAAATCGACTTTAGGGCTATAGAGCCCAAAAGTAATAGTCTTGATTTTCAGACAATTGTACCGGAATGGTCATACGTTTTATGCTGCGCAAAGATTTAATCAGTTTAATCTTGGCCAACACAAGAAGTGGGTTATTGATGTAGACAAATGCTCATGTACCCTTTACAACTCTTTTCATGTATGTTATTACCAAAGAAGAAAAAAAGCCATTCAGTCACTCAATAGTGTCTGACAGTGAAGTCTAGCAAGTAAACAGGTTTCCTTGCATAATTTGAATATGAGGACACTGCTAACGTTTAAATTTCACAGATAGGACATACATGACATATTCATAATTCCTGCAAAGTTCTACAGAATTTGAGGTTGGCTGCAAAAGGGACATAGTACCTTTAATATGGATCGACAGTTTTTCTCTTTTATGAGAACGAATGAAGTGTATCATTTTATATTCAATTTCCCTAATGGAATTTGCAAAACGTGAACTATCTCTTTCGCTCATCCTCTCTCTCTCTCTCTCTCTCTCTCTCTCTCTCTCTCTCTCTCTCTCTCTATCGGTGTCTCTGTGTCTCTGTCTCTCGCTCTGTCTCTGTCTCTCTGTCTGTCTGTCTCTCTCTCTCTCTCTCTCTCTCTCTCGCTCTGTCTCTCTGTCTGTCTGTCTCTCTCTCTCTCTCTCTTTCTCTCTCATTCCCTTTCACTTAATTCGTCCTTGTTTTCACGAAGTGACGGTAGTGAGGAAAATCATAACGCAAAGTGAATGCATTTTTTTTTCACTACCGTCACTTCGTGAAAACAGCGTTGCGGAGCTCCTAATTGAACACGACTTTTTTTTCATTTTTCCCATCCATTAATCCTTAGCGCTCACAAAGCGATTAACAAAATTTATGTCATCAAATCCGCTTCCTAATTTATTATTCATTTTTGAGTATGTTCCATTTTCTAAAGCTTGTATTTGAAAGGTTTATTTTGTAATATAACTCTCTGCTTCGTTTGCTTTGTTTTTCTGTTTATTTTTCAGCACAAAAAAGAGATCTTGTCATGGGAATACATTGTGAAAGAAACTCTTTATAGGCCATTGGGAAAGCCTGTTGTGAGAAAAATGATGCATAGTGTGAGGTTTCAAAATGTTCAAAATGAAAAGAAATTACTTAAGATCAACTGCACTGCAAATATAAATACTGTACTACACTAAAGTTTGGTAAAAATTGTTGAACTATTTGTTGCAATATATCAGAAATTAGCAATTGTTAAAGCTTATCTGCCATAGTTTACAGGAGGGATTAGAGCGCCCTGCAAGGTCACTGGACAGGTGGTTATCTCATCAACTCAGCACTCAGTTAACATAAGAAAAAGAGGATCATGGGGGACCAATGGTCACCGATTAGGCATTGTTTGGTATATAGAGGGCGCAAGTAGCTTCAAGTAGTGCAGTGGGCCTTTAAGAGCGCTCTTTCAAGGAAACATTTTTACTATGATATTCTCCGAAATCTTTTCTACTACAGTATAAGCTTAAAATTGTGCACAATATCATCACCTGACATTTCACTAATTCATTTAATGTGTGAAACAGCAGACTCTCACCAACAGCTCGGGGGGGGGGGGGGAATCAAGTTGATTGTACTTTTCATCACAGAATAACTGACTGATTTCATATCACGCAGTTTAAAATGGAAAAAAATATTAGCATAATGAAAAGAATATAACGCCAGGATTTACCCGTGCATTTAATATTTATAAGCCTTACCGACAAAACAGAATTAGAAAGCTCACATAATTGTTTTCGTATCTCTACCGTGTATCAACCTTCTCATTAAGATTTAGTGGTGGTTATTTTACCTGAATGAATTAAGTATTCATTGTTTTCTTCACAGAAGGATTTTCATCGACAGGTTCATAACGATCTTTTCAATTATGTATAAACAAAATGCATGCTCTTTGTAATCCCCCATTTAGCAGTTTCGAGAAAAGTGCATCAGTCGAATTAGTTCGAATTCTCTATAGGCCTATATAGATCTGTGTAACTTATAATGTTAATGATTTTAATACATGTCCACTTATTGCTATCAATTATTCATAAACATGGTAAACCTCTGAAAAAAATTGCAACAAGAATATGAAATAAAGGTTAAGAAAAAGAAAACAAAATCAGGAAAAGATAAAATTTCATATAAAATGTTCTTTTTTGTACTCGTTGTATTGCATTACAAAGGAATGATAATCATTACAAATATGATAACACAGAGGAAGGCAACATATAGAGGGAGAGAGAAAAATGTCATGACCTCAACCAGATGGCTCAAGATAATGATTAATTTAGTTTATTAATGTTAATTCTGCGCACGAGCGAAGCAAACGAGTTTTTAAAAAACATTTATTATGACAAAATATGTAATATTTTCGTCTTCAAAATATATCATATAAATTAGCTATAATAATTATACATTCTGGCACTTTCCTGCAATGTATTCGGGCGTCTCACTTCCTGTTTCGAAATTCTGAGGAGTGAGCAACAAAGACACTTAACTATCTTATTAAAAAATTATATCGTCAACAAAACACATTATAAGAAATTAAACATTGCTGTCATATTGCTGCTCGAATGTGACGATATTCCGGCACTACGCCGCCCGATTATATTTTCCCGAATATCGACCCCCCCCCCCCCCCTGTATACCTTTGGAATCGCTGAACATGTAGTGTATTATAAGTCTCCACCCTATTGTAGCTGTTTGACTTAAAGTATTCTAAGGAGCACCAACCTAGATACGCGCGGGTAGGACAGTGTTACGTTAGATAATAATGTCCTCATCTTTCCTTTCTCATTTACATAATTTTTCAAAAATTCTAACGATGAACATAATTTTTGCCTTCTACTTATTTTTCAATCCCTGTAAATTTTCTTGGATTAAGCAAAGATCTTTCTTCTCCTAAATTAAGCACTACGTCCTATATGAGGTTACCAACCAACAGAAAACAATAACAAAAAACAAAGAATAAGCAACAACAACAACCAAAACAAAATCCGTCATTCCAACCGCCTACAGGAACGCGTTTGTCTATCAGGGTCGGTCCGACCGTACATTACCAGGTACGACATAATTGAGTTCACGTTAAACACGAACCATTCTCGAGAACAAAACAGTGAATGCATTGAAAACCAAGGACGCCAAACAGTGTGACTGATAGCAATTTAGTCAGCTCAGAGAATCAGGTGAAGAATTATCCACTTCACTCGTGTCACCTTAGAGGTTAAGTCTAGTTACCAATAGCTGGAAAAACAGGAGAATCAACAACATGTCAACGGAAAGGTAGGATTTAAAAGCTATTTTGTAATTACTTTTTTTTTCTTCTCCTTCTTATTACGCCGTGATCAAGCTCAGCGTAAGCCTCGGTCCGATATGCAGTGTTAAAAACGACGTTTTTTAAAAAATAAATATGATGACGTAAAGTGTGATACATTTTACATTTCTGTATCTTATAAAACAGAACCTTTTGCCAATCCTTTCATACGTAAAAAAAAAAAAAACGCCACGGTTTACCACTTTGTATCTGAATCGCAGTGACGGCAGACCAGTCGTGCGATTTTCCACGATTTGAAGCCGATTCGGCTGATATCACGACGAGAAGATTTAAACGCACTTAAATTAGGTTTTTAGTATTCTTATCATAATTTAGATCCTAAATCAGTAAAATTATATTTTTTTACATTTCCATAATTATGTAATATAATTACAATTTTTTCAAAAATCAGATCAAAGGAGGTTCGTGTAGTTTGCGCTGGGGATTACTGCAAGAAACAATTTAGTATAGCGTAATTATGAAGACCAATAACATTCCAACGATATAACGTTTACCGTATGGTTTTTATTCAACACTGTCATTTTTTTCTACATATGTATGGTATGTGTGTTTGTGTTTTTATTACTCTCAAGAATAATATATACTTGAAATGACTTTCGATGGAGATGAAGTTGTATATCAATGTAATATTCAAGCTTTATAGACGTACTAGGACAAGAATAATTAGACTATATGGTTCTTATCTTCCTTAATAGTAGTAGTAGTAGTAGTAGTTGTAATAGTATTAGTAGTAGTAGTAGTATAGTAGTATTAGTAGTAGCTGTAGTTGTAGTAGTAGTAGTAGTAGTAGTAGTAATAGTAGTAGTAGAAGTAGTAGTAGTAGTAGTAGTAGTAGTAGAAGTAGCTGTAATACTAAAATTGATAACTTATTTAGAACGAGGCTAATCTGCCACAATGTTCATATCATAAATAACAAACAATATATTGTCAGCTAAATACTGTTAAAAAAATGATAGCATGGAAGCGCAAGAAAAAGAGGGACATTGTATATATTTTAATACATCATAAAGTACTTTCATAATGGTGAAGGGAGACAAAATCAAAAAACAAATATACCACATTTATAAATTACTCTCTGAAAATGTGAAAAACTACGGTTATGATTTTATTGCAAACATCATTTTTCTTTGATTTAATCGCTTCTTGCCAGGATGTCTTCCTAATTTTTGTATTTAAACGACTGTTCAATATTCACATACATCATATTGCAAACGCCTAAACTTTCCACTTAAGTCAGAATACTCTTTTATCAAGTGATTGCACTGTACTTGGTGTTGTACGTTGTCACGTACAGTATTATTTTACCTTGCTAATGTTATTAAAGGTTTATATTGAACGACTAAACTTGACATTAAAGCTTGTTGGCCTTAAATAGATGAGGGTATCGTGTATTGTGTTTCTCTTTACGAGGCTGCACAATAACATGTATATTAAAGTAAATCCAGTCGCATCAACTATGCATTGTAGAAGAAAGGAATAAACGGAATCGGACCAAAAAACGGAAGTTTTTGAATTTTCGAAATTAGTAATCACAATACGTATGGGCACTTCAAATTAGGTGAATCGGTATTGTCACTGTGATGTAGTGCCTGGCTACTGTCACGTTTGTTTAAAAACCCAAAATGTCTTCTACTTTTTTTCCCTCTTCATAATGTTTGAGTAAGGAGGCTCATTTTTTTTCAGAGGACCTGTAATCGTATGCAATCCATAATATGTTTTGAGTAGTGGTCCAAGAGAGAAGGCACTTAGGAGGAAAACAGAAATTAATATTATTTTGCATGGGCACAGGCCAGATGCACCCCCTTAAGCTCTGACTGCCTCTAACATCAAATTGAGACAAATATACACAATATATGTGATTTTGGAACAGAGTGTATTGAATTCTAAACAGAAGAGTAAGCATCGCTCCTGATTTGGTGGATATTTAATAAAATCAGAACCCATTTGCACATTGAAAGTTAAAAAAAATGCCCTATAAGCATGTATCATTGCCAATATAATGCCGTTAGGTCGACAGCACTTGTTTAAAGGTAGTGTATCCCTTTTGCGGCCAACATCGAATTCTGTGGAACTTTGCAGGAATTATGAATATGTCACGTATTTCCTATCTGTAAAAAATGTAAACGTTAGCAGTGTCCTATTATTCAAATGATGCAAGGAAACCCGTTTACTTTCCAGACTTCACTGTCGGACACTAGTGAGTGACTGACCGACTTCTTTTTTTATATTTGGTAATAACATACATAACATGAGCTGTAAATGGTACATGAGCATCTGTCAAAATCAATAAAACACTTCTTGTAATGGCCACAATTAAACTGATTGAATCTTTCGGTACAAGGGTCTGAAAATCTGAAAGACTTTAATAAAAGGACTGCAATCCCTAAGTTCGATACGACAGCTAACGGTCGCTATTTCCCCACAAAAAGACATTTTCAAGCCCATTCGTTTTTAGGAAAGTTCTAATTAGTATTATATTTCAAATGCCGTTGAAATTTAATATTTTCATTTTGTTGGACTGCAAATGGGACATAGTACATGTAACTTTAAGTAGAATTTATTCTGTCGCAGCATAAGGGTGTGATTTGGATATCCAACCAGGATATCATACATAGTGTGTTCGCATTAACTAAATTGGTACTGGGATAATTCTTTGTGTGGCATGACAAATCACAGTAAATGCTTTTAAGATTACATGTATCAGAACTCCATATTTTACACTTCAAGAAAGTTGAGACCATATGATAGCTGTATATTATATTCCTCCTCCCTTTCAGCACGCATTATCTCCCGTCCGCCCACACACCCACACTTACCCAAACTCACCCACGCCCTCTCTCACACACACATACGCACGCACACACACGCACACACTTAGCCCATCAACGAGTAAACAGCAATCAGCCTTCCTATCACATCACGATTCCTGGGACAATCCATTAATTTACATTACACTCTCCATCAAGTTACTTAACAGTAATTTGCCTTTTAAAGCGATACCAATTGACAAAATGAGCGCTTTCTCAGTATAGGCAATAGCCATTAAATGCTTGTGTCATCATAGTCAACGAGCTTCAACGAAAAGGCGTAATGCTACATGTAGATACGCTTACAGCAGAGGATGTAATAGTAGCTGATTAGATATTTAAAATGGAAATAGTGCTTGAAAGACACAATCGTTCATATTAGCCCATAATGCTGTAGCTCTCTCGCGTCGTGTATTTATAAGGACTGTGTTCTCTTCGCATTTCAAATTTCCTAATAGTAGGATATCAGCCACCGAACTATGAGTAGTGAAATCATGTAATTAATTACGGTTAAGTTGACGCTCTTGGTTGTAAGGTCGCCATTCAAGGTCAGGAGGAAATGGTCTGAAAATCCTTCATCCATCCACTAGCAGTCATGATGGAATGATTTTATTAAAATTATGTAATTACGGATGTAAAACTGCGTAAACCTGATCGAAAATGTCCATAACAATTGGGAACAGGCCTTCAACCGATGTTAAAGTCACGCCCCTTCTTTATGATTATATTTTCTGGTTTACTTTTCACTCTCAAATTCGCCGATACCCCCCCTCACCCTCCCGCTGCAGCACCAATATCATCGCTGGGTCTTTCAGGGGTGAGGCACCAACAATTTCCAACTCCCATGTCCGTGATAAATTACGACTAATATAAAGTGCCTAATTACACACTTGCTGCTCAATTATGATAAAGTAAACGCTTAATGATTGCTTTACTGTAGGATTATCGCTGGTTCGTATTAATAATAGGGCACATTTGCATTTGCCGGGGGCACGTTTCCACTTTGCCACCCCTCCCTTAGGCCTAAAATAAAAACTTGTTGCATTGCCCTTTGCGACCGACCCAAAAATCTGAAAATCTACGGTCGGCATTTTAAAAAAGTTTTTTTTTTTTAACCGTTTTTAGATTTTATTATATTAATGAATACAAAAATATGTATTTTGTTTGTTTAAATGGGATATAAATGCATAAAATCAAATTATTCCAAAACTCTCACTCGTGCAAACCATGGATAATTATGAGGTGAAAAAGATATCAATGGAATGATGACGCTGAAACACATGTATTAAAGCATTAAAAACTGAGAAATATCAGCCCAAAGGGGGCGGATAAAAAACGAGAAAAAAAGAAAAAAAAACATTCAAATTTGAAAAATATCGGTCCAAAGAGGGCGACCAAAAAAAACTTTTAAAACAAAAAACTTTTCCGACCGACCGACCCATGTTTTGGCACCCAAAGGGCAATGCAACAAGTTTTTATTTTAGGCCTTATCCCTAGTCATTGTTCATTATATGTAAAGTCATTACATTATACAATAATTCGTATTGTGCGTCATACACTTGTATTTTGAAAGTACAAAATATACTCATTTAAAATGAATGAACTACACATTGCAATAATACTTTTGATGCTCCTTCTATATTCAGGGGTGGATCCACGGCTTTCGGA